>CM035409.1:166983528-167056028 GCA_020310875.1 Ceratopteris richardii
TTTCTACCTTTACATGTGTAAAGCTGAAGGCTTTCACAACGGTAAATGAGCCATCAAAAATCTCTAAAAAAAATACAATAAATGAGCATATAAAAAAAAACTCTCCAACGGATATTCTTTCAACGCAATAGCCTTTGATGTAGATCAAATCCACTTCAAGCATAGTGTAAGCTTGATGTTCCAACAGCTCCCCCTCAAGCTAAAGTATGCTTGAGTCTTCATTCTCTGATAGGTTGAATACTTGCCATAGCTTTGAATCTACAAAGCATTATTCCATCAAGTGCCTTCGTCATCATATCTGCTACTTGCTTTTCAGTAGGAACAAAAGAAATGTCAATCTCCTTTGCAATGAGCTTCTCCCTGATGAAGTGGTAATCGACTTCTATGTGCTTGGTTCTCGCATGGAAAATAGGATTTGCCGCTAGATGCATGGAACTTACATTATCTCCAAATATGTGAGGTTTGGAACTCACAAGTCCCAAATCTGTATACAATGCTTTTAACCATATTGCCTCTTGAGATGCTATGGTCAAGCCTCTGTACTCTGCTTTAGTTGAAGATAAAGCAACTGTTGGTTGCTTCTTGGAACTCCATGACACTAGCTTTGAACCTGCAAATGTTAAGTAACCAGATGTACTTTTTCTATCATCCTTAGCTCCTGCCCAATCTGCATCTAAGTAGATTTGGATATCCAAATCTGAAGAGTAAGGATAGAATATACCTTCGTTGATTGTACCTTTGAGATACTTAAGTACTCTCTTAGCCGCATCCATGTGTGGTCTTCTCGGTGAGTGCATGATCTGACTAAGCACTCCAACACTATATGAGATGTCTGCCCTTGTATGAGTAGCATATATCAAGCTACCTACCAAGCTTTGATACTCTTTAATGTCTTCAATTTTCTCACCTTCATAAAAACTTAGTTTATGATTCATCTCCAAAGGTGTACCTGCAGGTTTAGTGTTCTCCATTTTGAACTTGAGAAGAAGATCCTGAATGTATCTTCTTTGAGTCAAATACATTCCTTCATCTGTATATATCACCTGCATACCTAGGAAATATGTGAGCTCACCTAGTTCACTGATTTTGAACTCCTCTTGCATGTGTCTCTTGATCCTTTGAATGCCATTTAGATCATCACATGTCACAATAATATCATCTACATATACACATAGATAGATAACCTCATTGTGATCCCTTTTGATGAATAGAGAAGGATCTGAGCTGCTAGCTTTGAACCCTTGATCTTGAAGATATGTAACCAACCTGTAAGTCCAAGCTCTAAGAGCTTGTTTCAATCCATACAATGCTTTCTTAAGTATGCAAACATAAGATAAATGATTAGGGTTTTCAAAACCTGGTGGTTGTGACATGTATACCTCTTCACTTATCCAACCATTTAAGAATGCATTTTTCACATCAAGTTGGAGGAGTCTCCAATTCCTTGCAACAACTACACTTATCAATGTCCTGATTGTAGTCATCTTTGCAACTGGTGAGAATGTTTCCTCATAGTCTATACCATGATTTTGTGAGCATCCTTTGGCAACTAATCTTGCCTTGTACCTGCAAACTGATCCATCTGAATTTCTTTTAACTTTATATACCCATGTGCAACCAATTACCTTTTGATTTGGCGACATTGGAACCAAATCTCAAGTGTCCATTTCGTGCAATGCATCCATCTCTTCTTTCATGGCCTTTTCCCAATTAGGGTTTCCCTTTGCCTCTTCATAGGTTCAGGGTTCCTCTGAAATAGAGTCTTTTTCCAAGTAGATTGAATGCTTCGTAACAAATGTGGAATCATATCCATACCTTTCTGGTTGTTTCTTCTCTCTTGCTGATCTTCTAGGTGCTTGTTTGGAGCATTCTCCAACCTCTTGCATCTTTGCTTTGCCTCTTGACTTCCATAGCTTGTAATCTCTTTCTCTTTCATCTTGGTCATCGTCTGTATCACTTCTTGGATCCTGGACCTGTGTATCATGCTTGCTTCCTAATTGATGAGAGTCAGAATCAAGATCATATGGTAGTGTTACCTTTTGTTTGTCTTCATCATACCAAGACCTATGTTCTTCAAACACAACATCTCTACTTGTAGTAAATTTCTTGGTTGAAGGATTGAAGAATCTGTAACCCATCTGAGTTGAATCATATCCAATAAACACTGCCTTTGTTGCCCTTTCATCTAGCTTACCTGTCATTTGTGATGGTACATGAACATAAGCTAAACAACCAAAAACCTTGCAATGTCCAAGACTAGGTTTTCTTCCATGCCATGCTTCATAAGGAGTCATACCTTGAAGTGATTTGGATGGTAGTCTATTGACAAGGTACACAGTAGTTGAAATAGCTTCTGCCCATAGATAATGTGGCAACTTCTTCTCTTCAAGCATTGTTCGGGCTGATCCAACCAATGTCTTGTTTCTCCTCTCTGCAATTCCATTTAGTTGAGGAGAGTACTTGGTAGTCACTTCCCTTTTGATACCTTTGTCCTGCAAGAACTCATCAAACTCTTTGGAGAAGTATTCTCCCCCTCCATCAGATCTGAGCTTCTTTACCTGTATGATTCTCCACATGTGCAAGATACTTCTTGAAGCAGTTAAACACTTCATTCTTACTCTTGATAAAGTATAGAACAATCCATCTAGTATGGTCGTCAATAAATGAGACGTAATACCTTGATCTTGCCAATGAAGGTTCTTAACTTGGTCCCCATACATCTGTATGTACTAAGACCAATAAGTTGTTGTGGATGTAGCCTTTGTGGTTGAATGGTTGTCTTTGTGCCTTCCCAATCTGACATGCATCACAACTGTTGATCATGTGTTGCTTTGATATGTTCGGCAGTCCTAGAACACTTTGATCCCTGCATATATCCTTCAAGGTTCTTTCATTCACATGAGCAAGTCTCTTATGCCACACTTCAAGCTCACTTAGAATTTGAGACCCAAAGTTGAATAGAGCTATGTTCCTGGTTTCTCGTACTTCAAAAGTAAAGAGCCTACCATTCTTCTCACCTCGGGCTATCTTCTTGAAGCCTTGACATGGATCTTCCACAAAAGCTCCATGTTGGGTGAACCTAACTTGCAAGCCTTTTTCAACTATTTGGCCTACACTTATTAGGTTTTTAGTGATAGTGGGTACATAGAGAACCTTACTTAGAATGTTTGTCCTGCCATTGGAAGCTTTGACATTACCAATCTTCTCCACATTGTGCTTTGTGTCATCCCCTGTTTGCACTTCATGTCTATGCTTTGGACTTTCCAAGTCAGATAGAAGAGCAATGTTTCCTGCAACATGATTCAAACATCCTGAATCTATGTAGAACAAATGATCATCTTCTTTACCTTCTTTGTGGCTTAGATTCATAAGAAGCAATGAGTCTTCATGTGGTTGATCTTTTGAATAATTGTTGTAGTCCCTTCTGTTATAGCTTCTATTGTTATTGTTGAAGTTGTGTCCACCTCCGCCTCTATTGCTGCCATATCCACCTCTTCCACTTCCTTTCTGGGTCTTCCCATTGAACTAGCAATTCTGAGTGGTGTGGTTGGTCTTATTGCATATGGCACAAGGTTGAACATTCTGACCTTTCGCTTTGTCTTGCTTTGGTCCTTTCTTCTTCCCTTTCCACTTGCTCTTGCTTGCAAAGTTGGCTTGAGAAGTCTCTTCTTCATCTTCTTCCTTCTTCTTGCCTTTCTGCTTCTTATCCTTCTTATCTGCATATAGAGCACTAGTTGAATTACCATGATAATGTGAAGAGATGGATAGGTATGTGCTTGAAGATGAAGAGGTGTTGCAAAATCCTTGATCTACACCAGCCAAATGAACTCCAGGAGTATATGGTGGGCCCTTTTAGCTTGTCAATGGATGTATTAGACACCCTATGTACCTTGGAAGATCACTCTCAAAAAGATAGATCAAAACAGATAAGTTGGAGTTAGCTCAGAGGTGAAAACTTGCTATTCTTGGTTCATACACATGTCCAGTGTTTTACATAATTCTCTGAGCACAACAGCAATTAGCTTAGTTCCTCTTGGGGAAGTCTAGGTAGCTTAAAGAGCTAACTTTCAAGAGTAATCTCATCAAAAATAATAAACCACACACTGAGAATGAGTTTTAACAAGTGATGACATCATCCCGATTTTCACGGGCTGCTACAGTTTGAGACCAGTGAGCAGAAAAATCAACATAACTCAAAATTTAGGAATCCAATGATTATGAATATTTGTATGGTTATACTAGACAATAAGTTTTGAATCCAACAAGCTTTAAATCACTGAATTTGGATAAGTAACCACTGAGAAATGGCTCTGACAAAGTGAGTGAAAAGTCGGGTACCTGACAGAGAAGTGAAGATGAACAGACCCTGTTGACTTCAAATGAACATAACTGAAGATTGCAACATTCAAATGACATGAAAATTTGTGAGCACATATTAGACTTATAGAGCTAACTTTACCAAGTTAAATCACTGAAAATGATGCACCAAGCTCAGAGACAACATCTCTGCAAGCTGATTGAGAAAACTGAGAGTAATGGCAGTGAGTAGTACACTTCACAAGAACATGGAAAGATGAACTCAAATAATCATGAAAATGAAAGTATATTGCTTGTACAATACAATGACTTACTGATACATATGTGTGCCTTGTAATCACACCTTGATATGGCATAAAGCTCAGCTCTTGGAGGTCTTCACATAGGTCTCTCTCACCACGACTAAAACTGCCATCTATTTATAGTTGAGTTTGGGAGGCTAACTTCCCTCAATCACTCTCCAATCAATCAATGATTGATTTGATTCTCTACCTACCACAAATCACGAATTCTTGGCTCCTCTTTCCATTCTTGATCAAGTGGACTCAACCACTTAAGATTCTCTTACTTTTACATTAAGTAAACTCTTCAAAAGTTGCAAGAGGTAGTTCACAAGTGAACTTTACATAGTCTTCATTTTTAGGCTTTTTCTATGACTTTGTGGGACTCAAGCCAATACTTAGGCTTGTCATAGACTTGCTCCAACAGCTCCCCCTCAAGCCAAGTATGCTTGAGGTCTTCAATCTTACAAGATTACCTGCAAACCTATCATAGCCTTGAATTTGCAAAGCTTTGTACCATCCAATGCTTTGGTTAGAATATCTGCACATTGTTGATGAGTGGACACATTGTTAGTATATGATCAATGTCTACCCCTCATGATTGTATGCACATTTTGTAAGGCCCCCTTTATGAGGAGAAGCCAAGAGTGCATTACCCAATTGATAGGAATCCCAACTTGAATGTTGGATGAAGGTCATATTGGACCATGTAAGATATTATAAGGAAAGGGAGTTACCAGGGTCCCCAATTGTGGGGTCCGGGGCAGCGGTGAGCAGCCCCGGCTGGGGGGTCCAAGGGGGCCAGCGGGCCCCCTGGCTGGGGGGTCCCAGGGGGCCAGCGGGCCCCCTGGTGGGGGTCCGGGGGCAGCGCCCCCGGCGCGACGGTAAAGGGAATATTCCATGGAATATTCCTTGTCGGAGTCAGAAATCATTTATATTTGTTAGGTCGGTTCAACCAGTCTAAGCCGTGTATGGCAATTACGCGGGCGGTGGCCGCCCACGCTCTACCGCCCATGTATAGCCGTCCATGGAAGGCCACCCATGATCCTATATATACATGACTTCTGCACTTCCTAAGATACCGAGTTGAGCAAGCATACCTCTACCTTGTATCTCCCTATCTAGAGTTGTCTAGATCACCATTTAAGCTCTACCTTGAGAGCGCACGGGTGGACAACGCCATCATCTTTGTACTTGCTGCTAGTAGAAAATTGTTGAGATTCTCCTATATCTGTTATCTTCTCTGCTATTGCTCCTGTGTTATATTGCGTAACTATTGTCTTACACACATATGATATTTGAATCTCTTTGCTTAGAACCTTCTCTCATACGTAGTGATAATGAACTTCAATATGTTTATTCCTTGCATGAACAATAGGATTAGCAGCCAAATGAATAGAACTCATATTGTCACCAAAAATAGTTGGAGTTCCAAACTCCAATCCAAGATCTTTGAATAATGTCTTCATCCACATAGCTTCTTGTGTAGCTATGGCAAGACCTCTATATTCAGCTTTAGTAGAAGAGATAGCAACTGTGGGTTGCTTCTTGGATGACCATGAAATAAGCTTTGAACCTACAAAGGTAAGATAACCTGAAGTGCTCCTTCTATCTTCCTTGGAGCCAGCCCAATCTGCATCAGAAAATAGCTTCAAACCTAAATCAGATACATAAGGATAATAAAGTCCTTCATTTATGGTTCCTTTGAGATACTTGAGAATCCTTTTGGCAGCATCCATATGTGGTTTCCTTGGTGTGTGCATAAATTGACTTAGCACACTCACACTGTAACATATACCTACTCTTGTCAATGTGGCATAGTTGAGACTACCCACTAGACTTTGATATGATGTGATGTCCTCTATGAGTTCACCTTCATGTGAGCTCAATTTGTGATTGACCTCCATTGGAGTACCTGCAATCTTACAATCTTGCATCTTGAATTTTGCCAACATGTCCTTAATGTACTTTCTTTGAGTGAGAAACAAACCATGATCTTTGTAGACAACTTCCAAACCTAGGAAGTAGGTAAGTGAACCCAAATCACTTATCTTGAACTCTTCTCTCATCTGATCTTTGATCTTCTTCATACCATCTGCATCAGTTCCTGTCAATATAATATCATCTACATATACACATAGGTAGATGACCTTGGAATTACTCTTTTTAATAAAGAGTGAAGGATCTGCCTTGCTTGGTTGAAAGCCTTTGTCCTGCAAGAATGAAACAAGCCTGAAATTCCAAGCTCTTGGAGCTTGCTTGAGACCATACAATGCTTTGTTAAGTTTACACACATAATCAGGATAAACTTGGTTCTCAAAACTAGGTGGTTGTGCCATATATACCTCTTCTGTTATCCAACCATTCAAGAATGCATTCTTTACATCTAGTTGAAGTATCTTCCAATTCTTGGAAGAGGCAATACTAAGCAAAACCCTAATAGTAGGCATCTTTGCCACAGGAGAGAAGGTCTCCTCATAATCAATTCCCTGAGTTTGTGCAAAGCCTTTTGCTACAAGCCTTGCCTTATACCTGTTAATGGAACCATCAGAATTCTTCTTGAGTTTATAGACCCATCTTGAGCCTATTACCTTCATGGATGAAGTCTTGGGCACCAAATCCCAAGTGTTGTTTTCCTCAAGTGCTTCAATCTCTTCCTTCATTGCATGCTTCCATTCTGATTTTGCTTTGGCCTCTTCAAATGATGATGGCTCCTCTTGGTTTATATCCTGTGCTATGTAGATAGAGTGTTTAGTTACTAATGAGGTGTCAAACCCATACCTTTCTGGTTTTTTCTTTTCCCTCATAGATCTTCTTAGGCCATGATGTGAGGTTTCTGCCTCATGTCCAAGTTCCTACAATTTTGCTTTACCTTTAGACTTCCATGCTTTGATCTTTTCCATGTGAGGTTCTTCATCATCCTCTGAGGTGTCTTGTTCTTCAATCTTTGATTGTTCTCTAACAAGCTTTGGAAAATCTTCTTCAAGATCATATGGTAAATTGATCTTCCTGCATGAATCTTCATACCATGAATTGTTCTCATCAAAAACTACATCTCTGCTTACCAAGAATCCTTTGTTGGTAGGGTTGTATAACCTGTAGCCCTTTTGATTGTTGTCATATCCAATAAATACACACCTTTCTGCCTTTGGATCCATCTTGCCTCTAACCTGTGAAGGAACATGAGCAAAAGCAATACATCCAAAAATTTTATAATGATCTAAGCTTGGTCTTCTTCCATTCCAAGCCTCATATGGAGTCATCCCATCAAGGTATTTTGAAGGCAACCTGTTAATCAAGTAAGTGGCTGTAGATATAGCCTCAGCCCACAAGTAATTAGGTAAATGCTTTTCATTTAACATAGACCTTGCAGCTTCAACAATTGTCCTATTCCTCCTTTCTGCCACTCCATTTTGCTCAAGAGTGTACCTTGTAGTTACCTCTCTTTTGATTCCTCTTTCTTGAAGAAAAGAATCAAGCTCATGGGAGAAGTATTCTCCCCCTCCATCTGACCTTAGCCTTTTTAGTGATTTACCTGTTTGATTCTCCACAAGAGCCAAATATCTTTTGAAACATGAAAAAACTTCATCTTTGTGTTTCATAAAGAATGGATAGTCCATCTGCTGCAATCATCAATAAAGGAGACATAATACCTTGATCTAGATATTGAAGCTTCCTTGCTAGGTCCCCATACATCTGTATGAACCAACTCCAAGAGATCTCCATGCATATAACCTTTCTTCATGAATGGTAACCTGTGAGACTTTCCAAATTGACATGCACTACACTTATAAATCATATGTTGTTTTGAAAAGTTAGGGAGTCCAAGTACACTTTGGTCCCTGCAAATTTGCTTTAATGACCTTTCACCAATATGTGCTAACCTTTTGTGCCATACTTCCAATTCTGTGAGTGTCTGACTACCATAATTAAAGAGAGCAATGTTTCTAGTGTTCTGTAATTCAAATGTGAAGAATCTACCTGTCGTTTCACCTTTTGCAATTTTTCTGAATCCTTGACTTGCAACCCTTTCTCTACTATCTGCCCAACACTTATCAAATTCTTTGTAATGGTAGGGACATAGAGTACCTTACTGAGTAGGTTGATGTTTCCATCAGGTGCTTTGACATTGCCTATTTTCTCCACAGGATGTCTTGTGTCATCTCCTGTTTGTACCTCATGCTTATTCCTTGGATCTTCTAAATCTGATAGGAGTGCCACATTTCCTGCCACATGATTTGAACAACCTGAATCTATGTAGAAAACATGCTCATCAGATTTACCTTGTGGCATAGCCATGTTCATGATCAATAATGAATCCTCTTTGTTTGATTCTTCTGTGTAGTTATTGTAGTCTCTCCTTCCTTTGTAGCCTCCTTGATAGTTTGAATGATTGTAGTTGTTGTAGTTTCCATGGTAGTTGTTGAACCTTCCTCTTGAGTAGCCATAACTTCCTCTATTGTATCCTCTGCCTCTTTGATTCCTGGAATTCCTAAAGCAATTTTCAGTTGTATGATTAGTTAATCCACAAATAGAACATGAGTTGGAGTCTTGGGATCTCCCCCTGCCTTGTCTACCTCCTCTTCCTCTACCTCTGCCATGTCTTCCTCTACCTGCATAGTTAGCTTGATATGTACCTGCTTCATCATCCACTTTCTTTGCCTTTCCTTTGTTATCTTTAGACTTGCTTTTATCCGTGTATAAAGCTGAAGATTGATTACCTTTAGAGCTTTCTCCATTTTTGATAAGCTTTGCCTCTTGAGTAAGTAGTTGTCCAATGAGTGTGTTGAAATCAGGTACATGCATGTCCATGTACAAATCCATAGCTGTGGTGAATGCTTCCTACTTGTCATCTGCCTTCAAGCCATTGATGACCTGCCTTACAATTTGCTCTTCATCTATTACCTCTCCAATGCTTCCCAACTGATCCGCTATGTCCTTGAGCTTTGTGACAAAATCAGTCACATTTTGTTTGGGAGCCTTCTTGAGAGTTGTGAAATCCAGCCATAGTTGACGCTTCCTAGCTTTAGTACTTGAAGAAAAGAAAGCTTCAAGTGCATCCCACACTTCCTGAGATGTCTTACAACTTCTAATGTGAGGCAACAAAAAATTTGAGATAGAGTTGAGGAGATAAGACCTTGCAAGTGCATCCTTGGAGCACCATGTGCTCAATCTTTCTTGCTCTTCTTGTGTTGGTTGACTTTTGTTCCTGAAACTTGGCATAACTTCATCTTCAGCCACATAACCATATAAACTTCTACCTTGGAGATAGGCTTCCATTCTTAATGACCAAGCTGAGTAGTTACCTCTGTCTAATTTGTCAATTGATGAAGGAAATCCATCTGCCATGTTGTCCAACCTTGCTCTGATACCACTGTGAAGAGATGGATAGGTATGTGCTTGAAGATGAAGAGGTGTTGCAAAATCCTTAATCTACACCAGCCAAATGAACTCCAGGAGTATATGGTGGGCCCTTTTAGCTTGCCAATGGATGTATTAGACACCCTATGTACCTTGGAAGATCACTCTCAAAAAGATAGATCAAAACAAATAAGTTGGAGTTAGCTCAGAGGTGAAAACTTGCTATTCTTGGTTCATACACATGTCCAGTGTTTTACATAATTCTCTGAGAACAACAGCAATTAGCTTAGTTCCTCTTGGGGAAGTCTAGGTAGCTTAAAGAGCTAACTTTCAAGAGTAATCTCATAAAAAATAATAAACCACACACTGAGAATGAGTTTTAACAAGTGATGACATCATCCCGATTTTCACGGGCTGCTAGAGTTTGAGACTAGTGAGCAGAAAAATCAACATAACTCAAAATTTAGGAATCCAATGATTATGAATATTTGTATGGTTATACTAGACAGTAAGCTGAATCCAACAAGCTTTAAATCACTGAATTTGAATAAGTAACCACTGAGAAATGGCTCTGACAAAGTGAGTGAAAAAGTTGGGTACCTGACAGAGAAGTGAAGATGAACAGACCCTGTTGACTTCAAATGAACATAACTGACGATTGCAACATCCAAATGACATGAAACTTTGTGAGCACATAGTAGACGTATAGAGCTAACTTTACCAAGTTAAATCACGGAAAATGATGCACCAAGCTCAGAGAAAACATCTCTGCAAGCTGACTGAGAAAACTGAGAGTAATGGCAGTGAGTAGTACACTTCACAAGGACATGGAAAGATGAACTCAAATAATCATGAAAATGAAAGTATATTGCTTGTACAATACAATGACTTACTGATACATATGTGTGCCTTGTAATCACACCTTGATATGACATAAAGCTCAGCTCTTGGAGGTCTTCACATAGGTCTCTCTCACCACGACTAAAACTGCCATCTATTTATAGTTGAGTTTGGGAGGCTAACTTCCTTCAATCCCTCTCCAATCAATCAATGATTGATTTGATTCTCTACCTACCACAAATCACGAATTTGTGGCTCCTCTTTCCATTCTTGATCAAGTGGACTCAACCACTTAAGATTCTCTTACTTTTACATTAAGTAAACTCTTCAAAAGTTACAAGAGGTAGTTCACAAGTGAACTTTACATAGTCTTCATTTTAAGGCTTTTTCTATGACTTTGTGGGACTCAAGCCAATACTTAGGCTTTTCATAGACTTGCTCCAACAGATAAGAGTTACCTTCCTTAATGCTATTGTTGGCTTCTTGATTGAAGAGTTGTCCAAGAAAGACTGGAGTTTGCACATCCATGATGAGATCATAAGCCGTCGTAAAGGATTGCCATTGCTTATCACTTTGAATGCCATTGAGAATTTGTCTCATGATGACCTCTTCTTCAATTAGCTCTCCAATGGATGCTAACTGATCCGCAACCTCCTTGACCTTGGTAACAAACTCTGTGATGGTTTGTTTAGGTGTCTTCTTCATTTGGTTGAACTCGTTCCAAAGATGATTCTTTCTTGCTTTCATACTAGCAGAAAAGAAAGTCTCGAGGGCATCCCAAGTCTCTTGAGATGTCTTGCATCCTCTAATGTGTGGTAACAGAAAGTCAGAGATAGAGTTTAGTATGTACGACCTTGTTTGAGCATCCCTTGTGCACCAAAGTGTGAGCTTATCTGTCTCCTCTTGTGTAGGTCCTCCTATGGATCTTGGAATAGGCATAACTTCATCACCTGCTACAATTCCATAAAGATTTCTACCTTGCAAATAGGCCTCCATTCTGATTTGCCAAGCCCCGTAGTTGTGTCGATCAAGCTTCTCGATCATTGAGGGAAAGCCGTCACCCATCTTGATCTAGCTATGATACCACTAAAAGAACTTGGAGAAGCTTGTAGAAGGTAGAAAAGTGCGTTTCGAAGCGATGAAGTTTGGTCAAGCCAACCGGCACAAGACCAGCCCTTGAGCTTATGGAGACTCAAATAGACCTTATAGGCATGCTATAAGTGCAAAGAAACACACTATGTACTTTGGAGCATCAATGAGAATGAGTCGATACAAAACAGATAGGTTCGCAGGCCGACTAGCTCAAAAAACTTACTATCTATGAGGAAGAGACAATGAACTTCAAATGCTCATAGCGACCAGCGTGATTACAATTAGAAAAAATCCTTTTATGGGAGTGATACACATAGGGTTGAGTGTATGAAATGCACAAAAGTATAAGGAATAAGCAAAATATGCTATAGGAATGAATGCGACATTCACCAGTGGTACTTCCTATTTTTCAGGAATACATAGAGATTGACCCTGAGGCACAAAAACTCAGATTTCTCCGAATCTACTGAATGAAATGCTTTGAACATTTATAGGCATAAACTAAACATGAATATCTTTCCAATGAGTCCTCTTGCACTCAATTTGGAGCTCTGGAGAGAGAGCACTAGCCTCTGCAAGATTATTGTTGGCGAAGAAGATGATGCAGAAAATTGAAGGAGCAAGACAATGATGGTCACAAGTGTATGTATATTGCTTCCATGTAATGTACAAGTGATTTCAAGTCTTTATATAGCCTCTAGGAGTGTTCCACGACTTTTACAAGTTGAATTTGGATTCAAATGAAGGTGGGAATGGTTGTTGGAGGGAATCAATTCACTTTCCTACAATCTAGGAAAATTGAAGATCTACTTTGATCTACTTTTAGGTGATTGATTGCTTGATTGAATGCAACTTCAACCACCACAAATTCGTGGGATTTGGGCTCTATCTTTCTACCTTTACATTTGTAAAGCTCAAGGCTTTTACAACGGTAAATGAGCCATCAAAAATCTCTCAAAAAAATACAATAAATGAGCATATAAAAAAAAACTCTCCAACGGATATTCCTTCAACACAATAGCCTTTGATGTAGATCAAATCCACTTCAAGCATAGTGTAAGCTTGATGTTCCAACAAGATAGATAGATAGATAGATAGATAGGTAGATAGGTAGATAGATAGATAGATAGATAGATAGATAGATAGATAGATAGATAGATAGATAGATAGATAGATAGATAGATAGATAGATAGATAGATAGATAGATAGATAGATAGATAGATGTCATAGTCACACGACCCTCTAAACCAACAAGTCAAAGCAGATCTGACGCTAAGGTTCAGCGGGCATTATATTGTTGTTCTCATTTATATTCAGATTGATGCCTATGACTATTGTGCACTCTTGGAAATCGAACGCCCAATCTCATGGCTGTAGACTAAGGTGCTAAAAGTTTAATATATAACAAGCCACAAGATTTGAACTTGGATCTCTTTACAGTTGGAGCATCATCAGAGAATGATAGATATAAAGTATCATACATACTTTGGCATTGCTTTAGAAGAAGCAAAAATATAAGTCCAGTATCGTTGCACTTGCAAGTTTGGTGAGGAGGTGTGTGGATGCTCACTAAGGCCTTGAAGGATGGTGAATAGCTCCTTGCAAGGATCAGATGATGGAGGAAGCTATGATCAAAGCTAAGTATTTTCCAGTTTCTACTTGGCCTTAATGCTTGATTTATCTTGTTTTCATTATTCTATACTTAATCCTAGATGCACATTGAAATAGCCAAGATTTCAATCGATTAAGTCTAGATTAGGATAATGAAACAATCCATTTCTCATTCCAAGCATTAGTTTGCATTAAGGAAA
This sequence comes from Ceratopteris richardii, assembly GCA_020310875.1. Lineage (NCBI taxonomy): Eukaryota > Viridiplantae > Streptophyta > Polypodiopsida > Polypodiales > Pteridaceae > Ceratopteris > Ceratopteris richardii. The sequence continues at coordinate 166,997,232 of CM035409.1, forward strand.
GACTTGATTTAAAAAAGGATCCTTGTGCATCAAAGAATGTATTTTGATAGTTTAATTCTAGATTTTCTTTCCATTGAGTAAGGTCTTTATTGCACCACGAGGATATGTTTTTATCATAGTGCATTAGGATAAAGGAAAGGATATACATGCATCAAGATTGCATGATATACATTCTTAGTACAAGAAAAAGTCATGCATCAAGCTCATGCATGATTGTTTCATTATTTTTTGGGCATGCAAAGAACATGCATGCATATGCATGTGAGCATATGGATTTGCATGTAGGCACATACATTTGCATGATAGAACGGGATGTTGTTTGCAAGAAGATATGAAAATTTACTCTCTTAGTATTTAGCTTACTTTATAAAGCTCATAGCTTGATATTAGGGAAGACAGAAGACTAGTTAGTTGCAAAGACATGATAGTTCTAGTTTGCAGCTCAAGTAATTAGTCGATTCCTTCCCAAGTTGATACTCCATTATAAAAAGTAAATACTTAATGACAATTAAGTATGTTTGATTTCTTACTAGGTATAAGTAAGCACTAGGAGAAAGTTAAGTATTAAATTTTCTTGATGACCAAGAAAATTTAATTACTTGCAAATGTTTGCGATGTATGATGACTCTAAGTCCCGGATGTACTTAGGGAGTCATGAAGATAAGCTTATAATGATTACTCTAAGTATAGGTGATATTTGGAAAGTCATGCTGATAAGCTTTAGTTGATTAGTTACGTAATTTATGTAACTTCACAAGCATCCCAAGATTGGATGATAACTTCAGCTATGTTTCCAAGTTCCATGAGCACTCTTCGATTCCATGGAACTGAACAACCAAATCGATGAACTTAAATACAAATTGAACTTTGAAGTTCAATAGATTTGTGTCTCGTTCATGTTTTGCATCTCTGGTAATGATGCATAGGACAATGAAAGCATGGAAACTTTGGAAGCACTCTTCTATTTAGAAGATTTCAAAAGTTCTAAGAAGTTTCTTTGTGGTTTCAAGATTCGTATCTCACAATGAAACCTCGGTAACTGACTTTTAGGAATCGAGATATTTCCTAAAAGAGAAACACTAAAATGAAATAGTCAAGCCTTCTATTCCATGTGAGATCATTCTCCTACCATGTTTGAGATGAATTTATTTTTGGGAAGGTAGACGTTCCAAGTAGAGGACCTTAATTGATTCATGAACTCTTCCCAAAATACACATAAACTCATAATATATGATAGGACCAAGGAATGATGATGTTCTAATATAAAGGTGCCAAGAAAACTATGAAGCTATTATAAGTTTTCATTTGATTTCATCCCAAGGAGTGATGGAAATCAAAGGTTGAACCTCAACATCAATTGATCTTTGACGTCAATAAGAGGATGTTAGGTTCTATAGTTGCATCTCTGGTAAATGATGCAACTAGCTGAGCAATCATAGAAACATGGAAGAACTCTTTTAGAGAGTTAAACTTTTGGTTTCATTTAAGCTAATTGAAGCTTCAAGAAGAAATCAAAGTAAGCAATCTTTAGGAAATAAGATAAGTTCCTAAGGACTTGAAGCAAGCGTTAACTTTTCATTTAGGAATAGTTTAAACATAATTTTGATTGGTGAAATATGTTTAAAGGACTCTCGTAACATCTAAAGATGGACCAATAATAATGAATCTTGTATCAAACTCAAGAATAGGAGTCAATATCACATAAATGAAAGTTCAACTTAAACTTTCATAGTGGCATGGGAAACCATATCCAAAAGGTGATATTAAGTCTCTAGTTTGATACTCGAGAAATGAATACAATTGAGTCAGTAAAGTTTCTAGATACTGTTTGAAAGAATCCAGTATTGCAAAAGATTCCATGATGAATCGTTTGCTCAAGTTATTTGATTCCCTAGAAGGAATCTCAAGTCTTTGAAGAATAATGTTCTCCCATGTAGTGAGAAGGAAATTCTTTAAACTATTTAGTCAGTAAGTAGTTCCCTAGCAATCCCTAACTACAAGAAGTGGTACTTAAAGTCCAAATGGTTGATATCACTTAGATGTGTATCAAAGATTCTTAGCTTTCGAATTTGAAAAGCATTAGAACATGTTTGGACTTAAGTTAGGGAAAGATCTCTAAAAATCCTCTAGGTAAGCCAAAAAGCTTAGAAAGACTCAAGAGATCTTAAATGATAAAGACAAAGTCTTTAGTATTATCGCATGATCAACAAAACGTGGTCAATCTTGGCCATGGTTGTCCAAGATAATTGCGATTGGAACTATTGTGAAGTTTGCCCAAGTACTGGTGTTGGCATCATATGGGAAGAAGCCAAGTATGGGCATGCATGCGGATCTAGCACTAAGGCAACCTATTAAAATTTTTCCAAACCTTACATCATTTTAAAAGTGATTCTCATCACTAGAAACCCTTGTAAATACCGTTTCATCTTTTTGTAGCTCCATTTTGTACAAGCCGAGGAGTCCTCAAGCTTGGGGAGCCTTAGAAGTAGTTGCCTGCCAATTTTCATATTTTTTAGATCTCGTTTGAGCCCTCAAATAAGCCCTGGAACCTAATTTTTAACTAGGCCGGACACTAGGTCTGGAGAGGGCCAAAGCTAGTCAAAAACTATAAATAGAGCTAGAGAGCTCATTTTTGGGCTAGCTTCTTGTAGTTTTGATCTTGTATGAGCACTTGGTTGCAATAGAAGTGATTCCATTGTCCTACTCTCTTTGTTCTTGCTGTGTGTGCACGTGTGTGTGTATGTGTGTGCATGTTGGTGTGCTTCTCACTCACACATTTGTGCCTTCACTTGTTCGAGGTCTTCATACCATCCTCATGTCTTCCCGGATTGACATTAAAAGAGGTGGTACTCATCACTGAGCTACACCAAATTTTGGCGCCGTTGCCGGGGATTCGAGCTTTGAGGACGAGCGTGTGATGGTAAGACATAGAGAGGACGCGTTGGAATGGTAAGTAGTAGGTAGTTTTCATGTTTTTTTTCTCCATCTCCATCTCCATCTCCACCTCCATCTCCATCTCCTTCTCCACTTCATATACCCTCTTCCTTGTCATTATCCTCATTTGCTTTGTGCGAGTTTGAGAGAGAGCGAGAGTGCATTGTTGTTTTGTGTGTTTTTGCATGTTTCTTGTAGGTTTCAGCATCATCACCATCTCCAGCAAGCTCAGTAGGTACGGAATCTTTCTGCGCAAGCCTCGAGGCATCGAGCTTGAGCTATCACGACACACCGAAAAGTTGGCCCAATCACAATTTTGAGTGCACCACGACACTGCGCAGGCTGAGAGCTCTTAGAACCACTAGCCTGATCAAGAAAATTCACCATATCCTGACCTATCACGAAACACCGAGGTATCGCGACACACCGAGGTATCACGATACTCCCAAGTATCACGACACTTTGACCTATAGTGACACTCCCAAGTATCGCGACACTTCGACCTATCGCGACACTCCCAAGTATCGCGACACTCCCAAGTATTGCGACACTTCCACCTATCGCGACACTTCCACCTATCGCGACACCTCGACCTATCGTGACACTCCCAAGTATCGCGACACTTCCACCTATCGTGACACCCCAACCTATCGCGACATCCCCGACCTATCATGACACTTTGACCTATCGCGACACCTCGACCTATCATGACACTTCGACCTATCGCGACACTCTCAAGTATCGCGACACTTCCACCTATCGGGACACATAGACCCGACCTATCGTGATACACCGGCTTAACGCATGAATTTTTAGGGTGAATTAATGGATTGAATTGAGGTACTTTTGGGATTAAATTTTGGACACATTGGGATGATATTAGAGCCTTAGAAGTGGGCAAAATACCTAAAAACCAGGGAGGAATTTCCTAAACCCTGAGAGCCTGTTTTGACCCCTAACTGCTGATTGGTCATAACTTCACCATACGAACTCCGATTGAGGAGATTTTGGTCTCGTTGGAAAGCTTGTTGAGAATCTTGTATTTTTAAGTTGGCCTTTAGGTGGGACTAGGTGGTCATAAGATTTTGAGGGTACAGTGAGTTACTCCAAGGGGGGCCTGTAATAGTTGATGTGTGTCTTTCAATCCATTGTAGTAAATGAGCTATATTAACTTGTGAACTTTTGCAGGAACATTGCATGCACTCAAGGCATTCCAAGGCAAGCTAGCAAGGGTGAGTACCAAGCTTGGGAGAAGGCTTCCTGGGCTGGTTTAGCAGTCTGAGCAACCAGAGGATTGAGGTTGGAAGTTCTCTCAACCCTCCTTTGTCAATTCCTAGCTTAGGCTAGTACGACTTAGGTGTGGTGATTAACTAGAGCAACGCTAGTGTTGAAGATAAAATATATATTTCTTGGATCCACTCTTTTTTTCATCATCATTTGTACCTTTTTCTACCTTTCATTTAGTTAATAAAGCACTTTTGTATAGGTGTGTGTGAGTGCCACACTAGAGAATAAGTGGGATTCGTTCTCCTTTCAGTTGAGAAATCCCACATAGCATGCTTTTTTGCCATTTTGTATATAAAGAGGTCTCCACCTCTTCTTTTGGGAGATCTTTTTGAGAAGTAATGAGATTATGCTAGTTTGTAGATAGACTCTTGCTCTATCATCGTCATGATGTGCATGCGTGCTTGTTCTCTTCTTGTCTAACGCTTGTGACACGTTGATGTATGATTACATCGTTATTATGCTTGTGATTACGATTAGGTGTATCATTCGCGATGCTTATGTTGTATCTTCTTGTTGATAACATTGTTAATCATACGTTGACGAAGCGCCATTACGTCTATTGAGTGCTTCTACGCAAACATTTGGGTCTCATGAGATGCTTCCTGGTTTGACAAGTATGAGTTGTGATGCTACAACGTCAACAACTTTTGGCGCCGTTGCCGGGGAGCGTTCTCTTGTCACTTACGTGATGGTTTCTGGCGTGAAAGAGACATGTACGCAAGTTTTTCATGACGATTTGCTGAGTTCTTCATTTTATTTCGCTCTTGTGAGCATTTGCGGCTTGCAAGATACAATAACTTGTTGAGATGAGCCATTTTTTGGTGGATTAAGGATCCCCTTTTGGTGATTAGTCTACCATGTGTGGTGATTCTTCAAGTTATGAATAGATTAGAAGCATTTTTTTTTTTACAGATTTTGAGTAATCATGTTAAACTTTTTCCATTAACTTTGTTGACTTTTTCATTGATCATGTGTAAATAAACTAGATTGGGTTCTTCTACGAGATTCATTGGAGTTTTTGGACTCACCTTCTTCATCACTTTTGCATTAGACATTCTGTGTGATTATCTACATCACTTTCAGAAGTTTATGACAAGGGAGCTGGGTAAGCTTCATACACGACGATCCTCAACAACTATGGATATCAAGATCGGTCTTGAGGCTAGGGTTACAATGCTTCAAGGAGTCTAGCAGCTTGTAGATGTTATGAAGGTCATTATGGGTCCAAAGGGGTGCAATTTGTCATGACCCAAGAAATTCTAGTCTCAATGAGCTAATACCTTTCTTGGAAATAGCACTTGGAGCTCAAAACCTGTCTCGATTGTGTGAAGCTGTGGAAAGCAAAGCCCTTACAACACTCGTTCTTTGAGCGGGCTTGAAGATTTGTGGCATCTAGGCCCTTGGCTTTGGAGAAAACAGGAAGCTAAGCCTACAACTGATGGCTAGATTGTGGGTGAAGAACTTGGAAGGAAGTTGGAGAAGATGAATCATGATGTGGTTGGTAGGGCCAAGCGAGTTGCTCTCTCGAGAGGTGATGCCATGGAGAGCTGGAGATAAGCAAACTACAGCAGTCAGTTGTGAGCCAATTCGAGAGGTTCAACATCAGGTTATGACAAAGAGAAGACACATGAAAGTCTTGCAAAGCTCTCGAGGAGGTGTTGCAGTTTTCAATATTGGAGGAGTGTCCAAAGAATCTGAAAATCATAGCCACATGCCATTGGAATTACCGACTACATTCATTCACAATGCTCAAGGATTTGAGAGTAATAGATGTAGCCCTATGGGGTCTCCTCACTCGAAGGATTCTCCTCTCTGGTGGGAAACTGGTGTGACATGCGCTAAGTCTTTCCCTTTCTTCCCTGCCAAGGCACAAGAACCTCCGTGGGAGGAGTTGAGGATCTGCTCTGCAGGCTCAAGGACAGAGAGAGGGCAAGAAAGAGCCAGAACTCACGCAGTAATATAACTACTCAGACTGACTCAGGGTACTTTAACAACTGAAGAACACACAACAATACGATACGATAACAATACTCAGACACACAATCCATCATTCAACTACCCGTTACGGTGAACTTCAGTATAAACAGACGATGCAGAACTCAACACTAACAATACTCAGAACTTCACAACAGTGTAAACAATACTCTGACAAATAATTAGGCGAACAATCTAGCAATTCCAGAAAAGACGTCTCTCTGACCATTCTCCTTACATTGCTTTATATAGAATTTACAAGATGCACGTACCAACTTTTTGCGCGTATTTCGAAAACTCCGTTACATCCGACAGTCATTACATTTGTCCCACTCCGGCGGCCGACTAACACTGGCACGCACGGTGGACTCGAACGCGCAAGTTATTTTGATTACAAAATCACTGTTCGTCGATGATTCCTTCTAAATACATATTCCTGGCTAATCTAAATGTACGGGCTATTTTTTTCTTAAGGGTTTCTAATAGTTGCTTAAGGGTATCTGGTTCTAATATTTGTGCATCTACTCTAACAGAACTAAGGGCGATGGCTTCAGTAAGTAAAATTTCGGCCTGTGTTTGCAAAAAGGCCTCCTGTAAGTAGAAGTCGTTGGATAGTGCCGCATCTCTGGCTGTCTTTATTTCACTTACTTGCTTCTGCATTTCACTAATTCGGTCTTTCTGGTTGCGCAATTGATTATCTAGTCTTCCGAACTGTTGGTTCTGGAACTCTATGGTTTTGTAGTAAGCATCTCGTTCTCTGCGGGCATTTGCTAAGTCCTTCTAATATTTGGATTCCCTGTTCAATTGGTGTTTAAGCATATTATTGACGTCGTCTAAGGATTCTTTTGTTCTTTGTAGTTGTTCTTCTGCCTGCTTAGCTTCTCTCTGCTGCTCTTGGTACTTCTGTATTGCTTCCTGCAGCTGGACTCTTGTTTCTGTGAGTAGGTTTCCTAGCGCTATTCTTGTATCTTCTGTATCTTTGAGTGTTTGATTTAACTTTATTATCTCTGCGTCGGCGGCTATCAGCAATTCTTCTTTTGCAGCCAGTGCCTTATCTCGTTGGCTTGAGCTTTCTTCCTGTGCTTGGAGTGTAGCCTGTAGTTGCTTGATCTGCTCATGGAGTGCATGGTTTTCCGCTCTTGCTGCTTGTAACTCTTCCTGGAGGGGGGTGATATCTGCCTCCATCACTTCCAATTTTCGTTGGAATTCATCTCATGCATTGTCTGTGGCTTGCTTCAGGTGTTGCGGCAGTTGTTGGGATAGATTAATCAAGAGGCGACCCATAGATTCTAATTCAGAAAAGACTGGAATGGGGTGGGGTGGCAGAGGAGGGCGAGGTTGCGAAGAGGTTTCGGTGAGGAGTTGTTGGGAATTTGGTGGGGAGTAATTGAGGGAGGATGAAGAGGTTTCAGCAGTTTCGGTGGGGTGACTGGGCTTGATGGGACTGCGGGGTGGTTCCGGTGGGGGAATGGGGTTAACTGGTGGTGGTGTGGGAAGAGCAGAGTCAGTGGTTGTTACCTTATCTATTGATTGTTGTTCCGTTTCTGCATTGTTGTTTTCTGTTGATTCGACTGCCTTCAGTAGTTTATCTAGTGCATCTCTAGAGGATTCTTGCTCGTCTACCTGTTGCTCTAATTCTTTTTCGGTCGAAATTGTTTCTGTCTCTGCTTGATCTTGTTGTTCTTGTTGCTCAGTCGATGTTTCATTGTGTATTGATGTAGGTGTATCATGGAATGTCTCCTCTTCTTGCTTCTCGTCTTCTTTATTGACATCTTTATTGTTTCCGGCTGAGCCTTGTGCCTCACTTTCGGATGAGCTAATTCTGATGCGTCTCCGGCGGAACAATTGGTTGAGCTCTTCTTCATCTTCTTCTTCCTCATCCTCTAGCAGTTGTACTGACTCTTCATGCCTCAGGACGGGTCCTCGTGGTGGTGGTTGAGCGGCGAGTATGGTTGGAAAGAGAAAGGAAAGGATGTGGGGAAGTCTGGATCGAGGGGTGGTTCCTTTGTTGACTTGTTTCACTATGGTTACACACTCCTTGTGGATACGGTGAAAGAAAAAGGATGCGAAGTTGACGGGTTCTTGTGCAGCAAGGTCGATGGCAGAGTAGAACGGGCGGGATATACCGTAGGTGCGTTTCTGGAGGTTCAAGATGGCGACTAAGAACTGGAGTGCAGTTCTTTCGGGTTCAGGGCGGCATAGGATGGCGTATTCGTTTGATGAATAGCGAGGGAAGAGTGCTGTCATTCGGGCTACGGGGATGCTTGGGCCATTCTCGCGGCCTTGTGGGGTGAGGCGGAAGGCTTGGAAGGTTATTATGGTTCTAGATGGTAGGGAGGGGAAGATCCATTGTCGTTCAGCGATGGGGGATTGGGCAATGGCAGGTATGATTTGCACGAAGAAGGGATGGGCTTCCACTGAGTGCCAAGGCAGCTCAGCGAAGTTGGCCAACCCTCGGGTGCGCAGGTATTCTCCTACCTCGGTAGGGATACCATCACGGAAGGCTGCGAAATTTGCCAACGCTTCCATTGCGCACGCGAACACGAATACACAGAACACAGAGCACGGATACACAGAACACAGAAAACACAAGCACAATCACAAGAACACAATAGCGTTTTTTGGCGCAACCGAAGAGATTAAGTAGAGACATTACGGTGGGGGGTAGGAAGTGATGGTGCTTTCAATTTGGCGTGCATGCTCTAGTGATTAATAAGGAGGGCGGCTTATGACAAAAACACAGCTATTAACAAAGAAAAGAAAGAACTGAAGGAAAAGTAAAGACAAAACTTAAAAAATGCGGTCCACCGCCGAATGATTTAATGCGGGCTAGTAGTGTGTTGATACGGCCGCAGCTTCGAGCCGTTGATTGCTTTTGGAAGTGGGTTTCCGGTCAACGTAGTCAATTGAAAAGTTGTTGGACCAATTTGCTCTGAGATCTTATAAGGGCCGAAGCACCGTAATTTGAATTTGCCTGCGGATCTATTTGACTTTGCATTATAGAAAAGTACAAGGTGTCCTATTGAAAATACTGGAGTCTTCAAGTTTCAATCGTGCATCCTTGCCTGTCTTAGTTGGACTTCGTGCATAGTTAAGAAACTGAGCCATTGGTGCTCGTCTAACTCTCTGAGTGTGTCCAACCAAAATGACAGTGAGTCTTCCGGTAGCAGTTTCTGGGTAATGGCTACTCGTAGACTTGGTATAACTATCTCCATTGGTGCTATTGCTTCTAAGCCATAAGCTAGTTTGAAGGGCGTCAATCCTGTTGTTACCTTGTAGGTAGTCTGGTATGCCCATAGTACTGCAGGTAACATTTGATCCCATCTTTTCGGTGCTTCCATGATCAATTTTCGAAGGATATTCAGCAGAGATTTATTTGTACTTTCGGCCAAACCATTAGCACGAGGATAGTAAGGAGAACTAAATTTATGTGTGACCTGGAACGACTGTGTAAGTGCCTTCATTAAATTGTTTACAAAATGCGTGCCTTGATCTGAGACAATTTCCAGTGGTAAGCCAAAACGTGGAAAGACATCGGTTAGTAGACACTTTGCTACCGTAACGGCTGTAGCAGACCGTAAAGCCCAGGCTTCTGCCCATCTGGTTGCATAGTCTATACAGGTCAGTATGTAACGGTTGTTACTGAAGACTGCTGGAGGTGTAATCGGACCGATAAAATCTAGACCCCACTTTTGGAAAGGTTCCAATGGTAAGATGGGTTGCAGAGGAAAGAGATGTCGTTGCAAAGGCTGGCCAGATCTTTGGCAAGTATCACATTGTTTGACAAACTGTGAGATATCTCTGTACATCGTTGGCCACCAGAGACCACTCTGCAGAATTTTCCGGTGAGTTAAATCTGCTACAAAATGGCCACCGGAAGGAATCGAGTGAGCCAAAGTGATAACTGAGTTAACTTCATGTGGTGGAATACATCGAAGTAGGATTCCGGTGTGATCTACATAATATAATTCTCCAGCAATTAACCGAAATCGGCGGCTAAAGACTGCAATTTTCCTGCGTACTGCTCTAGAAGTCTGAGGTGGAAGGCAACCATCAGTGAGAAAGGTCAAGATCTGATCATAATATGAAAATGGGATAGGTGGGTCTGCAGAATCTTCATTAACTGGTTCTGACACATAAATCGTGGGTGTCGTGTCATCTATGCCCACCGGAGCTTCACCGGAATCTAAGCAGGATAAGAAATCTGCTAAGGCATGTGAACTGCCTAGCCGGTGAATGACTTCGTAGTCGAATTCCTGCAAGAGTAGTACCCATCGTGCTAATCGACCACCTAGATGTTGTTGCCGAACTAGATAGACAAGTGCAGCATGATCTACATGAAATGTGAATTTACGGCCTAGCAAGTAATGTCTGAATTTCTTGACAGAATATATTAGCCCAAGACATTCTCTTTCTGTTACAAAGTAATTCTTCTCAGTAGGGGCTAATCTTTGACTTGCATAATACACTGGTCTGAACCATTTATCAATTTGTTGCATCAACACACTTCCTATTGCTATATCTGAAGCATCAACAAATACATGAAATGGGTGATCCCAGTCCGGCGGTTGTAAGATAGGAACTTGTGCTAATAAATGTTTTAAACGATCAAACGCTATCTGGCATTCCTGGGTCCATTCAAATTATCGAGGAGTCTTTGAGATTAGCTTGTTTAGAGGTATAGCCAGATGAGCAAGCCACCGTAAGTGTCATCCATGCCACCGTACTTGGCCCATAAAGCACATAACTTCTTTTGGAGTAGCTGGCACCAGAGCTTCTAATACTGCCGAAATTTTATCTGGATCTACTTGGATACCTTGTGCAGATACAATGTGGCCAAGTAACTTGCCACATGAAACAGCAAACATAGATTTTTTTGGGTTCAAGCAGATTCTATACTCTCTGCATTTCTGAAAGCAGCACCGTAAATGGAACAGGTGTGCTATCATCTTACCGAAAATTGAAAAATCATCGAGATATACTTGCATAAAGGAAGTGAGGTAAGGAGAAAATATCTCTTGCATACATCTTTGAAATGTGCTTGGTGCGTTTCTTAATCCAAACCACATTACCGTACAAGCAAAGACACCCCAGTTGGTAATAAATGCAGTTTTTGGTATATCTTCTTCGGCCATTCTAACTTGGTTGTAGCCACTGTATCCATCTAGGAATGAATACATCTCGTGTCCTGCTACTCCTATCAAGCATGGTATCCAAAAAGGGGATTGGAAAAGGATCCGGTACGGTTGCTGCATTTAATTTACGGTAATCTACACAGATTCTCAATTGCTTGTTTTTCTTTGGCACAATCACAATCGGAGAGATCCATTCAGCATGCTCTACTGGCACGATGAATCCAAATTTTAGTAACCTATCAAGTTCTGCCTTTACCTGAGATGCATAATGGGGATTCATCTGGTAGCTGGTTTGCTTTATCGGCCTTGCTTCTGGCTTCAGCATGACCCTGTGCTGGTAGATGCGGGGGTCCAATCCTTTCATGTCTTTGTAGTCCCATGCAAAGACGTCGGTGAATTCTCGGAGTAGCTGGATTAAACCTGCTTGAAATGTTTCCGGTAAGTTTTGCTTTATCTTCACAGGACGCAGATGATCTTCATCTCCTAAATTGTAAGTGATCAGCTGATCTTCGGGGACATAGAACTGTTGATATTTCTCTGTGTCGTCTGTTGGTTTAAGAAGTTGTTGCAATTCATCGTCATGTGTCGAAACAGTGTCTTCCTTCTTAGCTTCTTCTGTGATGGGTATTACTATATAGACTGAAGCGTTCCAATTATCTACAACGGACTGTAGATCAATAGTCCCTAAGGAAATTAAGTCAGCGTTATTCTTCAGAAACTCTTCTTCTTCATCGTCTGACAATCCATCTAGCATATGGATTGGTTCAGCAAAATACGGTCTAGCGTGTAGCTCGTAGGGTTGTATAGCATCTAATTTTACCATATATCTACGATTGGCATCTTTAAACGTAAGCTCTTGTGCAGACCAGTCCTATATTACCTTCGCATGCTTCAGCCACGGTCGACCGAAAAGAAGGTTGTAATCCAAAGTGGATTCCGACAGATCTAGTATAACAAAGGTCATTTTAAAGGTCGTACCTTGCAAAGTGATAGGTACATTCCGCACAAGTCCTACAGGATGGACTCTTGATTGATCTGCCATTCTGACAAATAATTGAACTGGTTCGATTTCAGTCCATCCTAACCTTTTGCATAATGCCGCAGTCGCAATGTTAACACCAGAGCCTCCATCAATTAGTACCTGCGTAATCTTATGATTCTTATACCATACTATAATCAAGGGGACTGAATGATCGACCGTAGAATCAGGTTCTGGTTGAACTGTTGCTGTCGCCGGAATACAAGAAGGCATCGGACTGAACTTTTGTTGGAACTCTTGGCGAATTCTAGGTACTAATGCCAATAGTTGGCCCAGAGGCAGAGTGATAGATGCCTTAGATAGGATTTCCCAAGCCTGTTGAGATTGATTGACAGGCTCTACTGATCTTGAAGTTGATGCCTCTGCTGATGCGGAGGTGTCTACGGTTGGTAATGTATCTGCTGTTGATGATGTTCCTGCTGCTGACTCCCTTTGTTGTGTTCCTTCTTTTATTAACGATGGCTGGGTTACCGGAATAGGCTCCGGGAAGACTGGTGGTTCTGCTGTGGTCCATTGACTAGCCTTGTTGTACATTCTGTGTTGTTCACGTATCCCTGGTTCAAATATTTCTGCTGTCGGTTGCAGTTGTTTACCGGAACGGGTTTGGACTGCAATAGCCTGTGTCTCCACCGGTGTGATTTTTACCATGTTGGCTATTGGATTTTGACGTTCCTTCCTCCTTTGATCATACTCAGCTGCATCCTTGCAAAATCTCCTAATATGTCCGAATTCGCCACAAAAATGGCAGCGTGGTGGTGGTAAATTGGGATTTTCCGGTGGTGGTCCGTTCTGCCAGCGGTTTGCATTATAGTTGTTATTCCTCTGTCCTCGGTAATTTCGATATCCTAGTTGCTGGTTGTTTCTCATTTGTGGAGGCACATAGTGATTGGCTGGCTGCCCTTGTTCCTGGATAATTGTATTGACACTCGTTGTTCCCTGTACTCTAGCGTTGTATGCACAGTTTTCGGTGGTGTGTCCGGCAATGTTGCAGATAGCACAGAATGTCTGATTAAGTGCACAATTGGCACTAGTATGTCCTGAATTTTTGCATGTGATGCAGTATACTTGTCTGGTCATATCTTCGACAACATTTTTGTTTGTTTTTACCCACTCCAAATCTTCTGTAAATCCATCGACTTTGTTTTCCAGTTGTAGAGTCATTGCAATGACTGCATCGAGTGTCATAGCTCCGACACATCTTATGATCATGATCTGCTTAAGTTGTGGAGTTAAGCCATTGATGAACCACTGAGTGATAACGTCATCTGGTAAGTTAGCATGGGCCAGTGGTAGGTGCCTTAAGTGTGTTCTGAAGAGGGTAGCATACTCCTGTACGGTTTGATTTGCCTTCTGTCTGTTATTCTATAGATAGTCAAAAATTTCGGCTGGATTCTTTTTTAGCCTGAATCGCTGCAGAAAAGCATCTCGTACTGCTTCATAGGTTCCGAAATGATTAATATCATATTCTGTAAGCCATCTGGCTGCTTCATTGACAAGTGTAGATTGGAAGACAATGGCTTTGTAGGCCTGATCCGGTGGATGGTTGAGAACTGCGTATCTTATCTCGAAAGTGCGTACGTGAGCATCCAGATCATCTCCTGGGAATCCACCAAACTTCGTGTACGTCACTCCTGTAGGAGTCGGCCTGGGTGGGCATAAATGTTGTTGTTCGTTCATCGTGAGTGTATTATACCTTCCTTCTGTATCTCGGGGCTGAATATCTGAACTACCGGAATTTGTATCGTCGGATGGTGTACTTCCCGGTGCAATGATCTTGCTTAATATGCTTCGAATCTCTGTTTCGAACAGCTTTCCTTCCTTCTTGATGTCTAGTGTATGGGAACTCGCTTCCAAGCGTGGTGGTTGGGCTGAAGATTCAGCAGAAAATACCAAACCGTCATAAAAAAATTGTGATTCTCTTACAGAAATATCACCGGAAGGCACCGAAATTATGCCCGAATACAGTGTTTTTTCGCCTTCGCCGATTTCTTTGACTAGCACGTTTCTAATCGTAGATGAATCTGAATCTTTTTCCAAGATTGTTAAACTAGTTTCCAACTGCGTCTTGGTAGGTTCTGGATTTACTATATCTTCGACAGACTATGCCGAAATAGTACCGGAATGTACCAGAGGCGTAACACGTTCCACCGGAATATGACCGGAATTAGTTCTAACGTTCTTAACTTTCTTAACAACTGGGCCAGACCTAGTTGTACTTTTACCTTCCAGAGTTGGCTTTAGTACATTAAGTACTCTAGACTGATGGTTCTTGGGATACGTTTCACCCGATCGAGTAACCGGAATGTATCATTTTTTGTACTAATCGCGTAGTATTACTAACGGAACAGTTTGCAACAATCTGGTTCTGTTGCTACTTCCAATCGAACGATAATCTGGATGTGCGATTCTAACAAAGGACTGGCAATCTTGATGCCACCTTCCCAGAGATGGCGCCAAATGTTAAGTGTAAAATAGTGACGCTGTTTTACGGACTAGTCGAAATCGTTACCGAACAAATATTAAACGTAAAATAGTGATTCACCGTAAACTGTATTAAACTTTCAGTATCATTACCGAAAGGCGTTACCAGACTAACGTGGGTTCTTGGGAGTGGTAGGGGTCTGTTAGACAGAGGCCCTGTATTCTTTTCCCAATTCTTAGTCACAACATCAAAAACACGAATGCGTGTCTTAGATCAGTTACTGGTAGTAACTAGTCAATATTTGGTTTCTATACTCCTGCGTACCAAACTTCTCCAGACTAACCTGCTATTGGAACAGAGCAGTAGTCCATTCTACAGATTCACTAGTATGTAATAGATCAATCAGAGTGAATACGATAGCAGACAGATTCACTCGCCACAACACTTTCCAGTGGTCTCAACTAAAAGTTTACGTTTACCGAAAGCAATAGTTCGTCCTCGTCACCGAATGCAATAAGTTCAGTAAAACAAACAGAACATACTCAACAGTGCATCAAGTTGTCAAATCAACTCATGCAGTAATATAACTACTTAGACTGACTCAGGGTACTTTAATAACTGAAGAACACACAACAATACGATACGATAACAATACTCAGACACACAATCCATCATTCAACTACCCGTTACGGTGAACTTCAGTATAAACAGACGATGCAGAACTCAACACTAACAATACTCAGAACTTCACAACAGTGTAAACAATACTCTGACAAATAATTAGGCGAACAATCTGGCAATTCCAGAAAAGACGTCTCTTTGACCATTCTCCTTACATTGCTTTATATAGAATTTACAAGATGCGGTACCAACTTTTCGCGCGTATTTTGAAAACTCCGTTACATCCGGCAGTCATTACATTTGTCCCACTCCGGCGGCCGACTAACATATGGGAAAGAAGAATTGGAGATTGGGCCTCAGATCAGGTCTCGAGCGCTTGATACTGGACACAGCTACAAGGATATAATCATACTCGATGTTTCCGTTGAGTACAATCCTAGGAGAGACTCTCTCCATTTGATGTAGGGGCCTACTGATGAGAAGCCTGGGTGAAGCATGGTGAATGTTACAGGAGGCTTGGACGATCTTCTCTCTACCTCACCTTCTCACTTTTCTCAGGGTTCTGATAAGTGTATGTTAGGCACAAACCAACAAAGCTATTCTACACACTGAATTCTCATGAGAACTCACATCCCCTGGGATTGAGAAGGGAGGTACTATAGCAGCATACACACTAGGGAAGAGAGAAAGAAAGTAATCCACGACTAATCAAAACTGCCCGATTTCAAGTTGAAGTCCAAGCATGTGTGGGACAGATGAGGGAAGTTAGATTGAGTCAACAGTGTGACACCCAAAGATCAGGAGGTATCCAGATGTATGTCTAAAGAATGCTCAAAGGATGAAGATGTTGTTGAGGGTCGGTAATTTCTCTTGCGCTCTATAACTAGGGATGGGTCATTTATTGTGACCACTTTGATTGCAATGGATCTTGGTAATAAAATGTAGCAAAAGAGATCAAGAGGTGAGTATCACGATCAAAACAGACCATGTTGCTTTGAGGGAAGCAGATGAATATGCATCGGTTCTTCAAGCACACCCTCTAAAATTGTTTGTAGGATAAATTCTGAGAAAGGATCATAGCAGTAAATAAGGTGCTTCAATTAGCAGGCTTGCTGGAAAGAGTACCTATACGAAGAAGATCTACTTACAAAAGAAGATTAATTGCTCTAGATCTATGGCAGTTTTGCATGGAGATAGTGTGATCCAGCAAGTATTAAACACGTAATGAGAGATGACAGGCCACATGCTTTGGACGTGAAGTATGGAGTTTTCTGGGGAAAAAAAACATAAAGGCCGTCAAAAGTGTCACTAAGGCTCATGCCGGAAAATAACCACTTGACACATGGTGCAGTGGAAATCTCCTCTAAAGGAAAGCTGTTGCGTGAGGGGGTGCAAAGTGGTTATCCTCGTTCTAGAAATAAGGAAAATCAGTTTGCCAAAAACCAATGATCAGATCTCAGAGCTTACTAGAAATGAGCAGACAAAAGTTTGCCAATAGCTTATGGGCAACATTTCCTTAGCATCATTGCTTGCAGATTTATTCAGTCCTCTCTTGGATTTAGCTACTCAGCATGCAACAAGTTCTATAGTGTCGTTTAAGAACATGGCAGAAGAAGGGCATTCTGTCAGGGATGTTGGAAAGGCAAGCTACATGCTTGAAGGAATCATGGAAAAAAGTGAAGACACAAGATCGAGTCTTTGAAGTTCCGAGCGAGCTGAAGATGGTCTTGGAAGAGGAAAGATGTGGAAGTTCTGGTGATAATGACATGTAATACTCAATCTTTTTTATCAGCTCGGATAGAATAGTTGGATTATGACAAGCCATATTGACGAGTGTCAAGGGCAAGATAATGTACTAGATCGCTTCAGAAGAAACTTCTCAAAGCTCCATGAGGTCACACTTCTTGTGGATGAATTATACTCTTTTCAGCACTTTAGCATATGTGATCACTTTGATTAGGATCTTGAGGGTGTAATGGTCTTAGAATGACAATGATTCATCTGGGAAAACACCACAGTACTATTTCCAAACTTGTGTGGAAATTTGCACGAAGTCCTACTGTAAATAATTTGCCATGAGCAATTGTTGCTCTGATAGAAAGCTCAGAGAATGGTGAAAATAATTTTCAAAGTGTCCTCTGATTCACTGCAAGGTTCTCTTGCGCCTTCATGAAAAATCCAAAACATATGCGAATGGGGCAAATGATTCAGTAACAGTTGGGTTCCACCAAAGCTTTAGCTTAGCAAGATTCTTTGGAGGACATTGCGCGGTTAGGTCCTGGAAGTACTACAGCTAAAAGCCTCAATGGGGATCACTGTGACCCTGCATTAAAGGAGCAGAGAAAAAGATGGCACTTCTGTCGCAGCTCAACGTTTCTTCAAATTCTGAGGGAGTAATGTGTGGAAGGCTTCACAACGTCTCTCAGTAAACAAGTCAATTCTATTTGTGGAAAATTGCACCTAAGAACCGCTCACGCTGGTCATGATCAGCACATCCTCTTGACAAAGACATGAAAGCTATTGGCTGTTGAAATCGGTGGATACCAGCTGACAACGCAGCATTATTTTCCAAAGTTTTTGTTGGCCCTGCACGATACATCATACTTGATTTCTCAGAACATGGACATTTTCTTAACATATGGCATTCAATAACAACAACGAAAACGGCGCACACCTCTTCTATTAACTATAATAGAAGATACCATTCGAATTGGATTGATGATAGCCTATACCAGAAGTTGCATTGTCAGAAGTTACAGAACAACAAAAAAGAATTGTCCAAGGTTACCAAGTAGTATCAGTGCATCTCATGACACGCAATGGGCGAGCAGATATCAGAAAACAGCGTCAACGGAGGCAAATCAAATGAAGTTGCCATATTTGGAAATGCTAACATTCGATCTTGAATCCAGCTGGTCTCTGTTTTCAGCTCACTAACTGTGATTGAGATTTAATTCATGAATCAAATTTCTACACAGACAGAAGAGTAGGTGTGAGGGAATCATTATGATTCACATTCTGGGGGGAGAAAGATCAGTGCATATATATGAGCTTGGAAGTTGGAACTCGCAAATAGGAACTACGAATGGAGAGAGAGAGAGAGAGAGAGAGAGAGAGAGAGAGAGAGAGAGAGAACGTGCTGCTTTGCTTGAATGCATTTTTCTTTTTTGAGAAGGGCAGAGGATTGAGGAGTATAACTTTGCTTTGCTTTTTCACATAAATGAGCTACTGTAAATTTAAGATACTGGGAGATCTTTTGTAGGACACAAAGATAGGAGGATGATTCAAACTACAATCATAATGGTTCACTTTAAGAATGTGTGCCTTGGAATTTAGAGTTTGGGAAGTTAGGCGAAAATCTTAGTAACATTCATAAGTGTTTTTGTGAAAAGTGAAGGATCGTGCTTTTTTATGATACATCTGTATACTTTGCAAAGACTCTTTTTTTCTTGTTAGAAGAACCCCATTAGAACTTATTTACACATCTTAGAAAAAATTCAAAAAACACACACAAAACCTCAAACAAATTCTAAAAACTCTTTCAAAAATACCAAACAAATATTCAAAACACTCAAAAAACCAAAACAAATTGTTTCAACAAGACATGGGAAAGAAAAAGGCAAAAGAAAGAAGGAAGGGGGAAAAGGTTGCACAAAAGAAGGAAGAAAAAACTGAAATGCATGCATTAATCACACATGATCAAGGTGAAACAAATAGAGAAAATTTACGAGGGGTAGAGGAAATTGGTGGGATTTCTAAAGGGGTGGGTTCCATAGTTGCGACTAGGGATTATAGCAACACTTTTGTAAATGTATTCATTGGTCATGACCATAGAAATATGAGTGCTTATATTAACCCTAATTGTGAGTGGAATTTAATTCATATTGATTTAGTGACAATTATTTTGGATAACATTCAACTAACCACTCATTCATCTATCCTCATGAATGGTGAAAATTATGATTGCATGGGTCAAGTTGTGTTGCCTATTGTGGTGAATGGTATGGAATTTTTTGAAACGTTTTCATCATGGAAGGTATAGATGAAGACTTGGTCGTAGGCACTCAAAGGTTTATTGAAAGTCATCAAGATTTTGAAGTGTCGTATCCATCTATTATGTCTACTTCTACATGTGTGTCCATTGAAAATCTTAATGATTATCCTCATTGTAAGGATTGTGGATATGATCACCTATTCAAAGATTGTGCTTTTAATCCACAAAATAGTCTTTCCACTCATGCTTTTTTAGCTAATCATTCTTTGAGTAAGTCGCAGGAAACCTTGGTGAATGGAGGAATGAAGGACTCCAAGTGCTTGGAGGATATGGAAGGGCCCTCCCTTCCTCTAAGTTTGGAATCTTCTCACGAATTTTGTATGAGTTCTATGGAAGATAAAGTGATATCTAGAGATTCTATGTGTAATACAGATAAATGCATCGCTGAATCTCTAGATCGATCTCAAACCACACAACCTTATGATCCATTACATGAGCATGATATACGTAAAGAAACTCAACCTTTGTTGAACTCCCCATGTAAAGATGAGTTTTTTCTAAAGACTCACATAGAAGGCCCAAAAGAACCATACATCAAGAAGAAGTCACATTTCCCTTGTAATGTAAAGCAAATTTGGGTGGCCAAGAACTTACTTGGAGCCCAACCAAATCGCACTATGATATGGGTACCAAAGAAAGCTCTTATACAAAATCAACCCTCTCACACTAGACTTCATAATCTACGATCTAGTTTCATATTGCCTTATCATCAAGAACGACCACTTTTGACAAAGGGATCCAAAGCAATAAAGTCAACACTCAGAAAAGATCCAAGGAGAAACCTCAAGGCTAAGACCAACAAAGCGAAGACATATTGGCGGCCTAAAACCTCTTCGTGCAGCATCCATGGGTGTCGGACCCAACCTTGCCCAATGCACAACATATGTTTAAGATGCACACCAAGTATGCACATGAATAGGGCCTCATCCAAAGGCCAAGCATTAGGCACACTTAGTTTAACCCAGACACAAAGAGGGCACATGTACATAGATTTCAAAAATTTGCTTTTTATTTTTCTTTTTTCAAGATGGTGGACAAAGGTATCATCCATTTCAAATGGGTGATGGAAAAGAGAAGGTTCTTGAAGTTGGAGATTTGGAGGAAGCCTCATCATCACCTAAACCCTTGAGCACTTTGCTCAAGATCCATCATTTTTGCACCATTGTTTTTTGTATGCATTTTAAGAGTATGCATAAGATAGGGTCACATTACAAGACCGTGCATAGGCACTTTTTTGTTTTCCGTCCATGCACCCTTAGTCCCCACTCATGCATATGGACTAAGAAGAGATGAATTAAGTTCATCTATTTGTATCTATCATCTACATTTTTATCATTTCATGCTCATACATCATCCATCCATCAAAAAAAAAAAAGAAAGGCATTCTAGCATATTCATTCCCATCTACATGAGGAAAAAGAACCAAGTTAAAGCACTCGGCTCCAAACAAAAAGCAAGATGAAGAAAAGCAACAAAGCAAAACACTCCAATGGTGTACGGATCATGCAAATCAAAAGGAACTCCTACACACTCTTCCACAAAATCTCCATACTTGCAAAAGCTTTGTCGAGGACGACAAAGTCAAGGAGGGGGGGAGTGTTGAAGATAAAATATATATTTCTTGGATCCACTCTTTTTTTCATCATCATTTGTACCTTTTTCTACCTTTCATTCAGTTAATAAAGCACTCTTGTATAGGTGTGTGTGAGTGCCACACTAGAGAATAAGTGGGATTCATTCTCCTTTCAGTTGAGAAATCCCACATAGCATGCTTTTTTGCCATTTTGTATATAAAGAGGTCTCCACCTCTTCTTTTGGGAGAGCTTTTTGAGAAGTAATGAGATTATGCTAGTTTGTAGATAGACTCTTGCTCTCTCGTCGTCATGATGTGCATGCGTGCTTGTTCTCTTCTTGTCTAACGCTTATGACACGTTGATGTATGATTACGTCGTTATTATGCTTGTGATTACGATTAGGTGCATCATTCGCGATGCTTATGTTGTATCTTCTTGTTGATAACATTGTTAATCATACATTGACGAAGCGCCATTACGTCTGCTGAGTGCTTCTACGCAAACATTTGGGTCTCATGAGATGCTTCCTGGTTTGACAAGTATGAGTTGTGATGCTACAATGTCAACAGCTAGGCACTAATCGAGTCCAAGAGAACTAATCAACAAAGTACAAGCATTAAGTAGAGCTTACGTGCGAAAATTCTAAGGAACAAAAGTAAACTTGAATCGAGCAAATATCAAGTGTGGAATTCACTTAAGTACTCCTGACGACGTGATTTCAAACAAGAGCTTAACACAATAGTCAACTAAAAAGAACAAAGTGATTGGTGCAAATTAACCTGCAACGAGAGTGTCCTTGGGACCAAGGGGGTAGAGAAACTAGGCATATGAACCTTAGGTCAGGCAGACACTTAGGCCGAGACCAAAAAAGCCTCAGATCTTCTGAAGCTAGTGTCAATCACACTGCTAGGTCTTGGGCCCAACAGTTGAGTGATTACCCATACACTCCTCGATCAGAAACAAGTGATTCTGAGATGTCCTATAACATGGAGAGACCAGTGGGTAGTTCAGGGGTGGGGTACCTAGAAAAGCTAGAAGGACCTTACAAGACTCAATTGGAATACATCAGGACTAATCGTCTAGGTGCTCACATCTATGAAGACGGCCTGAGAAGATCTGTGGTCCAGATTAAGAACCCCGATCAACCCCATAGACTAGAACACCCGGTAGTCAAGTTCGAGAATGGAGCATACCTAGATAAAGAAGGGACTATTTATGTAGTTACCACCCTTCCAGATAGAACAGATGAGTTTGGGAATGGGATCGCAAAGACTGACATGGGTGATATAGAGCAAGGGAACTTAGAGAGAGAGAAGAGGACTCCCCGTGGTAAATCAGTCTTGACTAGAATCATGACTCCAGAGTGGATTCCCTAGGATAATAAAAGCATAGATTTGCTTTTAAACCAAGAAACCGATGAGGCTTTTTGGAGATATAAGCCTGCTCAGCCTCATGAAGTAGGTGCTCTCACAATCTATGAGTTCAAAGACCCTGATAGCCCAGGCAAAGTAACCTACCTAGACAATACATCAGAGCAGATCTTCGTGGTCTCAGAGCATGGGAGACATGCCTACACTTGGAAGGGTGAATTTGTTTTTCCCCAACCTCTGTCCAATGTGTCCTACAGTCACCAAGGAGTTGGGACCTCCCAAGCTCATGGAGCTCAACGAGATAGAAGTAGAGACAGGCCTGAAGTAAGCTTTGCCAACCCCTTGGGAAGAGAAAGGATGAGAACAAAAACGGACAGAGAAGAAACCGAGAGGCCTAGAGTCCCAAGGAACCAAAGAAATGCTGATGAATTCCCTTTGCCAAGGCCGAAAGAACACACTAGGACCCTGAGGCCAACTCAACTGGTGAAGTCCATGAAGAACTATTTTGATGGCACAGGAGACCCATACGATCATGTAGCTGAATTTAGACAAGTCTTGAGAGCAGAACAAGTGGAGGACCTATTCACGCAATACAATGCTTTTGGTCTAACCCTTAGGAACACTGCCCTTAGATGGT
Source organism: Ceratopteris richardii (assembly GCA_020310875.1). Classification (NCBI taxonomy): domain Eukaryota; kingdom Viridiplantae; phylum Streptophyta; class Polypodiopsida; order Polypodiales; family Pteridaceae; genus Ceratopteris; species Ceratopteris richardii. The sequence goes on from CM035409.1 coordinate 167,020,279, forward strand.
TTCAACCCCTGAATGAGAGACAGTTTAGGAGCATAGACCAACTTTTAGAGGCTTTTGTCACTGAGTTCTCTAAGAGTGGCATACGGCATACTACATCCTCCCTGATTCATAGCTTGAAGCAAACACCTCAAGAGACGGTCAGACTAGCAGGAAGACGGTTTAGGGAATACCTAGAGAGGTGTCCGATGCCTGAGTTACCCACACCAACCAAGCAAGTGGCTTTGTTCTTAGATGGATTGTTGAGTACCAAGCTTAGATCATATGTGTATCTGAAAGACCCGAGAACCATAGAAGAGTGTGTATGCATATGCATAGAAATTGAGGATAATCTAGGAGAGTAGCTGGAGCTTTCAAAAATCTACAAGGATTCAGATAGCTCTAGTAGCCTCATGTCTGGTCAATCCACATCCATTGAGGAACTTGCCGAGAAGGTAGCTCAAAAACTAGGCGTCTCTAGCAAATAAATTCCAAGATTTGCCCCAGTTAAGCGGTGCTATACTTGTGGAGGTGACCATATGGCTAGTGTATGTCCCATTATGGCCCAATCCCAAGTGAATCCTAGTAGCCAGTACTGCACCATAGAGCGAAGGTACACCAAGCACACTGCACAGGACTACCCTTATAACAAACAAACCGTCAGACAAAATTATCCTCAACCATATCCACACCAGGGTAGATACCAGAATCAGTACCCACCACAGCAATACGGCAGACCATAGCAACCTTATCAGCCACCTTATCAAGGGCAGCAAAGACCTCAACCAGTCCTAGCACAGCAATCCCCTGCTCCAACCAATGTGATCCCAGTGAAATATGCATCTGCTGAAGAAAACCTAAACAGAGCCATAGTCCCAGTCACACCATTGCTATCAGATAGTGATCCAAGTGACCATAGTTTTGACTCCACACATATTGACAGCCCATAGTGAAGAAAACCTAAATAGAGCCATAGTCCCAGTCACACCATTGCTATCAGATAGTGATCCAAGTGACCATAGTTTTGACTCCACACAGGCTTACTACATGCAGTCACCCGAGCATAACGAGCCATACTATTATGAGGACCCAAGTGAAAATAGTGGGGAGCCTGAATATGCTAATGTCATGTACACAAACCCCAACTCTAGAACTCAACCTAGGCAGGTACGACCGCCATTTCCTAGAGGGTCTTGCTTCAGATGTCAGGGAGATCACCTTATACGTGATTGTCCACTGCCTGCCCCTACAGAACCCCAACCAGTGACAATTCAGGGCTTTTGTCAAGATTGTGGGAAAGAGCATCTCTTACGAGATTGCTAGAAGAACCCCAATAACCTGCCAAAAATCACTCCTATCAACGTCATTGGGTTAGTGGTAGACTCTACAGGAAGTATAACTTCTACAGCCCCCATGCATGTGGTTACTAGAGCTCAAGCCTTGCAGCAAACCCAAGGAGTAGGACAGGAAAAGAGTTCTGAGGTTAGTGAGATGGAGAGTCTAACCAAGAAAAGGAAAAGAGCTTGGAGAGATAGCTGGGAGAGAATGAAAAGACAATGGTCATAGAAAATGAGCAAACTTGAAGAAAGCTTGAGAGAAACCAAAGCGAAGATAAGTGAACTTGCATCTCAAAACCACTCTCACACTACCCCACCACCACCCTTTCCATCTCCCTCCAACCCATCACCTTCCATTCCCCAACTTTCTAATCCACCATACATAGCCCACCCACCACCCAGAGTAGGATCAGTCCTAGCCGATCCTACTCTTGAGGATCTAGACATGATGCTTAAAGCATATCATGCCAGAATCCAAGAAGGGCCAAACGTGACAGATCGTGACAAATGTTACCCTAGAGCCGATCTAGAGATAGAGCGAACAAAGCTTTGTGCTAAGATTCTCGAATTGGCGCAAGCCATGTTTGAAGCCAGTCGCTTGTTCAATGGCTCTAGCTCCACTAGGACACCATTGCATTTTGATGGTCTGTTGGATAGATTGGAGAGGTTACTTACAAAGTCTGGGAAAGGAGTCACCTCCCAGATTAAGGAGAGTGCAAGAGATAGAATAAGCATTCCTCCCCGGGAAGCCAGAAGTGTGGAAACACGTAACCAAACAAGTGACAGACATAGCAAAATCGCGTTCCGAGGTGTAGCTCAAGCGTAAGCACCACCTCCTTTACTTGTCAATCCGCGGAGACGTGAGGACCAGTATGAAGACCACGAGCAAGTGAAGGCACAAGTGCGTGAGTGAAAGCACACAAACATGCACACACATACACACACGCGCACAAGGTAAGATCAAAGAGAGGAACAATGGAAAGCTTCGATTGCAAATGAGTTCTCTTACAAAAAGCTCTATTCTCTAACAAGCTAACCTCAAAAATGAGCTCTCTAACTCTTTTTATAGTTTTTTGACTAGTTTTGGCCCTGTCCAGACCTAGTGTCCGGCCTAGTTAAAAATTAGGTTCCAGGGCTTATTTGAGGGCTCAAACGGAGTCTAAAAATTATGAAAATTGGTAGGATGATAGTTCTAATACTCCTCAAGCTCAAGGACTCCTCGGCTCTTGAACAAAATGGAGTTATAAAAATAGATAATGGTATTTACAATGGTTTTTAGTGATGAAAATCACTATTTTTGTAGGGGATTCTTCTAAAAATTTGACATACACTTCTTGGAGCTCCCTACTTGCTCCCTTTCCTTGTGTGTCCACCTTTTGATGTGCTTCCATGCTTTGTCCTTGACTTTGAGCTTCAACACTCCCCCCCCTCTCGAGTCTGTCGTCCCTGACAGACCTTTGTTGTAGTGGTTGTTCCAAGTAGTGCCTTGAGAGGGAGTTGTTGGTGCATTTTACCCAAGCCTACATGCTTGATATACTTGATATTATCCTCATTTGTAAGTCACATGAGTAGTCATGTGAACACCTCTCGTAAAAGAGTACATTTTATCTCTTGTAAATGGAAAAAGAAAAAAGGAAAAGGATGGCTTACCTCATCCATGATGTAAAAGCAAATTCGTGGTTCTAACTACCTAAAACCACGAAATTTAGAGCTGAGGGAATCTCTCCTAACTTTGGGGATCACTTTTAGGTGGAGCCATTCGAATTCGAATTCAAAATTCCCTCCAAGAATAGCTATAAAAGGAGCAAGCCTTGTACGTGACCACTTGATGTCATTTTGTAGAGATTGAAGAGCTTACTCCATAGCTCTATCATTCTACTCCCATTGTGCAAAGATTCATTGCCAATGTGGTTGTAATCATATGTGAATTTATACATTTATCATCATCTACTTCTTTGTTTTGTTCTCTGCTATACTCACTCAGAGCAGTAACTTCAGAAGCTCATATCTCGAGTTCTACTGAATGTTTTTCGGTCATTTAACTTGCGTTGGATAGCTTGCACTGTCTACTTTGTGCATATAAATTTTCAAGGTCATTGGATTAATACTTTTGGAGATATCTGCATTTTACTGCTTACTGGTCTATCTCTGTAGAGCCCCGAGAATTGTGGGAATGTTCCAGAAATTGATGAAACTTGTTCTCAGTGCTCAGTCCATCATTTGACGTGTTTTAACTTGGATTGGGAATCTTGCTAAGTCTATTTGCTATGCCCAAAAGGAATTTTTCTAAATCCTACCAGGTTGAGAGCACTGTTCATTTTTTCTAGCAGGTGTATGTCCAAAAATAGCAAGTTTTGGGAGCTAGTCATTTCGCAACTAGTCTGTCTTGACTTAAACTTTTGGGATACATGTTCCAAAGTACTTGGCTGATATTTTGGTGGATTTAGGAAGCTCAAAGGGTCTACTAATCAACTCTGAAGTCTCAGTTGGCTGGTGTGAAGCTGGTTGTAGCAGCACCTACTCATCTTTGGATTGCATCCACCATCTCTCTTCACAGTGGTATCAGAGCATAGTCAAGCAACATGGGAGATGGATTTCCATCAACAATTGACAAATTGGATCGAAACAACTACCCGACATGGTCTCTAAGGATGGAGGCTTACCTTCAAGGGAGGAATCTATATGGATTCATATCCGGAGATGAAGCAATGCCAACCATGAGGAACAAAGGGCAACCATCACATGAAGAAGTGGAAGGACTTTCGAATTGGTGTTCAAAGGATGCACTTGCAAGGTCCTATATTCTAAACTCAATCTCTGATTTTCTTTTACCTCATGTCAAGGGATGCAAGACATCAAGAGAGACCTGAAATGCACTTGCTTCTTTCTTCTCTTCTAACACTCGAGCAAGGAAGAACCAATTGTGGATGGAGTTCACAACAATGAAGAAAAGCCCGAAGCAAAATGTGACTGATTATGTCACAATGATGAAGGAGATTTCCGACCAACTTGGAAGCATTGGAGAGGTAATTGAAGAGGAGCAAATCATAAGACAAATCATGAATGGAATCAAAGCAGACGACAAGTGGGAGTCATTCACAATAGCCATGGATTTATACATGGATATGCATGTACCCGACCTCAACACACTCATGGGCCAACTCTTCACTCATGAAGCAAAGATTAGCAAAGGTGGTGAGTCCTCAAGAGGTAATCAAACTTCTGCCTTATATTCTGATAAAGCTAAGGTCAAGGACAAGTCAAAGAATAGGAAGAATGAAGATGAAGGAAGCTCTTTCCAAGCAAACTTTGCAGGTAGAGGAAGAGCTAGAGGAAGAGGCAGAGGTGGAAAGCAAGGCAGGGGGAGATTCCAATCATCTCAACCTTGCAACATATGTGGCTTATCTAACCATACTACTGAAGAATGTTTCAGGAACCCGAGGAACTCAAGAGGAAGAGGATTCAATAGAGGTGGCTATGGATCAAATAGAGGTAGATACAATGGAGGCTACAACAACAACAACAACTACTACAACAACAACAACTACTACAACAACAATTACAACAACAACTATCAAAGTGGCCATAGAGGAAGAAGAGATTACAATAACTATGCAGAGGACCAAAGTCAAGAAGATTCATTATTGATTATGAATCTATCAACGAAGAAGGGTAAGGATGATGATCACATATTTTACATTGATTCGGGATGCTCGAACCATGTAGCAAGAAATGTGGCTTTACTTTCTGATTTGGAAGATCCTCATAACAAGCATGAAGTGCAGACAACAGATGACACAAAGCACTCAGTGGAGAAGATAGGTAATGTGAAGACATCAGATGGGAATATGAACCTCTTAAGCAAAGTCTTGTATGTCCCTACAATTACCAAAAATTTAATAAGTGTTGGACAGATTGTTGAAAAAGGATTGCAAGTTAGATTCAATCGATTTGGAGCATATGTTGAAGACCCAAGGCAAGGCTTTCAAAGGATTGCCAAAGGAGAGAAGACAAGAAGGCTTTTCACTTTTGAAGTGGAAGATACAAAGAACATAGCTTTGTTTAGCTATGGATCTCAAACTCTTACAGAGTTAGAGATATGGCACAAAAGGCTTGCTCACATTGGTGAGAGGACACTCAAACAGATTTGCAGGGACCAAAGTGTACTTGGTTTGCCTAATATCACAAGGCAACACATGATTTATAAGTGTGAAGCTTGTCAACTCGGCAAGGCTCATAGACAACCTTTCAATAAGAAAGGATATATGTATCAAAATCCTTTGGATCTAGTGCACACAGATGTGTGGGGTCCAAGCAAGGAGCCATCTATATCAGTCAAGATATTATGTGTCTTTCATAGATGATTGTAGCAGGTGGACCATTCTGTTTTTCATGAAGCACAAGGATGAAGTGTTTAATTGCTTTAAGAAGTATATTGCTCTTGTTGAAAACCAAACAGGTAGGACTTTAAAAAGACTCAGATCAGATGGTGGAGGAGAATACTTCTCTTCTGAATTTGATGCCTTCTTGCATGAAAGAGGCATTAAAAGGGAAGTCACTACAAGGTATACACCCGAACTCAATGGTGTAGCAGAGAGAAGGAACAGAGCTATTGTTGAAGCTGCAAGGTCCATGCTCAACGAAAAGGGATTGCCAAACTACCTATGGGCAGAGGCTGTGTCTACAGCCACATATCTCATAAATAGACTTCCATCTAAGTCACTAGATGGAACCACTCCATATGAAGTGTGGAATGGAAGAAGACCTAGTCTAGAGCATTGCAAAATCTTTGGATGCTTAGCCTATGCTCACATTCCTTCTCAAGTAAGAGGGAAATTGGATCCCAAGGCAGAGAAGTGCGTATTTATTGGTTATGACCAAAACCAAAAAGGATATAGATTGTACAATCCAACCAATAAAGGATTTTCTGTGAGTAGAGATGTAATTTTTGATGAAAACAAATCATGGTTTGATGATGACAGGAAAGTGAAGCTGCCATATGACTTGGATGAAGACTTTCCATCACTTCAACCAAAGGAGCCAAAGCAGATTGAAGAAAGTGATTCGGAGATTGACCTAGAAGACTTGGAAAGACTAAAGCTATGGAAGAACAAAGGTAAAGCAAAGATGCAGGATGCTACATATGGACCGGAGAGCTCACATCAACCACTTAGAAGGTCTTCAAGGGAGAAGAAGAAACCAGAAAGGTTTGGTTATGATACTTCTTTGGTCATCAAGCACTCAATCTACATTGCAAAGGATTCAACCAATGAAGAACCTACCACATTCGAAGAAGCACAAAGCAAGAAAGCTTGGAGAGATGCAATGGATGAAGAAATGGAAGCCTTGAAGGAGAATAACACTTGGGATCTTGTACCTAACAAGCCATCTATGAAGATAATCGGATCTCGATGGATATACAAAATCAAGAGGAATCCAGATGGAAGTATAAATAGACACAAAGCAAGGTTAGTTGCTAAAGGGTTTGCTCAAACCCATGGTATTGATTATGAGGAGACTTTCTCTCCTGTTGCAAAAATGCCTACAATTAGGGTTCTCATTAGTCTTGCTGCATCTAGAAATTGGAATCTTTATCAACTTGATGTAAAGAATGCTTTCTTGAATGGATGGATTTCTGAGAAAGTGTATATGGCACAACCTCCTGGATATGAGGATGCACATCATCCTAACTATGTATGCAAACTAAAGAAAGCTTTGTATGGATTGAAGCAAGCTCCAAGAGCTTGGACTTTCAGATTGGTGACTTATTTGCAGGACCAAGGATTCAAAGCTAGCAAGGCGGATACCTCTTTGTTCATAAAGAGGAATGGATCTGAAGTGATCTATTTATGTGTGTATGTTGATGATATTATTATCACAGGCAATGATCTTGAAGGAATCAAACAGGTAAAGAGTCAAATGAAGGAGGAGTTCAAAATAAGTGACCTCGGACCACTCACTTATTTTCTTGGATTGGAGTTGATCTACACAGATTCAGGTATATACATCACACAAAGGAAGTATGTCCATGACATGCTCGTCAAGTTCAAGATGGAAAATACAAAGTGTGCAGGTACACCTATGGAGCATAATCATAAGCTTAGTGCTTATGAAGGAGAGCCAATTGAAGACATCACAAGCTATCAAAGCTTGGTTGGAAGTTTGAACTATGCAACACTCACAAGGGTGGATATATGCTATAGTGTTAGCATATTGAGTCAGTTTATGCATAAGCCGAGAAGACCACATATGGAAGCGGCCAAGAGAGTCCTCAAGTACCTAAAGGGGACCATGAATGAAGGTTTGTTCTATTCATATACTTCAGATATTGAGCTAAAGGTCTACTCAGATGCAGATTGGGCCGGATCTAAAGATGATAGAAGAAGCACATCAGGGTATATATCATTTGCAGGTTCAAAAATCATTTCTTGGTCATCAAAGAAGCAACCAATCGTGGCATTATCGTCTACCGAAGCCGAATATAGAGGTTTGGCTAATGCAACTCAAGAAATCATGTGGTTAAAGTCTTTGTACACAGATCTTGGACTTCATTCTTCAACACCTCATATTTTTGGTGACAACACAAGCTCACTACATCTAGAAGCTAATCCGGTATACCATGCTAGAACCAAACATATTGAAGTCCACTACCATTATGTAAGGGAGAAGCTATTGAGCAAGGATATTCAACTATCCTATGTCTCTACAGATATGCAATGTGCCGACATGTTGACTAAAGCTCTTGATGGTACAAAATTAAGTAGATTCAAGTTGATGATTGGCTTGCAGGAAATCAAGGACAATTGAAGACTTATTTGAAGGCCAAGCATGTTAGGCTTGAGGGGGAGCTGTTGGTGCATTTTACCCAAGCCTACATGCTTGATATACTTGATATTATCCTCATTTGTAAGTCACATGAGTAGTCATGTGAACACCTCTCGTAAAAGAGTACATTTTATCTCTTGTAAATGGAAAAAGAAAAAAGGAAAAGGATGGCTTACCTCATCCATGATGTAAAAGCAAATTCGTGGTTCTAACTACCTAAAACCACGAAATTTAGAGCTGAGGGAATCTCTCCTAAATTTGGGGATCACTTTTAGGTGGAGCCATTCGAATTCGAATTTAAAATTCCCTCCAAGAATAGCTATAAAAGGAGCAAGAAGGAAGAGGCGATTAGCAAGCCTTGTACGTGACCACTTGATGTCATTTTGTAGAGATTGAAGAGCTTACTCCATAGCTCTATCATTCGACTCCCATTGTGCAAAGATTCATTGCCAATGTGGTTGTAATCATATGTGAATCTATACATTTATCATCATCTACTTCTCTGTTTTGTTCTCTGCTATACTCACTCAGAGCAGTAACTTCAGAAGCTCATATCTCGAGTTCTACTGAACCTTTTTCAGTCATTTAACTTGCGTTGGATAGCTTGTACTGTCTACTTTTGTGAATATAAATTTTCAAGGTCATTGGATTAATATTTTTGGATATATATGCATTTTACTGCTTACTGGTCTATCTCTGCAGAGCCCCGAGAATTGTGGGAATGTTCCAGAAATTGATGAAACTTGTTCTCAGTGCTCAGTCCACCATTTGAAGTGTTTTAACTTGGATTGGGAATCTTGCTAAGTCTATTTGCTATGCCCAAAAGGAATTTTTCTAATCCCTACCAGGTTGAGAGCACTGTTCATTTTTTCCAGCAAGTGTATGTCCAAAAATAGCAATTTTTGGGAGCTAGTCATTTCGCAACTAGTCTGTCTTGACTTAAACTTTTGGGATACATGTTCCAAAGTACTTGGCTGATATTTTGGTGGATTTAGGAAGCTCAAAGGGTCTAATAATCAACTCTGAAGTCTCAATTGGCTGGTGTGAAGCTGGTTGTAGCAGCACCTACTCATCTTTGGATTGCATCCACCATCTCTCTTCACAGGAGTGTCCCTTCTGTATGAACAAAAGTCCTCTGACTTCCAGATGTGTCTGGTTCTTCATCTATCACTGCGAGTCTTTGCAAGTTTTAGTATCTTGGTATGTGCTTCTTCCTTGGATTCCAGCATGACTATGTCGTTGTGAGTCTCCGTTGATGTTTTCTAGATCTTCCACAGTTGATGTTCATAGTAGTCACGCCAAGTACTCATAACCCATATTGAGTGATGGGTAAGTGTGTTCGTCCATGGGTTGAGGAAAATATGTGCCTTGTGCACGACCTTGTAATGTAGCCCTATGAATGCTTACTTGGAAAATGCATTGGAAGAAGTATGGTGCAAAAATTGGGGGTCTTGAGCTAAGTGCTCAAGGGTATGCCGACGAAGAGGTTTCCTAAGCTATCATGGTTATGATGTTTCGAAGGTAAAGATACTTACCATGGAGAAGGTTGATCGATGTTCATCTCTTCGTGTTGTACACTCGGCCTTTGGGATGGAACATTGTTAATGAAAGTCCATGTTGATGGTCCACTTATGAGATCTTTTGAGTGGCTGATCCTGTCTCCTCTTTTCAAAGCATCATTTGTCAAATACAGAGAATTGAATTTCTTTATATTCCTTGACAAACAACATTCGAGAACTACACCAAGCTTAGTTTCACATATTCTCTCTAGCTCACCATAAGCAGGAGTCTTCTCATCCAGTATACATACAAAGATTTGTAGGGTACCAGAGCTACCCCGTGCAGATATCTCTCTGGATGCTCTCGTACATGCAATAGTTATGCATCATTCAAGTTGTAGACCTTCAAGTTCTTCACTCCTACCATAGTAAGAGGAAACCATAGTTGTGGATGCCATGCTCATGCCAAGTTCTTGACATCTATGAGATAAGGCAGCAATTATATCATCTGCTAGCCAAGACACACTTCTATCCAAACTGATAAATGCCCAGTAATCAACAGTTCCACCTTTAACCAAGCATGACTCATTCATGTTTCATGAGCCAAACCTGGGAACAAGTGCTTCCTCTTTTTTTTTTTTTTTTTTTTGAGGAAAAAGATATCACAAAACAAGAACACAAAAGTTAGTAGCAATAGAAATATTTGACATATGTCACTGTGCTCTTGTGCTTGGGATTCTCAAGTGTGTCTATGCACTGCCGTGTAATATGGCCCTATATTAATGCATACTTTGGAAATGCATGACCTGAATGGTGCAAAAGACAGGGTTGTGCAAGGAGCACATGGTTGTCGCTCGTTCGAGGCTTTAGATGTTATTTGCGAAGGTTGATGCCGACCTTGGTGGAGGTATCCATTGAGTCTCGAACCGATGTAATCCTCCTTATTGGAGTCCATTTTAGAACATCATTTGGCACTGTAGAGGTCACTTCAGGCGTCTTCCTCTTTGGATGCTTTCTGAACTGTGGTATCCAGTGTGGTTGGCGCTTTGGTTCGGTGGAGGCTACTTGTACTTTTGGCTTCCAAACCCATATCCTTTTTGCATGTCTTCCTACTAATGTTGAAGAGCTGATTTGATCTTCCTTTGGTCTCTGTACGTGGTTCTTACCCTTTTCTCTTTTTGGCTTCTTTGTTGAGTCCTTTCGCATGTGGGAGAACATACGTTGTTGTGGATGTAGGAGCTTCTTAGGTACCCACATCTGTAATTGTCCTTGTTGAGCTTCAGCTAACTTCTTAGGCACCCAAACTTGTTGGATACCTTGTGATTGAGCTTGTCCGAGCTGCTTCCTTCATCTTCTGGCTTGGTTGGCTTGCCTGGATGGGCTTTGTGGGGGCAAGGCTGGTGGTTGCTCTCCTTTGCGTACCCATATCTGCTTCATGCTCAGAACTGCTTTCTTATCGAATGGTGTCTTTCTATTTGATGTAGCAGTTGTCGGGAACGGTTTTGTTTGCTTGTGTGGTGGACTCACTACTGTGGCTACTTGATTCTTTGGAGAAGAAGAAAGATCCACCCGCCTTCGAACCGGGTCTTCCACGATTGACTCCTTCTGCATCATAGAGCTTTTGACACATACAACATCTTCTTTCATATGATTAGTCTTGGAAGAACTAAGAGAGTGTGTGGTGCCATGATCTAGGAGCATGCAGTTCTCTAATTCTAATGTAATGCATTGTTCATGTACCCAAACTTGAAGAATTTGACTTCTTAGGTTTAAGTTAACTGCATGGTCATAGATCCAATCTTGACCCAAGACAAGTGGTTCTGTAAGGTTCTCATCTTGACATACTAGCGCTTTGACTTTCATTGGAACATCTTGAAGGTAGATGGGAAGTTCCACCTCACCCAAACAAGGGGTTTCCACACCTCCCAATCCTATGAGATAAGCTTCTATGGGATTGATGTTCAACTGCAAGTCTTGGCAGTAGGAAAGTCTAACTGCACTACTTGCTGCACCTGAGTCAATCAATGCTTTCACCGTCCTTGCACCCTTCCCTTGTCCTATCTCTATGGTCACAAAGGGTCTTCGGTCAATGACTTGAGAAGTCGCTATGCCTGACTTTTGGCACATATCCATGTGATATTTTGGGGCTTTTGAGTTGACATCTAGGCCTAATCGCCTTAACTTATTTCGCCTAATACGCTCTCTGGCCTCTGCATGTGCTTCTTCTCTCACTCTTAACTCTTCTTCTTTTCATTTCTTAGCAGTGTTGAGTCTCATTAGCATGTCCTCTGTAAGAGGTTCTTGATATAACTTGACTCTACAACCACTAATATAGTTTGGCAAGATATCACCTTCTAAAGTAGCCAATTGAACCGTGCCGCTAGTGGAAATTCTGTTAATGATCATGGGTCCATATCCTCGTTTTTCCAACTTACGGGCATGTTGTTTTAGTGTGTAAACCAACACTAGATCTCCCTCTTTCAGTCCCTTATCCTTAATGTGTGCATCGAAGTATGCCTTTTGCCTTTTCTTTGCAGCGTAGATGCTTGCAGCCGCACGTAGCCTTGTCTCACCTAAGCGTTCTAGATCAAAGATCCTAGATGACAATTCATGTCCATTCCACTCATGCACTTGTGCTACTTTTAAAGCAGGGATTAAGAAGTCCAGTGGTAGCACCGCATTCTGTCCAAAGACCATCTGAAACGGGGCAGCATTGAGTACCGTTTTGTAGGCAACTCGGTAAGCCAAAACAGCATGATGAAGTTGTTTGTCCCAATCAGAGCGTTTATTATTTACCAATTTTGTCAATACGTTACAAAGGATCTTATTGGTACTCTCGGCTTTTCCGTTAGCTTGTGGGTGATAGGGGGCAGACTTCTTATGTATCACCAAGAATTCTTGGAGAAGATTTTCAATGACTTCATTCAAGAAGTGTGTGCCTCTATCGCTCACCAACTCTATTGGTAGTCCATATCTCGTGAACACATTCTCGAATAAGAACTTAGCCGTAGTCTGAGCATCATTCTTTGTTGTGGCTTTCACTTCTACCCACTTTGTAAGGTAATCTGTGGCTACAATAATATATTCTGCATGGGAGTTTCTAGCTGGGGGGTCAATAGGACCTATGAAGTCTATGCCCCACTTCGAAAATGCACGCCCTCCCATCATTGGCCTCAAAGGCATCTCGTCTTTTCTAACTGGATATTGTGCACGTTGGCATGTGTCACATTTCTTCACATAGGTATGTGCATCCATATGAAGAGTGGGCCACCAAAGTCCTGAGAATAGAATGGTCTTGATCACTCGGTCAGGACCAAAATGTCCACCTGCAACACCACTGTGTGCAGTCTCTAAGACCTTTAAATAGTCTGATTCATGAACGCACAGTCTTAAGTAACCATCTTTGCCTCTTCGGTATAGGTTCTCTCCTACTAAGGCATAGCCTTGAGCCTCTTGCTCCATGCTTCGTCTTCTTGCTAGACTGGCCTCTTTGGGTAATCTTCCCGATCTCATAAACTCTACCAATGGAGCACTCCAATCTGGAATTAATGATACTTGATAAAGGGTCGCATGCTCCACTGGTGGTCTCTCTCTGCACATTGGACAATTCTTGATCCACTCATGTATTGCTTTGTCCATGCTAGGCCAATACACTCCTAAACGTTTCAAATTCTGCAATGTTCGTTTTTTAGAATAGTGATTTCCTAGCATTCCTTCATGGGCTTGTTGCAACCAACTACTATGTTCATCGTCCGCAACACAACAAGCTAATACACCCTCAGTATCTTGTTTGTACATGCCTCCTGCTAATATGTGATATTTTTGTGATTTTACATTTTCTTCTTGTGATGTTTTCACATTCTTATTTGCAGGGCCGAAGGTTAGGACTGGTACCAACTTATTTGCCCATTTAGGAACAACTTCTAAATTGAACAGATAAGCATCAGGTAATTCGTCAGACACTCCTTGCGGTGACTCTCCTGAAGTGATGCGAGGAAGGTGATCTGCCCGAAGGTGGGTTCTACCTTTCCTGACAACAACTTCAAAGTCATACTCCATTAGTAAGAGGAACCATCTTACTAAGCGTCCAGTATTGCAAGGTTTATTGACCAAATATAACAAAGCTTGATGATCAGTGAAAAACTTGAACTTGTTGGCCAATAAAAAAGTGTCTAAAGTTCTTCACAGCATATACCATGCCTAACCCTTCTCGCTCGGTTGTGGTATAATTTCTTTCGGCTGGGTTTAGTTGTCTACTAGCATATGCTATGGGAAAATCTAAATTCCCTTCACCTGTGGGTTGTGCTAGCACACATCCTATGGCATGATTGGATGCATCCACATGGACATGGAATGTTTTATTCCAATCAAGAGTGGTCAGTATTGGTGCTGTGCACAAACGTTTCTTCAGTTCATTGAAAGAATTCTCGCACTCGTCGTTCCACTCAAAATTAGACAACAAGGCATAAAGGGGTCTAGCTATGATTGCGTACATGTGGATAAACCTACGGTAATATCCACAATGGCCCATAAAGGCTTGTACCTCTTTAACATTCCTTGGCCGTGGCAGCTCTGCTATGGCTCGTACCTTATCTTCATCTGTTGAGATTCCATTCTTAGAAACAATATGACCTAAGATTTTACCTTGATGCACCATGAGAACACACTTTTCTGGGTTCAGACACACTCGATATTCTCTACACTTGTTAAAGATTTGTCTGAGTTCAGGGATGTGAAATCTTCTTTCTTGGGAATGAGCACATAAATCATCCACATATACTTCTAAGCTCTTTCGCAAGAACTCTTTGAAGACATGACACATGAGCCGTTGGAATGTTGCAGGTGCATTTGTGAGCCCAAATGGCATAACACGAAATGCAAAGATTCCCCACTCTGTGGCAAAAGCTTTTTTGTGTTGATCTTCTGGGGCAATGGCTACTTGATTGTAACTTGAAAATCCATCAAGGAAGCTATAAACTTCCTTGCCTGCAACATGCTCCAATAGGTGTTATGTGATTGGAAGTGGATAACTATCTCTGATCGTAGCGGCACTAACTTTTTTAAGGTTAATACACACTCGCAACTTCCCGTTCTTCTTGGGTACCACTACAATGGGGGACACCCATTCAGTATGCTCAATCTCATAGATGAATCCAGCCTCAATCAGCCTATCAATTTCTTCTTTTATTTTGGCTGCATAGGTATCATTATATGTGTAGGGCTTCTGTTTGGTGGGCTTGGCATCAGCAGTCACGGGGATAGTATGAGAGCAAATTCTTGGATCTACCCCTTTCAAGTCTCTATAGTGCCACACAAACACATCCCTATATTCCCTTAATAGAGCTACAAGCTCCATTTCTTCTCTTGCACTTAGGTCATCTCCTATATATGTGCATCTCTCTTCGTTCTTTTTGATGGTCACTACAATCTTCTTGGTCTTTTCTTTATTATCATATGATTCTCCTATGATGGCCTCTCTCTTAGGCATTCATACCAAAATTTTGCGGTCGTCAACTTCATATTTCTTGAAGTTTTCTGGTACTTCAAACAATGATTCCTCCTCTTCTTGTTTCATTGCTTTTCTTTTCTTTTTCTTTTGACTGCTCTCACTTCCATCCTTCGAATTTACCGTTTTAATACTTGTGAGAGGTTCTTCTTCTTTCTGGGTGAACACTCCTATATCTTCTAGATAGTGCTGCTCTGAGTTAAAGCAACTATCCATCACAATGGACTCTATATCATCTCTTCTTCTTCTATGACATCACTAGGGTCACATTCTTCTAGCAAGGGCTGACACATGAACACTGAGATATCATAACCCTCCTCATCACAATGAGGTGTCCATTGTTCTTCATTGACAGCAATGTCCATGGTGGCTAAGATTTCTGGCCAGCCATGAGGCTCAAATTCCTCATCTAGAAAGATCATCGGTGTATAGGCTAGGTCTTTAATTGGTCTATCTCCTGGCGAAGTTCCTTCTTCTCTTGCCTTTAAACGTTTTTCCTCTTCGTTTGCGACCTTGCACATCCACAAATGAGTATCTTCATGCAACCATGATGGATCAGGTGAACTTTCAGAATGCACAGAGATGGAATCTTCTTTCGCTTTGTGGATAGAATTCCACTGTAGGGGTGGTACATCTCTGAAGTTGTAATCCTTCAGATTGACCTTGGTGGTGACCCCTAAGTGTTGTAAGTACAAGGAGTTAGTTCCCCATTCCTGTACTATTTGCAATTGTCGTAGGAAGGGTCTTCCTAGGATCATCTCATAGACATTATTTTTCTCAAAGTCACATATAGCAAATGTATGTTCAAACTCCACACCACAAGTGGTTAGAGTTATCCCTTCTAGCAATCCTAGAGGTCTTTCAAAATTACAGCCATTTGAAGCTTCATTCTAGTTGGTCTTAATGTGGGCTTGCCCCATTGCTTCCACAAGGAGGTGGTCGCAATAGCAACACCAGCAATTGAATATATGATTGCTTTGGTTGTGTAACCTTGGTAGGTGATTGGAAGATAAGTATTACCTTCTTCACCCTCACATGTCCCCTATTTTGTCTAGAGGTATCTCTGGTACTTTTTGCTTAGAGCCTGTTTTTGGCATATTGGACTCAAGTTCTGGAACCTGATCCTTCACATGATTCCATAGCTTAGGTTTTGCTTTGAGCAGCTCTTCTACAGTGAGGTGACACTGAACCTTAGTGTTCTTCACGACATCAGTGTTCCTTGGAACCATTGAGTCCTCATTTCTTACCAATATTGTGGGAGCTCTAATATGGAGAGATTCAGATTCCCATGGACCTGGAAATTGAGGTAGTTCTTCTAGGGTATTAGATTCAAAATCTAATCTTTCATCTTCTTGTTGTTCTGCTTCATCTCCGTAAATAGATGGAATGTCTTGGGGAAATTGGTCATGAAGATCATCAATCTCATGAATAGGAGGGGAATTACCCTTCTCCTTGGCCCATTTCTCTTCTTGTATTTCCCGCAAGAACTCTTGAGAGTATTGTTGAATTGAAGGAGGTATTCGAGCATCTGTGGAATTAGGAACATAAGCTCCCATTGGTGGTGAGCTTCCTCTTTCAATAACTGGTTGAGCCTGTGGAGGTAAAGAAACTTGTGGTTTGTTTACCAATTGCTCTAATCTTTCTAGTAAGCCTTGGAAATGCAAATCCGGTTTGACAGAGTTTGTCTGATTGAACTTTTGACTAGTCTCGAGTATAGCTTGAGCTTGTTCTACCATTTTCATGCACATTTTCATCTGTTTAATCTCTAAATCTACTCTAGGGTAACTCTTGTCTAGGTTTGCAGTTGTAGGCCCTTCTTGAAGTCGAGCCTGGTAGGCCTTGAACATCATGTCCAAGCCTTCTGCGGTTGGATCTGCAAGAACAGACCCTGGTTGCGGTCTATTTACAATGGGTGGTGGGGTGGGATGAGATGGAGTGGATGGAGTTTCAACATGCGAGGGGTTTTGAGATGCAATGTCTTCTATTTTTGTTTTTGCGTCTTTCAAGCTTTCTTCTAGTTCCGATAACTTTTTATTCCACTTACGATTGGCCTTTTCTCTGGTATCCTTCCATGTTCTTGTTTTCCTCTTACTAGGTTCTCCCGATTCACTCGACTCTGATTGTTCTGCTGGTTTATCCTGTTTTAAGGCTTGTGCTCTAGTGACAGCTTGTATAGGAGCCACATTGCTACTACTTGAACTTGAATCTGCCACTAAGCCTACCACATTAATGGGTGTAATCTTGGGTGCACTGGAGGGGTTTCTTGGACAATCTCTAGGGAGATGGTCTTTGCCATAATCAGGACAAAAAGCCTGTATTGTGATAGCCTGTCCTTGAATCGGAGATGGTGGGTGGGGACAGTCACGAATGAAATGCTCACCTTGACATCTGAAACAAGATCCTCTAGGGGCTTGTAGTCTCATTTGTCTCAATTGGGGCCTAGGGTTAGGATTTGTGTACATGACATTGGAGTATTCTGGCTCCCAATTTTGCTCCATAGGTGGTGCCTCATATTGATACGAGTAAATCTCACTATGTTCAAGTGACTCTGTGTAATAAGCATGTGGACTACCTTCATGGGAGTAGTCTGAACTATGAGCATGAGAGTCATTATCTGGTATCAATGGGGTTAGTGGCACCAATGCTCTATTCGGATTTTCTTCTCCCACATCATATTTGACTGGAATCACGTTGGCAGGAGCTGGTAGTTGGTTTCCCAAGACTGGTTGTGGCCTATATTGTGCCTGATATTGTTGTTGTGGTCTATAATATGGCTGTTGGTATTGGTTTTGATACCTACCTGGTTGGTAAGGTTGTTGATAATTCTTTCTAACAGCCTGCCTATTATAGGGACAATCTTGAGCCGTGTGGTTCGTATATTTTCTCTCAATAGTGCAATATGGAGCATTCCTTTCTCTCAGGTTCTGGTTGTGCAATGGGCATACGTTAGCCATGTGGTCGCCTCCGCAAGTATAACACCGATTCAATGGAGTGACTCTCTATGTTTGTTTATTTTGGACTCCCAGCTTCTTGGCAACTTGCTCAGCTATCTCCTCTATTTCCGTGGAGATTTTTGAAGTATGACTAGTAGAACTATCTGAATCCTTATAGAGTTTGGATAATCCTAACTCCTCCCAAGTTATCTTCTATGTCAATGCATGTCCGCACGCACTCTTCTATGGATCTAGGCTCTTTCAAGTATACATATGATCTTAACTTTGTGCTCAGTAAGCCATCTAAGAACAAAGCCACTTGTTTGGCTGGTGTGGGTAGCTCTGGAGTAGGGCATCTTTCTAGGTACTGTCTAAACCTTCTACCTGCTAGTCGCACTGTTTCTTGGGGTGTCTGCTTGAAGCTGTGGATCAAAGATGAAGTGTTATGCCTGATACCACTCTTGGAAAATTCTACAATGAATTCATCTAGCAGTTGACCTATATCGCGATAGTTGTGACTACTCAGTGGTTGAAACCAAGCTAAGGCAGTGCCCTTAAGAGTCAGACCAAATGCCTCGTACTGGGTGAAGAAATCCTCAACCTGTTCAGCTCTTAACACTTGTTTGAACTCAGCCACATGATCATAAGGATCTCCTAACCCGTCAAAATAATTCTTCATTGCCTTGATCACTTGAGTGGGTCTAAGGGTTCTTGGGTGCTCTCAGGGTCTAGGCAATGGAAAATCCTGTTCATCTCTTTGTTGCCTATGTGCTTGATGTCTCTCTCTTTCAGGTCTTTCATTTTCAAATCCTAACCTATTCCTGCCCACGGTGTGTGCAAAACTTACCTCAGGTCTCTCTCTAGTTCTTTCTCTCTGGGCTTCATGAGCATGGGATGATCCTACTCCTTGGAGGCCATGGGAAACATTGGATCTTGGTGGAGGGAAAATCAATTCACGCTTCCAAGTATATGCATGTCTATCATGTTCTGTTACCAAGAATATCTTCTCTGATGTGTTATCCAGGTAGACAACTTTGCCTGGTATCTCAGGATCTTTGAATTCATAGATGATGACTATGCCCAGTTGGCTAGGTTGATCTGGCTTGAATCTCCAAAAGGCTTCCTCTGTTTCTCTATTCAAGAATAGTTCTATGCTTTTGTTGTCTTGAGGGATCCAATCTGGTGTGATTACTCTGGTCAGAACTGACTTACCTCTAGGAGTCTGGGGTCCTTGTCCTACATTTCCTTGTTCTAGGTCTCCTATCTCATTCTCATGAATGACATTTCCAAACTCATCGGTCCTATCTGGTAGGTTGGTGACCACATACATGGTTCCTTCCTTATCAATGTATGAACCCTCTTCGAACTTGACCACCAAGTGTTCAAGTCCAAAGGGTTGATCTGGATTTTTGAGTTGGACCACTGATCGCCTCAGGCCATCCTCATAGATGCGAGCACCTAATCGGTTGGTCCGAATATATTCCAATTGTGTCTTATAGGGACCTTCTGGTGTTTGTAGATGGGTTGTTCCTGAATTACCTGCAGGTTTTCCCATGTTAAAAGACATTTCTGAGTCACTTGTGTCTGAGTTTAGTACGTAAGGACAACCACTTAGTTGTTGTGCCCAAGACTTAGCTGTATGGTTGACACTAGACTGAGAAGATCTAATGCTTTGTCTATCCTTGCCTAGGTGTCTACCAGATCTCAGGTTCATAAGCTTGGGCTAAGAGTCCAAAATTTCCCCTTGGTATGGTTCAAAAAATCCTTTGGAGTCCCCTTGGGTTCCAGGTCCCACTTGAAGCCCAACTTCAAATTTCCAACGAGCTATAGAGCTCAAAAAATGGACTTTGGATGAAAAAGTTATGTCAAATCAGGCTTCTGGGGATCAAAACAGGCAAACAGGATCTTCTAGAAAAAATCGCGATTTTGTGAACTTCAAGAGAATCGCGATTTTGTGAACTTCAAGAGAATCGCGATTTTGTGAACTTCAAGAGAATCGCGATTTTGTGAACTTCAAGAGAATCGCGATTTTGTGAACTTCAAGAGAATCGCGATTGTATGAAATCAGAGAATTGCAATTTTGTACCTTGAGAATCGTGTTTTCACAAAATCGTGTTTTGAAAATCGCGATTTTGAGTAGAGAATCATGTTTTTTGAAAATCGCGATTTTGAGCAAAAAATTGTGTTTTCACAGAATCGCCTTTTTCACAAAATCGTGTTTTTACTGAAAATCGTGATTGGTGAGAATCGGGATTTTGAGCAGAAAATCGTGATTTGTGAGAATCGCGATTTTGAGCAGAGAATCGTGTTTTTTGAAAATCGCGATTTTGAGCAAAAAATCATGTTTTCACAGAATCGCCTTTTTCACAAAATCGTGTTTTTACTGAAAATCGTGATTGGTGAGAATCGCGATTTTGAGCAGAAAATCGTGTTTTCACAGAATCGTGTTCTAGAGAATCGCGATTTTGTCTCAGAGAATCGTGATTCACAAAATCATGTTTTTCACAAAATCATGGTTCTCAGAATCGTGTTTTTTGACATGAAATTTGCGATTTTGTCTCAGAGAATCGTGTTTTCACAAAATCGTGTTTTTCACAAAATCGTGATTCTCAGAATCGTGTTTTTTGACGTGAAAATCGCGATTTTGTCTCAGAGAATCGTGTTTTCACAAAATCGTGTTTTAGAGAATCGTGTTCTCACAGAATCGTGTTTTTGGCTGAAAATCATGTTGTGAGAATCACGATTTTGAGCACAACCACAGAATCGCGATTCTGAGAATGACCATAGAATCGTGATTCTTTCAGCAAGCTTTTAGGCGGGAAACAGAAAATCGTGATTTTTAAAAAAATTTGAATTTTCACAGAATCGCGATTTTCATCACAGAATCGCGTTTTTTGGCGGGAACTTCGAATTTTTGAGCGTCAAGCAATGGCGAGCTCCGTATGAGCAGAAAATCATGAAAAACACAAGCGCTTGTTCTCCCTTGCACTTCCTAACTCCTTCCCACACAATAATGCATGAAAACTGGTATGAAAATGGTGAAAATGCACTAAAAAACAAGAAATTTCTATGAAGAAGAAGATGGAAGAAGGTGGAGATGGTGATGATGAAGAAGATGAAGAAGAAAAATCAGAAAATGAACAAAAATGATAGTTTTTTTTTACCTTCCAACATCGCAAATCTACGATCTTACCATCACAACGCTCGTCCTCGAAGCTCTCTCCCCGGCAACGGCGCCAAAATTTGGTGTAGCTCAAGCGTAAGCACCACCTCCTTTACTTGTCAATCCGCGGAGACGTGAGGACCGGTATGAAGACCACGAGCAAGTGAAGGCAAAAGTGCGTGAGTGAAAGCACACAAACATGCACACACATACACACACGCGCACAAGGTAAGATCAAAGAGAGGAACAATGGAAAGCTTCGATTGCAAATGAGTTCTCTTACAAAAAGCTCTATTCTCTAACAAGCTAACCTCAAAAATGAGCTCTCTAGCTCTTTTTATAGTTTTTTGACTAGTTTTGGCCCTGTCCAGACCTAGTGTCCGGCCTAGTTAAAAATTAGGTTCCAGGGCTTATTTGAGGGCTGAAATGGAGTCTAAAAATTATGAAAATTGGTAGGATGATAGTTCTAATACTCCTCAAGCTCAAGGAATCCTCGGCTTGAACAAAATGGAGTTATAAAAATAGATAATGGTATTTACAATGGTTTTTAGTGATGAAAATCACTATTTTTGTAGGGGATTCTTCTGAAAATTTGACATACACTTCTTGGAGCTCCCTACTTGCTCCCTTTCCTTGTGTGTCCACCTTTTGATGTGCTTCCATGCTTTGTCCTTGACTTTGAGCTTCAACACCAAGTAGGATCACATAGAATAGTGCCAGAAATACCATTGGATAAGATAGGAGATATGATTGAAGGAGAAGAAGGAAATACCTATCCCCCAGTTACCCATCAGGAATACACAACCAAAGCAATTTTGGACTCAGGTGTAGGAGTTGCAATTGCTACCATTTCCCTATGGAAGCGTTGGGGCAAGCCAGCACTCAGGCCGACGAGAATGAAATTGCAAATGGCCGATGGTCATATTGAGAGACCTTTGGGATTGCTAGAAGGAATAACTCTCACTACATGTGGTGTAGAGTTTGAGCACACATTTGCTATATGTGACTTTAGCAAAAACCAGGCCTATGAGATGATTTTGGGGAGACCATTTATGCGGCAGTTGCAAGTGGTACGGGATTGGGGAACCAATTCTTTGTACTTGCAACACTTAGGTTTTACAACCAAAGTCAATCTCAAGGATTACTCTCATAGAGATGTACCCCCCATCCAATGGAATCCCATCCATAGAGCCAAAGATGATACTGAGTCAGTGTATTCCATAGGATCATGATCCTCATGGATGCATGAAGACACTCACTTATGGATGTGTAAGGTAGCAGTAGAAGAAGAGAAGAGAAAGAAAGCCCGAGAGGTAGGTGCAAAAGAAACCCATAGATCAATTCAAGACCCAGCCTATGCACCTGTAGTTTCCCCTGACGAAGAATTTGAGCCTCATGGTTGGGCTGAAATTTTAGCAACAATGGATGTAGCCATCAATGAAGAACAATGGACACCCCACTGTGACGAGGATGGCTATGACATTTCAGTCTTCTCCATAGAACCAATCATGGGAGACTCAATTTTAGAAGAATGCGAACCTAGCACTGATGCATTCGAGGATGCAAGTGACTCCGATTTAGAGTCAATCATTATGGACCCACATATTGCATCAGATGAAGAATACTTCTATGAAATAGAAGTTCACCCTCAGAGACATGAAGAGCTCATGAATGAGGTGAGATTAACCACACAAGTGACCACCAAGAATGAAGGCAAGAAGAGGAAGAAGAAAGAAGTCACACCAGAAGAGGAAGAATCTCTGTTTGAGGTCCCTGAAAATTTTAGGAAGTATGAAATAGACGATAGGAGAGTCATGGTGAGAATGCCTAAACAGGACGCTCAAGCAGGAGAGGCCTATGATAACAAGGAAACCACTAAGAAAATTGTTGTAGCCTTAGAAGAAGGAGAGGAAAGGTGCACGTACATAGGACATGACTTGACGGAAGAAGAAGAGCAAGAGCTGGTAGCCTTGCTAAGAGAGTACAGAGATGTATTCACTTGGAGCTACAAGGACCTAAAAGGTGTAGACCCCAACATATGCTCTCACACGATTCCCATGACCTCAGATGTCAGGCCCTCTAAACAAAAGCCATACACATACAATGACAACTATGCTGCCAAGATCAAAGAGGAGATAGATCGCTTGGTTGAAGCTGGATTCATCTATGAAATTGAGCACACTTAATGGGTCTCCCCCATTGTAGTGGTGCCCAAAAAGAATGGCAAATTATGTGTATGCATTAACTTGAAGAAGGTTAACGCAGCCACTATCAGAGATAGTTATCCGCTTCCTATCACTGAGCATCTATTAGAAAGGGTAGCAGGCAAGGAAGTGTACAGCTTCTTAGATGGGTTCTCTGGCTACAATCAAGTAGCCATTGCACCAGAAGATCAGCATAAGACGGCTTTTGCCACAGAATGGGGTTTTGCTTTTCGGGTAATGCCATTCGGGCTTACCAATGCACCTGCAACCTTCCAGAGGCTGATGTGCCACGTGTTTAAAGAGTTCTTGAGGAAAAATTTGGAAGTCTATGTTGATGATCTTTGCGCTCATTCCAACATTAGACAGACCCATATACCTGAACTCAGACAAATCTTTGACAAATGTAGAGAATATCAAGTCTGCTTGAACCCAGAAAAGTGTGTTTTCATGGTCAGGCAAGGCAAGATCCTAGGGCACATAGTGTCAAAGAATGGCATATCAATGGATGAGGAGAAAGTGAGAGCCATTGCAGAACTACCTAAGCCAAGGAATGTCAAGGAGGTACAGGCCTTCATGGGGCATTGTGGTTACTACCGCCGGTTCATTCACATGTATGCAGTCATTGCAAAGCCTCTGTATGCTCTTCTAACTAACTTTGAGTGGACTGATGAATGTGAGAACTCTTTCAAGGAGCTCAAACAAAGATTATGTTCAGCACCAATCTTGACCACACCAGATTGGAACAAGCCATTCCATGTCCATGTGGATGCATCCAATTATGCTATTGGATGCGTACTCACACAACCTACAGGTGAAGGTAACATGGATCTTCTAATTGCCTATGCGAGTAGACAGTTGAATGCAGCTGAACGAAATTATACCACCACTGAACGAGAAGGGTTAGGCATGGTATATGCAGTTAAAAAGTTTAGACACTAGTTTAAATTTTCTACTGATCATCAAGCTCTATTGTACTTGGTAAACAAGCCATGCAATACAGGCAGATTGGTAAGATGGTTCCTCTTACTAATGGAATACGATTTTGAGGTTGTGGTGAGGAAATCATCTCTCAAGGCTCACATCAGGAGAGGCCCTACAAGGAGTGCCAGATGACTTGCCTGATGCTTACTTGTTTAATTTGGAAGTTGTACCTCAGTGGGCTAAGCCATTAGTGCCAGTATTGACATACGGGCCTAATCACCCGGCAATACACACAGAAGATAGAGAGATAGTAAAAGCTCAAAAGTATCATATCTTGGCAAGAAGTATGTACAAACATACGAAGCAAGGAGTATTAGCTTGTTGCGTGGAAGAGGACGAGTACGCTAAATGGTTGCAATTAGCACATGTAGGTCCATTAGAGCAACACTACTCAAAACAACAAACCCTACAGACACTGAGAAGACTAGGAGTGCATTGGCCAACTATGGAAGTTGATGTCCATAGGATGTGCAAAGAATGCCCAATCTGTTGCACTAAACCACCAGTGGAACATGCTACTCTTTATCGAATATCTTTAGTACCAGATTGGAGTGAACCATTAGTAGCCTTTCTGAGGACGAAAACATTCCCTCAAGATATGACTCTTGCCAGACAAAGGAGTTTGGAACAAGAAGCCTTAGATTACGCAATCATTGGTGATAATTTATACAAACGTGGTAAAGATGGTTACCTGAGACTATGTGTCCATGAGAGCAAATATTTGAAGATCTTGGACACTACTCACCAGGGTGTAGTAGGAGGACACTTTGGGCCAGATCGGGGATCAAGGCAATTTTATTTGTAGGTCTTTAGTGGCCAACTCTTCACATGGATGCACATACCTACGTGAAGAGATGTGATGTTTGTCAGCAAACCCAGTATCCCATACGCAAGGATGAGATGCCATTGAAGCCTATGATGGGTGGACGTGCGTTCTCTAAGTGGGGAATAGACTTTGTTGGTCCTATTAATCCCCCAGCTAAGGCTTCACATGCTGAGTATATCATTGTGGCCACAGACTATCTAACCAAGTGGGTAGAAGTGAAAGCCACTACGAAGAATGATGCTCAAACAACAGCAAAGTTCTTATTTGAAAATGTGTTCACTAGATACGGATTGCCAACAGAATTAGTGAGTGATAGAGGCACACACTTCTTGAATGAAGTCATAGAAAACCTTCTCCAAGAATTCTTGGTGATACATAAGAAGTCTGCCCCCTATCATCCACAAGCTAATGGCCAGGCTGAGAGCACAAATAAGATCTTATGCAATGTGCTGACTAAAGTGGTGAATAACAAACGCTCTGATTGGGACAAACAGCTACACCACGTTGTTTGGGCATACCGAGTTGCCTATAAAACGGTACTCCAAGCCACACCCTTTCAGATGGTGTTTGGCCTAAATGCGGTGCTACCATTGGACTTTTTGATACCTACATTGAAAGTAGCATAGGAGCATGATTGGACAGGCCATGAACTCTCCTCTACAATCTTTGATCTTCAACATTTAGGTGAGACACGATTGAGGGCTGCAGCAGGAATCTATGCAGCCAAGAAGAGACAAAAGGCGTATTTTGATACACATGTGAAGGATAAAGGCTTGAAAGCAGGAGACCTAGTCCTAGTCTACACATTGAAGCAACATGCACACAAATTAGAGAAAAGAGGCTATGGACCAATGATTATCAATAGGATATCCACAAGTGGAGCAGTACAATTAGCCACTCTAGAAGGCGATGTTCTCCCTAGCTACATAAGCGGATGCAGAGTCAAGTTATATCAAGAACCCCTGACTGAAGAGATGCTAAATCGACTCAACACTGCCAAGAAACGCAAGGAAGAAGAAAAGCAAATTCGAGAGGAAGCACGGGCCGAAGCTTTAGAATGCATCCGACGAATGAAATTGAGAAGACAATGTAGAGATCAGCCCATGCCTGACTCTCAAGAAGTTTTAGGTTATCACATGGCCATGTGCGAGGTCTCAGATGAACAGACCCACAGGATAGTTGATCGCCGACCCTTTGTGACCCTAGAAGTAGGACAAGGAGAGAATGCAAGGACAGTGAGAGCTTTAATTCATTCAGGAGCAGCCACTAGTGCAATTCGGCTCTCTTACTGCCAAAAATTGGAATTGAAGGTTAAACCTATTGAGGCATATCTCATAGGGCTAGGAGGAGTTGAAACCCCTTGCATGGGAGAGGTAGAACTTCCCCTCTACATTCAAGAGGTCCTCATGCCAGCAAAAGTGCCAGTATGTGAAGACGAGGATCTTACCGAATCTCTTGTTTTGGGCCAAGACTGGATCTATGATCACACAGTCAACCTCAACCTAAGAAGTGGACTTCTTCAGGCTTGGGCAGGCCAAAACCATCTTACGATTGAATTAGAAAATCTAACACTCAGGCCATTAGAAAAGGCACCAACTCCTGGTCCCTCCAGGAACCCACTTGACGATAACCATGCTATTATTGTCCAAAGTTCTATGGTGCAGAAGATTGTCACTCTTGACGAAGGAATAGAAGTCAATGAGGAGTTCCCATTTGTTCCAAAGAAGATTCGAGAAAGGCAGGCTGAGCAACACACGACACTGAGGGGACCGATGATCGAGAAGGATGTGCACCAACCTGTGCAATACGGAGTACCTCCTGGCATGAAGCAGATCTGGATACGCAAGAAGGAAAAAACCACGGCCCTAGAGGAAGGTTCTCAAAAGAGCATCAAGCAAGCCACACTCACAAGGACTAAAACGAAGGAGTTCCCTAGGCAACAATCTAGACATACCATTTCTATTTGGGTCCCTAAGCGGTCAATGAAGGCAATCCCTAATGCTAGATGGATATGGGTGCCCAAGGCCTGCTTACAAGCCCAAATAACTTCACCTCCAGTCACTAGCTTAAATCAACACTCACAAGTACTCTTGGCAAACAGCTCAGGGCAGATACCTACACCTCACACTGCTACACCTTTGGTCAAACCTAGAAATTTTTGGAAATGGGTACCCAAAAGGTCCCAAATCCAGCACAATCTAGTTCATAAATCTTTCCCTATCATCAGCTCTAAGAGCTACGAATCCTCAATCAAAGTTTGGAGACTTAAACCCTGTATCAAACCCCCTGACCCAATTTTGTAAATCCATCCACTCTGAGGTAGGTGCATTCTGAGAACATTGCATATCCCAAGTATGCATCTAGGATGACATAACCCACTAACCACCACTCAAATCTATCACAAACACTTCACCTCTAACCACTAACCATCTGGATTGTCATGTTAGTATTATGGAGGGAACACCAATGCATCTTGTTTCCTATGCAACACTAATGTGCCTTTATTATTCTAGCAGATAAGCATCAAAAGTTTCATGGTAGCAACAGTAGACACGAGCTCCCAGGTAGGCCCTAGAACTCAAAACAATTGGGATACCATGCCTGTGGAGGCTCCACTGACAGCGAGGCCTGAAGAGTTCCTGAATGTGCGAAGAATTCCCATCTCGGATCCACCAAGTGGCCTAACAAAGAGAGTGAAAGGACATTCGCATTGGTTCAATGAGATGCCAGGAGATTTGGGAGATGCAGATCATATCTGGGAGTCCAAGTTGGAATTCGGAGGAGTTTGGTGGACTTTCAGTTCTTCACACGAGAATTTGAAGCATTACAAAATGTAGCTTCTCTTCAAGATATCTGGCAGAAGGCGGGGTTACAGGATTATTTTAGTGCATCTCTGCCTAAACCTGATTTCCTTAGGTGCTATCACTTGATTGCCACTTTGAAAGCGACAGGAGACAAAGATCATGCAGGCACATTCCTGGTGCCCTCTTTATCAAACCAGGAGGAAATGAAAAAGTTTGAGTTGAATGTCACCTTAATCAGGGAGGCCCTTCAGATGTATGGCACCCATGTACCCTCCGATCGAGATCCTTTGATGCCGGAGTCTATGAAGAACAATAAACTCAAGAAATTGAAAGAAATGTGTGCTCTTATCCTGAACATTGCTATACCATTGCGAATGTGTCTTCAACATTTTGCATTTCCAGTGCAAGACCGATTCACACAGCCTCATAAGAAGATCTGGTATGGGTTATACCTAGCGGAGACTGGGAGCTTCCTATCAAAATGCAAGTGTGGATCCTTGACCAGTTATATGAAGCAGGCAAAAGAGGCATGAGGAAGCCTACTTTGCATGGTTGTTGTGCTATTACAAGAATTATCTACAAATGCCTTGCCTATGATGTGGCCCTTAAGTACTCACAGTTGGAATTCTTCGAGGGGCAGAAGTCAGGGGTTCAACCTGCAAAAAGAATGCGTGGATCTCTTTCACAGGTTCTAATTCCTCGCGAGGTCACCACAGAAGCCTCTTGTAGAGAAGAAGAACAAGTAGCCCCATTCACAATCCATCTCCAACGACCACAATCAGAGGGTGTGGTACAACCCACTCCATCAGCCCCTCCACTACCCTCGGATGCTGAGCTTGCATCCATGGCTACTTTGGCAGAGGATCCATCTTTTGACTTTGAAAGCTTCCTGCAAACAACCCAATTATCTGAGAGTGAGTTTTTCTCAGAGACCGACGGACCTAGATCATCATCCCAAAGAGGACGATCACATGGTGAAGCATGAAGAGTACATTGGGAAGATGAGGCACAACACACTCAGACGGGAGGCACACATGAACAAGAGGAGATGCAAAGGAATGAATCAGAGGAGAGTGAGGAGGCAGCCCCTGCCTACACTGCACAACTCAAACGACTCTACAAAATGATCAAGCAAGTGCAAAAAAGGCATAAGATGTCCGAAGAGGCAAATAGAGCACTGGTGAACCAGATGTTGCAAGCGGAAAATGTAGACCCTCAGTTTGTAGAATCATTGAATCTTTTGGCAGATACCTGTGGAATCGTGGAAGCCATGAGGACCATGGTATATCATAATACCCCTCAATATGACCAACGAAGGATCGATACGCGACCACGAAGAGGAAAGATGATTCAAATGGAAGTCCCTACCTCACTCCCTACCACCACTCAAGAAGATGTTCACATGGCCAGCCCAACTAACAGAGATGAACCAGATGTAAATATATAGATACCATCTCCACCGTCACCTCCCATCGAGCCCTCAGAACCCCTCACCACTAGCCTTCCTGAACACCAGTGTCCACCCATAGTGAACCTATATCGCACACCACCGTCTTGTCGTCCTTACCTGTCTCTACCCCTATCATTGCGGGTCCATCTTCCCAACCTCATTTAGGTCATCCTGCCACCCATCAAACCATCATAGGTCACCCTTCTTTTCAACCAGCTCTTGGACAGCCACATGTCCCTACCCAAACACTAACACACCCATTTCCCTTCACCACCACATTTCCGACTTACCAACCCCTACCCACAGTACCCCTCTCAACGTCCTCAGAACCTACACACACCTACCTCCATTCTTGGCAAACCTTGTAAATATAGTGCAACAAATTGAGAATCATAATAGAAAGTCCCTTTCCCAACCCACCTCCACCACATTCACGGCCACCACTAACACACCACCCACCATTCCAATATTCGCGATTCACACTTCACACACAATCATGCCCGATCCCATGGACATTTCACCATCCACCGGACCACCCACCACCACTGTTGTTCCAACATCATCACATTTCACTTCACTCACATCACCATTTCCAATCATTGTAGACACATCATCCACTTTTCCCTTCCCCATTTCCCGAACCCTTGCATTTTCCACCTCTACCCCTGCATCCACCTCATTTAGTCATGCACTAGACACTATGTTCAAAGCTGCCACACAACTTAAGCAGGAGTATAGATTATTGGAAGAGAATAACAATGAGCTTTGCAAATTGTCGGCCCACCTCCAGGCACGTGTCAATGCCTTGGAGTTGAGTAATACAGCATTACAACATGAGGTGAACACTCTCCAACAATCTCATGCGGAGCTTGAAACCAAGTATACAGAGATGGGTAAGGCAATGGAAGAACAACTGAGAGATCAGCTAGCCCGCAGTGCTAGACTACAAAGAAACATGGCCTTGCTTCGTCGCCACTTAGTAGCCGCACAAGAGGATAACAGAAGATTACAACAACAGAATCAAGAGAATTTAGAAGCAGCCATTGAGAACACCCCAGGGGCACCTATCAATCCTGCCAAATTTCTAGCTATCCCCTCGGAAAGTATCCAACAAATATTGGAAAACTATGCAAATCTTTTAGAAGCACATGATCTATTGGCAGACCAAGTGAAGGAGCTATAGAGGCAACCGATGCCCACCCCACATATGGCAGAACCAAAAGAGATGGTCAATGCTGCTACTTCACCAGCGCCTAAATCTTCGACGGCCAACGAGGTACTTGAGCTACGCGAGCAAGTTGCAGACTTAAAGATTAAGCTGTTACAATATGAACGACCCCCCTCTCCACTCGATCAACCAACAGAAGAGGAGGCCATTGTCATTCCAGTGGAAGATACATTTGAAGATAATTATGAGCCTCAACCTCTTCCAGGAGGCAGAATCACTGACGAGGGACAGGACACTTACGAAGAACCCTCTGCTGCTTGGATGAAGCAGGTAGAAGAGATGGGCCACACTCACGAAGAGCGCATAGCAACTCAGATGCTGGCCATGAAAACCATTGAGGAGACCATACTCAAATCTGAATATTTCACGCACTTGGCTCCTAGGTGATTGATAACCAGTTCCGAGTTACAATATAAGCCCTACTTTGTGCTGTTGGCGGACTACAATGCTGAGATCAAATGCATAACCAACAAGTACCCCACCTTCGCAACACAGTTCGAACCAGAGGATATTCCAGAGGCAGTCAAAAAAGGGGCCATATTCCAACCCATCTGGAGGAAAAAGTTACTTGAGACCTATCCGGAAATGCTTCGAACATGGGATCACGCTCCCATGCATTTGAAATATAACACTTGCTTTGGGCCAGTGCAGAGAAGAAGATCATGGAAAGCATTTGCCATCAAGGTTCAGAACAATGCAAATTGCAAACAATGGCTCAATTACCCCTCGATCGCACCACCAACAGGCACACCTATAGTAGCATATATGATGGCTACCATCAGACATTGGATACCACGCCTCCACCCCATGCCAGACGTAGTTGTCCAGATGATGCTTAAAATCCTGGACCTGATGCAAGTGGTGTTAAAGACTTTCCGAAATGTACGTAACATCTAGCCTCCAATTTCGGGCTTCATAAATGGAAATTACAATTTGCTTTATGATATGAGCACGACCCCGAGCATTCGAGTCGCTTATGCGTGGCATACAAGGATTAGATACCTCCCTGCGTGCTACAAGCAAACTTTTGATGACATGTTCACCACGGGGTTTTGGGAGTCACACTCAGAAGTATTTGCACCACACCCAACCCACCTCCTACAACTATTCGCGTGTGAACAAACAATGCACTCAGATCAGCTCTACACCACACCACAACCTGACATGCCTGGAGCAGTTAATTGGGATGCCTTGCAAAGAGATTTGGTCCGGGGACTACGGATTAAAGAACAAGAATTGGCAACCGACATACTCCAGAACTACATTGACCAAACCACAAAGCAGAGGTATGTCAGAGATGACAAACGCTAGGGGGGGGGAGAGTGTTGGCATCATATGGGAAGAAGCCAAGTATGGGCATGCATGCGGATCTAGCACTAAGGCAACCTATTAAAATTTTTCCAAACCTTACATCATTTTAAAAGTGATTCTCATCACTAAAAACCCTTGTAAATACCGTTTCATCTTTTTGTAGCTCCATTTTGTACAAGCCGAGGAGTCCTCGAGCTTGGGGAGCCTTAGAAGTAGTTGCTTGCCAATTTTCATATTTTTTAGATCTCGTTTGAGCCCTCAAATAAGCCCTGGAACCTAATTTTTAAGTAGGCCGAACACTAGGTCTGGACAGGGCCAAAGCTAGTTAACAACTATAAATAGAGCTAGAGAGCTCATTTTTGGGCTAGCTTCTTGTAGTTTTGATCTTGTATGAGCACTTGGTTGCAATAGAAGTGATTCCATTGTCCTGCTCTCTTTGTTCTTGCCGTGTGTGTGCGTGTGTGTGTGTATGTGTGTGCATGTTGGTGTGCTTCTCACTCACACATTTGTGCCTTCACTTGCTCGAGGTCTTCATACCATCCTCATGTCTTCCCATATTGACATTAAAGGAGGTGCTACTCATCACTGAGCTACAATTGGCAATCGAAATAGTAATTTGTTCCAAGTTTGAAGAAAGTAAATATTCCAAGTATGTAGTCTGCAACCGTGTCGACTGTAATTAAGTCTGTGGAAGGTAAAACATAATGTTTGCCTATCCTTAAAGGGATTTTGGTACAAATCCTAAGAGCATGAGCGGATGCTTAAGACTTAAGCAGTAGAGAGGTTGCTATATAAATTCCCTGGGGTAGGTACCTATAGCATCAGTAAATAAAGGAATCTAAAGACAAGAAGTCAAAAGCTCTTGTCACTACAAAATTGGTCAAGAATAAACTAATTGAACTTGAAATTGAGAAAATTCAAGTACTTGGAATTCTAATTGGTTTTTATTTGAAAACCCTAGCAAAGAAGGATGGATATTCCATCAAAAGGTTTTTAAGTTTCCAAGGCAAAGCACATGGTTGTGAGACGATCATGTAAAGGAATCAAAACCTAGAATATCTAGTTAGAGGTAATGCCTGAAACTTCAAAATTTTTGTAAAGAACTGAAGCAAGAAGGTACTCTAACAAGAGATGTTTTGACTTTAGGATAAGTATCACCCACACATTAATGTGAGTATAAAATAGGGTGGTATGGGACACCAGATTTTATACTCGGATTGATGTAGGAAAAATGGTATGGGACATCGGACCATGGGATGATAATTATCTTTTAGTCCTAGTTTAGGTCTTGAAGTAAGGTTTGATCCTCAAGGGAATTAAAACTTCAAAGAAGGAGTTTAAATTCGAGGAGGATAAATGTAGTACCTCAAGATATTTCAAGATAAATTCAAGATCAACCTAAACTTAGTGAAGCATTATTTGAATAAAAAATTCATCAACAGGACCTTAGTGGGTCGACACACTGATGTTGGTAACCACACTAGTATCTTGTGGTTGATGATGTTTTCGAGTTGCTCCAAATCTTTTTAAGAATCCAACTTATTTCTCTTAAAGATAAAGAAAATGCATCAATACCATGTTAAAACAGATCTTTAAGAAGTTAAGGTCCTGAGTCATCTAGACTTTGACTCATAGAAAGTTTACATATTTTTTGAAGTTTGAATTGGTTATACAGATTTTTAGTTATTTCTTTCCATTTTCCAAATCTTTTGGAATTGGCTTAGATATGGTATCTGATTCGTTTTGCAAAAGACCAGGGTTAGCCATTTAGAACTAGATAACTAAATTGAACATCCTAGATAGATGTTATAGAACCTTTTCAATCTTCAAAAGTTAATAAGTCTAAAGTGGACTCATTTATTGAGTTTGCTTCAAGTTATAGACTCCAGTATACTCTAGAGTAGAGAAGTTAGGAATTGCTCAGCAGATTGACAATTCCCAAGAACTTTTAGCTGAAGTCTTTGAGAAATGTGTCCTAAGTTGGACAATTTTTCATTTTGAATTTGAATTGGTCAAGTTATAGTATGGTTGACTCAAAGAAAATGGTAAACTTTCTCCTACAGTTTACATAGGATTTTTTTCAACGCCTTAGGACAAAGTAGTCCTCTACTCGGGTGAAAAAATCAAGTAACTATTGGATAGAAGTTAACCATTGTACAAACATCCGAGTTAGATGTTTGGGACAACCAAACTTCAAGTTTTCCAAACCAAATTCAAGTGAATCAAAAGTTCTCGAAGTCTTGTGAGGGACAAGAATCCCACCTTTGTTACTAAGTCCATGCACCAGTCATGCCCAGAAATCGACTAGTAATTTGAATCCATCCAGTTCACATGTTTGTGCCTAGATTGCACATCGAGAAACTATGAATTGGTGAGGGATTTTTTTAGATCCACCCTTATTATTCATTCACTACTTTGTACTTTGACCGATGTATCAAAGTGCAAAGCGAGATAGTGTTTTTGAATCATTTGGACAAGGATGCCACCACAGAGATGAGACATGTTCTTCCAATTCTAGAACATGACCATGTTCTTCCAGTTTTAGAACATGAGGCTCGGGGGTTGCCTACAGTATGTATATAGCTCTATTTTCGAGGAGAAAAATATTTTTCAAGGGGGCAAGAATGTTAAAAGTAAGTCTATGATCCAAGGATCTGACCGATTCAGACAGATCTCAAATCAGACACCGTTTGGTTACCCATATGTATGACCAAAGATCTCGAGTCTAGACTTACTACAAGGTCATTTACTCTTGCGAACAAGTGATCCACTTAGCTTAGTGGTTAAGTCTCAAGGATGTGAAGGAGGAGGTCTTGGGTTCAATCCCCATGCGGGACATGGGGAGAGTATTTTGCCCAAAGAGATCTAGAGCCTTCTAGAAGCATTCACTTGAGTTAACTCGAGTTGACTGGGACACTTGGCGCACATGCAGTTACATGGCGGACACATGGCTGGCTAGTATCCACCTGCCCAAGAAGGCAGTTCCCTAGAGAGAGCTATATATAGAGGCATTTGGTTGGGAGGAGAGTCATCTCTCTAGCATGTGGTGGTCATAATCTTTAGGTTGTTGCATTGGTATCAGGGTGGTTCAATTCCTTACACTATCTATCTATCTATCTATCTATCTATCTATCTATCTACTATCTATCTATCTATCTATCTATCTATCTATCTATCTATCTATCTATCTTTCTATCTATCTATCTATCAATCTATCTACCTACCTACCTACCTACCTACCTACCTATCTACCTATCTATATATCTATCTATCTATTTATCTATCTATCTATCTATCTATCTATCTATCTATCTATCTATCTATCTATCTATCTATCTATCTATCCATCCATCTATCTATCTATCTATCTATTTGAGTCTCTATCTATCTCTCTATATATCAATCTATCTATCTATCTATGTATCTATCTATCTACCTACCTACCTATCTATCTATCTATCTATCTATCTATCTATCTATCTATCTATCTATCTATCTATCTATCTATCTATCTATCTATCTATTTGACATGAATTCAAAACCAGGTATAAATGATGACCATCTCTTCTACATTGACTCAGGATGCTCAAATCATGTGGCAGGCAATGTAGCTCTTCTCTTTGACCTTGAGGAACCAAAGGGTAAGCATTAGGTACAAACAGGTGATGACACCAAGCACTCAGTAATTAAAGTTGGAAATGTTAAGA
>CM035409.1:167061028-167181028 GCA_020310875.1 Ceratopteris richardii
AACTAACCCAATCCAAGTTTAATTGCATTAAAGATATTCCTAGCTCAATTATGATCAGCATATTGATCATGGATATATTGATACTATTTACAAAATTAAAAAATAGATTGCATTTATGTACAACCTTTGATACAAAGCACCTTTTGAAATATTTTAGAAATTTGTAGCTATTCTCACAAGCTACAAAACCCAAGCTGAATCGAGTCAATCCAATATTCCTAGCTCTAGTTATGATGAAATTACTGATTAAAGGTAGAGTGATACCATCACCAAATTCACTCAGACTTCTTGATGTTTTCCATCCTGCAAAATTCACAAGGGATAGATGTCATCACAAAATTATGAAGATACATACACATGCATAGAAGAACTTTGAAATTCTATGTTGATACAATCAAGGATCCAAACCTACCATATCTTGATAGTCCCATGCAAAAACATCAAAGAATTCTTTGAGGAGAGCTAGTAGTTCATCCTAGAACTAATTGGGCAACGTAGCGCATGCCTTCACAAATTATGGAATCTCAATTGTTCTACTATTACATGAAATAATCTTATTTCTTGGTACATATGTCCTATGGTCCTTTTCCATGAATGAGGGTGGAAGGGCAGAGTGTTCCATTGAAAGTTCATATGTCATCGTAAAAGTAATTGAATAGGCACTGGTTGAGCCATACCTCATCTGCTCTAACCAAGGTTGGAAATTACGTATACGTATACATATACATATATTACGTATAGGTATACATATACGTATATGGGGCCAACCCATCTTCTTACACAGTGCATGTGTTGGAATGTTAACATTGGAGCCTCCATCGATAAGTACCTTGAGGATTCTTGTATTCTTATGCTAGACCATAGTAAATAATACAACATGATCCACATTGTATCTACCTCTAGTTGTACCACGGACAAATCTTATGCATCTGGAGCCATGTGTTCCTTTGGAAAGGTTCCTAATATAGTCCTCCAAAATGCAAGTACGGATTATTCTTCCCCAATTATCTTTGGGGAAGAATAATATGTGCCTGATCCAATAAAATCCAGTGTGTTGAATCCTCTATCCCTACTTTTTCCTTTTGTTTACATTGGTCTATTCCCTAAATTTTTATATCCCTATCGAGGCTTTGCTCCTATGGGTCTTGAGAAGTTTTTTGCCTTATTTTTTACTCAATAACTGGTGGGGATGTGGGCAAAACTTGGAGGCACATCCTTAATCCATATAGCTGCTTTGGAAGCCACTTGTAGTTTCTCCTTGAATCTTGGTTTAAACATAGTCGCGTTTGATTGTAATGTTCATCCCAGTCTAGTATGCACACTTGTAGTCTACAAATCATCTTGTATGATGACCACCATATTAGTAATTGGGCCCTGTTTCTTCTTCTTTTTTTCTATCATATTCTTGGGCATCCTTACAATTCCTTCTGATATGAGCATAGTCACCATAAAAGTGCCATCATACTCCCATGATATTAGTATTCACACTATTATTATTGTTGTTGTTGTTACATCACTAGTACCCAAATTGTTACACTGGTGATAATTATTATATTGTAGAGTTGAATAATGAGGGTATTCTTCTGAGCACTAGTGAGGAGGAATATAGTTGCGCATTGACTCGCCAACCTTATGAATTACAACATTTACATTTTCACGATTTTGTTCACGTTTGCATTATACATACAAGTAGTAAGAGAATGGTCACTACTATTTCATATGGAACAATATATTTTATTAAGCATGCATCCGCTATATTCCGTGGGTTTCAACATTTAGTGCAATAGAGTTGTTCCAATGGCTCATCTACCCCTCAATGAAAGTTTGTGTAAATCTAACCCACTCTAGATCCTCTGTGAAACCTCCCACTTTATTTTCTAATTATAGGGTATAATCCTAATCTAATGCGATTGAGGTAGTAATTTTTTGATGAATCACTAAGTGATTACATCTTTTGGTAGTGCTTTTTCCTCGAGTATTTTCCCTCAATGAGGTTTTAAAGCTATGACATATTCTCGCACCATTTGTTGTGGTTTCAACCTATTATTTGCAAAAAATCAAAAAATTGTGCAATATTCTTGGTCTTCCATAAGTTATGCGAGAAATCAAATTTTATTGCTTTATATGTAGTGAAATGATTAAACTCAAACTCAATAAGGCAATGGGCTATTTCATTAACTAAAGTGGACCGAAGAACTTGCACCTTGTATTTTGAGTTGGTTGTGAGTTTTCCTAACTCGTCAAGGACATTATAATTAATTTCAAAAGCCCTTACATGGGCATCTAGATCATCTCTTGGGAATCCCCCAAATTTAGTGTATGTTACTCCCCAAGGATGGTTCTACTTCCTCGCCCATCCTCAGCCATCTCCAAAATATCAACTGAGGTACTCGAACTAGGGATAGCTAATTGCTGATCCACAAAGTTATCCCACCAAGATTTAACACACTGAATCCCAAAATTTTTCAAAACTTGCTCTGAGTTACCTTGCTCTAGCCAAATTTTGGTGTTGATTGAACTAGTTACGATAGATTATGATAGAATTAAGGTACTTTTTGGTAGTCTTCCAATATCGACAAAATGTTTTACGGTTACTCCCGATAGAATTAATGCTACTTTATGATAGAGTTCGAGTATCAATAGGAAAATTTAAGGTGGATTTTAATAGGATTACGATACTTTAAGTGTTTCCATTGTTTTTTAATAAAAGCTTCAAGTGTGTAGGTGTTTTTGGGTCATGTCATTCTCTTTCTCATACTCCTATGAGGTAACTTAATAATTTTCTTCGGTACATGAGGTGCTCCCAAGTGAATATGAATAGATATTGTAACTAGACCACAACACCTGCATATGCAATCAAACGACCAATAAATCATTCCCTTACAAATCCCTCTTTGTAGCACCAATCTCCTTAACATGTTTCATCCCACAAAATGTATTCCTCCACAGAACTAGTCCCTAGTGGGATCACCAACATTAGTCTTAAATCTCCATGCCTATCTATCGGATACTATACTATGGATAGTATGTGTTCTTGGCTGGAAGGGTTAACTGACTTGAATAACCCCTCAATTTTTATTATCAATACACAATGAATTCCCTCTTCACATTAAGAAATCACATTTGTGAAATTTGTTGCATACAGTATTTTTATCGATTATGCCATTAAACTTAATCCTTCACTTAATTTCACACATGATATCCCAAAATTATGACTCACACAATTATTAATTCACTTCACGACATATTGTTTCCACCATGCAATATTTCCTATAGTTTAAATTTCAAACCAAGAAGCTGGATCAATATAAAAATAAAACTTTATATTTATATACATTCATGTGAATATGTATATGTGTATCTCTGCATGTGTGCATGTGTGAATGTGTGCATGTGTATGTGTGAATATCTGTATCCTTTTATATGTGTATGTGTGAATGTATGCATGTGATCATGCATGCATGTATGTATGTGTGAATGCATTTATCTTTGTGTATCTGTATTTGTGGATGTGTGAATCTGTGAATGTGTATCTTTGTGTATGTGTGAATGTTTAATATGTGTGAATATGTGCATGTGTGATGTGTGCATCTTTTGTATGTGTATATGTATGAATGTGTATGTGTGTGTATGTGAATGTGTGAATATGTGTATCTTCTTGTATGTGTATATGTGTGAATGTGTGTATGTGTATATGTATGAATGTGTCTATGTGTGTATTGTATGTGTGAATGTGTATGTATAATGTGTAATGTGTATGTGTGAATATGTGCATCTTTGTGTACATGTGTATGTGTGAATATGTGCATACATGCATGTGTGTATGTATGTGAATAGCCACGTGTGGGTATTTTTGTGTCTCTCTCATCCATCTCTCTAGTTAATCTTTTAAACTTATGTAAATGTAATCAACTTTTATTATCTAATACCTTATCTTTTACTCCAAAATGAGATTCTGATCAATGAGAGGGAAATCCACCATCATTCCCTACCCATGCAAGGATGATTTACTGTTAGTACATTCTAGTTAAGCTTTTTCACTTATGTAAATTTAATCAACTTTTATTATCTAATACCTTATTTTTTACTTCAAAACGAGATTCGGATAGACTAGAGGGAACTCCACTATCCTCTCCTACCCATCCAAGGACTATTTACTCTTAGTACATTGAGCTCTTAACTTTAACATTTTATAGATACATACATCGATGATGTTTTTAATTTATATAGATATTTTCAACTTTATTTTTGTTATACTATTATAATCATATTCTAATCAATTAGAGGGTTTTCCACCACCTCCTACTCATACGACTTCACATGTGCTGCCCAATACAAACTATTATGATTTTTACTATCAAGAGTACAATATATGTTGGTGCAATCTTTGTTACATCATGAATCAAAGACCACAATTAAGACATATTGAACATGAGAATGATTATGGTACTTTTAAGTGAGCACCACCACCTGATCAATGTGACAATGCTTGGGTATGTAATTGATTCCATAAGTTAATTTCCTTAATTTACATTAAAATCAAATACAAGTAATAAAATTAAATTATATGATCAGGAATATTTGTTCAATGATGATGATAGCTATTTACAATTGCAAGTCGAGGTTTCTCAAAATTCTCTACCTCTTAATCTAAAAACTAAAAGGGTTGGAGATTATCCATTACCAACTCGTGATCATTCTCTAATACAAACATATGATAGAAGAAGATATGAAGGATGGCATAGAGGACCACTTTGTTTAGACAAATAAGTTTTTAACTTTTTGGGTAATCTCTATATGATTGCTTCTTTCACTATCACTAGTGATGGTTGTGGCCTCTTTATTGCAGAGGATTTTCATGTGCCTCCCAACTTTGAAGTCACTCTTATGTCATTTTGCAGACCAATATATAGATGGAGAGATTGGCATTGACTTACACGCTAGATTCAAATCATAAGTACTTAAGGGTTATGTCTAAATGTAATCTCTCTTGCTAGCAAAGGGACTACACATGCAAAAAATGAAAGATTATATATCGATGGAAGACCTTACACTCATGGGAACATAACAAATAATACTTGAGGATACAATAATTCAAAGACTAATTGCACATTCAAAGAGAGTGAAAATAGTCATGAACCACAATACATGCGTAGAGATCTAGCAAGATACATGGTTGTCAATGCTACTACATTATCACATGTTGGTGTTGGATTATTAGTGAATTATGGGGCCTAGACTTCTAAGAACACCTTTTCCTTAGCATGAAAATTGATAGAGTTATGTGACACTCTTCTAATCAAACTTAAAATTAATCATGGAGATTTCTTGTCCCTACTTATGTATTTAAATTTGTGTATAAAAATTGTTTTTGTTCATGTATGCAATACTAATATTTTCTATTCATGTATGTACATTCCTACATTGGGTATTGATGATGTCCCACCACACTATTCAAGGTTACTAGTAAGACCTTGTTTATCAAAAGAATCCATGGAAGGCTATGTAAAATTGATCCTATAGAATATGCAAAACAAAGAGGACTATATTCGAGAGATGAAAACAATCATGGTGTTTGCAATGATGGTAATCACATGGTGGATTTTATCAAGAACTAGTATCAAAATGAAAGTGAGGGGGTTGATATTTTTAAAAACAAAAAATATCATCGAGAAGAATTTCTAAAGTACATCTATCAAGAAGTTGTTTGACACGATTAAGTGCAAATTTATTTATTCTCAATATTCAAAATTGTTTTCGGTGGAATAATGTATTTGTTTTGGTACTATTAAGGTATATTATATTAAAACATTTTTTTCCTATCTATTCGTATATATGTTTGTTTAATAATCATTTTTTCAATGAAATTGTAGCCTGTTATTTGAAAAGTTTTTACCAAGCAACAATGTTCTTCCTACATTGCATGATAAAATGAATAAGATGATCAATATAGTGTTGCTATAGATTATCATTATGTACATGCTTGTCCTAATGATTATATTTTATATAGTAATTGATATGCACACTCTCTAACACGTCTAGAATGTCACTTGCCTCTATACAAGGAAAACAAAGGTAAAATCGCAAAGAAAGTATCGAGACATTTTCTATTGGCTCCATGAATCAAGCATATGTTTCAAAGCCTAGAACTATCAAAGCTTTTGAGATGGGGATCCGATTATAAAAGAATCGATGGGGTAATCAAAATTTCATCCAATAGTTTACCATTTCAACACATTGATTCTAACTGGTTTGATTTCACAAAAGAGTGATGCAATCTAAAGTTAGGTGTTGCATTAGATGGATTTATTTCATTTTTAATGATATCTAGTAAATAGTCCACATGGCTAGTGGTAGTCATCAATTTATAATCTTCTACCATATCTTATCATTAAGAAATAACATAAAATGTTTTTACTTTTAATCCCATGAAAACGAGTTAAAGAAATGAATGTATGTATCAGTCCTTTAATCAATGATATCCAAGAGTTATGGAGTGGTATTGATGTCATTGATGTGTCGAAAAGTATTGATCAAAGACATGTTATGATTTGTGGAATTGTGGCATGAACTATATAGGATTTTCTAGAATATGGTATTTGTTTAAGTAATAAGGTAATTATTTTATTTTCAATATTATGTGAGTTAAGCTAATTATACTTTTTATGCTATCCATGAATGCACAAATTATTAATAAGGGATATAAATCTTTTCCTTATTGTAGTGATTGATTAGGATCTATTTATAGTAAAAATCTCAACAAAAATATTTTTCTTTGACACCAATGCTTTTTCCCTAATGATAATCCATTACGGCACAAGAGAGAAGGAATGCTTTTAACGGAAGGATTGAAAAAGGTAAGTGTCCAAAACAATGAAAACAATGGATTGGTATCTAAAATGGGTAGAAGGAACTACTATAGCCCATAATATAAAAAAATAGTGATGGTGAAGATGATGACAATGTGAAGATGAGAAGTAAGGAAAAACAATCACTATTATAGAATATTTCAATATGATATTCTTCATAACATTGGTGAGAGTTAAAAATTTTCCATCTTCTTGAACTTATGCACATATTCAAGAATATGGGTTTATTAGTATGGAAACGTCTCACTGGATTAAAAGACACAAAAGCATCAAGAAATGATTTAAAAGAGAAAAAATCAAAACTAAATTTATAGCTAATTTATGATGAAGATCGACATAAAACAACCTGTCAACCACTCCTTGGGGGCTTACAATAAAAGAGGTGAAAATTATCATCAGCAATATTAAATCAATTTGCACACCTACACAATATGGAGCATCTTGTCAAAACATGTTTACTTTCGATGATAAAAGTTTATCTAGCTTAAAGACACGTGATTGGTATAATTTTTGGAAACATATTGTAACTCATGTTATGGATGGATGTGTAACAAAGGAGTATGATACATGATTTATCTTCTTGGATTATTTACAAGATTTTTATCAATCTTTAATTTTTAGTATATCTTTCTATTATAAATTAATTCCTTAATATTTTAATTTGTAATTTAATAATAGGTGGATTACATCAAAAGAGATTGACAAAGATTCAATCCCACAAAAGAAACATGAACGTAGGGAGCTAATTTATCTAACGGAGAAACAGCTTTCATTTTTTTTTTCATATTAATTTTATTTATTCATCCATCTTGTGGATGAAATAGAAACTTCTAGAGTTGTAAGCACTCAATGGATGTTTTAGATCAAGAGATTTATGGGTGTGTTGAAAGTTTATGTGCAACAAAGAGAAAAACCAGAAGGATCAATGGCATAGGAATTGATGCTTGAATAATGCATGTATTATATTGGTGAATATCTTGAGAGAGTTGATGAAGAAT
The DNA here is from genome assembly GCA_020310875.1 of Ceratopteris richardii. NCBI lineage: Eukaryota > Viridiplantae > Streptophyta > Polypodiopsida > Polypodiales > Pteridaceae > Ceratopteris > Ceratopteris richardii. The sequence goes on from CM035409.1 coordinate 167,068,896, forward strand.
CTCCACATGCATGGACCAATGGGTCTTCTTGAAAATTAAAAAATGAGGTACTATTAGTTAAGGGAGTTCCTTTTCAATTTAAAATGCAAGAAAAGTAATATTTCTATTTTTCTTGCATATAATAAGAAATGCATGCAAGAATCCATTGATGATTATGAACAAAAAATTCAAAACCTCTAAGTTAGAAGACAAAGAAGCAAGAGATACAAATGTGATACTCATAATAATGAGAATACAAAAATATATTCTTTCATGGATTGGTTATATACTCATATGCAAGGAGATAGTGAGACAATCTTTGATAAGTAGAGAATCCTTTTTTCAATAAAAGGGAGTGAACAGGCCTAGAACCCATGGGACCCCTTGAATCCCACAAAGCAGGGGTTGGTCAAAAATTTCTAGAAAACATTACAAAGAAGTTTGGTAACCCTTTTGTCCCCCCATGGGGGGCCCACTTGCTTTTAATCTTGCAGAAGACTGACCAACACCCAAATCAGACATAAGGCATCTGAGCCACACACACTCAACAAACATTGTGAAAGATGCTCTATACTCGGCCTCACAACCAGAAGTGGCTGCAATAGGCTACTTCTTGCTCAAGCAAGATATGCATGAGCTATCAAGCATGAAGTAAAACCCACTGGTGGACACACAAGTGTCATAGCAAACAGCCCACTGAGAGTCAGAAAAAGCATGTAAATCTGGTGGTAGTGATCCCCCCTTGGTACAATCCAAGTAGTCAGGTACCACTCAAGTAGCGAAAGATTCGCTTAACAACCTACCAATGCTTGACACTTGGGCAATGCATAAATCTGCTCATCTGTGAGACAAAAAACTAAATATCTAGTTGGGTAATGCATAAATAAATCAAGCATCCAATAGCTTGTTGATATAGAACAACATCAAATGCATCTCCAGCATCATGAACACTCAATCATAAACCTATCTCCAAAGGAGTGGCAATAGGTTTGTAGTCTTCAAGACCGGAATGTTTCAATAATATGTCAATATATTTTGTTTGACACAAAGCTAGTCAACCATCAACTTTCATAAACTGAATGCCCAAGTAATAATGCGAATTCCCCAAATATGACATCTCAAATGAGGCATGCAAATTAGCCTTAAAATCAGCAATATGCTTCTCATTAGGAATAGTGAGAATCATGTCATCAACATAGACAACAATGATCAGACATTAGCACGCTTAAGGTATAAGGTGCTCTCGATTGGACTATTCTCAAAACCATCTGCAATCAAGTAGGCATGTGTCTTTTCATACCAAGCACGTGGTGCTTGTTTCAAACCATATAATGCCTTTTTCAACTTGCACACTTTGTTTTCATGCCCTTTCTGCACAAAACCATGGGGTTGAAAGACATACACTTATTCATGAAAGTCACCGTTTAGAAATGTAGTTTCAATGTCCAAATGATGTACATTCCAACCATGATGAGTTGCAAGTGCACAGATGCTACTAACAATAGTCATTCTGCATGTAGGAGCAAAGATGCAACAAGCCTAGCCCTATACATGTCAATTGTTCCATTAGGCTTACACTTCAACTTGTATATCCACTTAGTGCCAATGGCCTTCTTGCAAAGAGGCAAGTCACATAAAAACCAGGTACCATTTTTCATAATAGCATCATAGTCTGATTGCATAGCAACCATCCAATTTCTGAATTTTATGCTTCATCAAATGAAACGGGATCATTCCCATCACAAAGGCTGGAGGCATCCACAGCATAGCAATCTGATGCAAAAGAAGCACTATAAGAGTGTCACTCTAGCACAATGACAAGTACCAACGTGAGGAGATCCACCTCATAAATGTCGATCCGTGGGGACGTGAGATGGTATGAGGACCTTGAGCAAGTGAAGGCATAAGTGCATGAATGAGAATCACACAAGCATGCAAGCTTCAATCTCTAACAAGCCAACCTCAAAAATGAGCTCTCTAGCTCTTTTTATAGTTTTTTGAGTAGTTTTGGCCCTGTCCAGACCTAGTGTCTGGCCTAGTTAAAAATTAGGTTATAGGGCTTATTTGAGGGCTCAAACGGAGTCTAAAAATCATGAAAATTGGTAGGTAAATACTTCTAATATTCCTCAAGATCAAGGACTCCTCATCTTGGACAAAATGGAATTGAAAAAATGTGAAATGGTATTACAATGGTTTTTAGTGATGAAAATCACTTTTTTTATAGGGATTTCTTCTAAAAAATTGACATGCACCTCTTGGAGCTCCCTACATGCTTCCTCTTCTTGTGTGTCCACTTCTTTGATGTGCTTCCATGCTTTGTGCTTGACCTTGAGCATCAACACTCCCCCCTCTCAAGTCTATCATCCCTAACAAACCCTTGTTGTAGTAGGTGTTCTATGTAGTACTCTCAGAGGTAGTGTCCATCATGAATCCATAAGAGCGGTCTATCTTCCACAGATAACATGGTCGATTGTCTGGTTCTTCATTTTGTCACTGCTAGCCTTTGCATTTTTTAACCCCTTTGCATGTACTTCTTCCTTGGATTCTAGCATGATGGTGTATTTGTGAGCTCTCAAAAATTGCTACTTGCTCAAAAGATGTTGTCACTGTTAATTTGCACAGTTGTCATCTATGAATTGCTTCATAGGTACTGATGTTGTAGCCTTGATGTCCTGTGGTTCTTTCAAACATGGCTTTTATAGTTATCATGCCAAGTACTCATAACCCATAGAGAATGATGGGTGGATGTGTTAGTGCATAGATTGAAGAAAATATGTGCCTTGTGCATGGCCTTGTGATGTGGCTCTATGCATGCATACTTGGGGAATGCATTTGAAAAAGTATGGTGCAAGAAATTGGTTCCTGAGCTAAGTGCGCAAGGGTATGCTGAAAAAGAAGTTTCCTAATCTATCATGGTTATAGTGTTGCCAAAGTAGGGCATTCTTACCATGGTGAAAGGTTGGTTGATATTCATCTCTTCAAGTTGTATTCCCATCATGGTGATTGACAATTAGCTTGTGTTTCATTGTTGATGGATGTCCTTGTTGATGGTTCACTGATGAGATTCTTCGAGCGCATAGTCCTATCCTTTCTTTTTTTTTCTTCCTTTTTTCCTCCTTTTTTCCCCCTTTTTTTTTGAAACAATGTCACAAAACAAGAAGAGGTGGTTAGTATCAATAAAATAGTTTGCATATGTCAAATGTATCTCCTGTGCCTAGGATTCTCAATTGTGTATCTATGCATGGCCATCTAATGTGGCCCTATATTAATGCATACTTTGGAAATGCATGACTTGAATGGTGCAAAAGATCGGGTTATGCCAAAGGCACATGGTTGTTGCACGTCGAGGCTTTCAATGTTCTTGCAAATGTTGATGCAACCTTTGTTGGAGGTATCCATTGGATTTCAAAATGACAACTGATCATTCCTCCTTATAGGGATCCATTTTAGAATAGTGTTTGGCTACATACAAGTCATTTTTTACTTCTTCATCTTTGGTTGGTTGCTTAAATTTTGTATCCTGCATGGTTGGCTCTTTGATTCTATGGATGCTACTGGTACTTTTGGCTTCCAAACCCATATCCTTGATGATTGTCTTCTTTCTATTGCCAAAGAGGTGAATTGATCTTCCTTTGATCTCAATGCGTGGTATTGGTCTGTGCCTCTCCGTGGCTTCTTTGTTGAGTCTTTTCTCATGAGGGAGATCATAGGATTTTGTTCATGTAAGAGTGCCTTGGGTACCCACATGTGTAATTGCCCTTGTTGAGCTATAGATAATTTCTTAGGCACCCAAATTTGTCCAGTACTTTGTGGTTGAGCTTTTCATGGTTGCTTGGTTCTTCTTTTGTCATGGTTGGCCTGGTTGGATGCGAATTGTTGTGGCAACATTGATGGTTGCTCTCCTTTTTGTACCTAGATCTGTTTCATGTCCAAAACTTCTTTCTTCTTGAATTTTATTTGTCTATTTGATATAGCAATTCTCTTGTACTATTTTACTTGCTTCTTTGGTTGAATTGTTGTGATTGCATTAGTCTTTGTGCAAGAGGAGGAGTCTGCTTGCCTTTGAGATTGTACTTCCATGATTGAGTCCTTCTACATCATAGAGCTTTTGACACATAAAAAATATTCTTCTTTAAGATTAGGCCTAGAAGAACTAAGAGAATGTGTGCTACTTGGATTTGTGATCCTGAAGTACTCAAATTCTAATGTACTTCATTATTCGTGTACCCAAACTTGAAGAAGTTGACTTCTTAGGTTTAAGTTGACTGCATGGTCATAGATCCAATCTTGACCCAAGACAAGTGGTTCTGTAAGCTCCGCATCATGACACGCTAGCTTTTTGACCATCATTTGAACAACTTGAAGGTAGATGGGAAGCTCCAACTCGCCCAAACAAGGGGTTTCTATTGATATATTTAGGTAGTGATATGTGTGAAAACACTACGACCATCGGGGCACTTTTTTCCCTCTTTAGGAGGTTTTTTTCCCCCGACTTGTATATATGCCTATTGCCCTAACGGGCTACTTATCTTTATACATTCTAGTGGTAATACCATCAATATTGTATGTTGTGCTCCAAGCTTCTTCTTCTTCCTTGTGTTGTTCATGTGCTTTCGCAGACATCTAACTCCAACAATTGGTATCAAAGCAAGTCACCGCTTCATCTAAGGTGTCATCGACACCTCTCTGGTTGCAGTCTCATAATCACACGAAATTTGGTGAGTATACTCAAAGTGTTTCAGAAATCAATACAGCTTTGCTGTGTGGTGCCGAAATCACGATCTGAGCTTGTTTCGACCTCTGAACACACTATCACAGTGCTTGTGCAGGCTATTTTGTCTTTTTGTTCCAAAGGTATATACCAGTTTTGGTTCGCCAGTATAAGCGTCTCGAAGTTTGCTACAGGTTTATCAAAATCTGTCTGGGCAGTTTTGTTCAACTTTTTGAGATACAGTCAATTTTTTGCATCAAGGTATTTTAGTCATCAGCCATGGCTGAAAGCAGTGATGTATTCCGTATGTTGGTCATTGAGGATAAGTTGGATGGTACCAACTACCCATTATGGGCTTATATGATGTGATAGGTATTGGTTGCAAAAGGACTATGGAACATTGTGTAGGGTGGTGGAAGACATCTTGTTACACCTACGAATACAGGTACTACAAATACACGTGCTAGAGCTAATAAAGATGGTGTTGAAGATGATCATATTTTATAGATTCATGTTCATGCTATGGATTCTGCTGCACCTACCGTAGAGAAAATTCGTTGGGATGGCAGAGATGCTCATGCACATGCACTGATAGCCTTATCTATCAAACATGCTATTATTCCTCACATTCACTCTTATAGAACAACTAAGGATGCTTGGGATACACTTACCACATTTTACCAGCCTAAGAATGAGGCTCGTGTTGCTTACCTCCGAAAACAATTGGAGAGTCAGCACATGAATGAACGTGATTTTATGGGCATTTTTCTAACAAAGATCAAAGACTTGAAGGAACAATTGATTTTTGCTGATGAGGTTATACTAGATAGCTCACTTGTGCAGACCGTTTTGAATGGTCTTCCTGATTCATATCAGAGTTTTGCCTCTACTCTTCATTTGATGATGAAAGGCAATCCAAATGCCTTGTCATTTGAGGAGTTAGTTTTTTATTCTATTGCAGGAAGATCAGTCTAGGTAGAACAAGTCTATTATGCATGTTGCCGATCAAGATTTCCTAGCTAGTCAGAAGGGAAAAGGTAAATGGAGCTCATCTACTAGCAAGTTGAAATCTGCAAATGTTGCACATTCGAAGAAAGAAGACAAAGATGAGAAGAAATCAGAAAAGCAAAAATTGTTTTGCAAGTACTATAAAGGAAATGATAATATCATAAAGAACTGTCCAAAACTGGCTGCTAAAGAGGCAAAGAAGAAAGAGGTTGGAATGGTTGTTGCAGAGGCCTCTACACCAAAAACAGAGTCTGCTAATCTTGTGTAGGAAGAAGAATGGGCGTTTACTATTGTTTGCAATTTTGACCCGTCTTCTCATGAGCAGTGCATGTCTACAGTAGACTCAGATGTTTGGTACTTTGATAGTGGGGCGACCAAACATATTACCTCGTAGCACAGTTTCTTCTCTTCACTCGAGCCTGCCCCTACAGGGAATATTGTCACATGCATCAACAACTCCTCTTATCCTATCATGGGAGTTGGTAAGATCATTCTGACTACTACTGATGGTAGTTCTTTCACTTTATCAGATGCTTTATTTGTACCAAGGACCAAGAAAAATATGTTATCAGTTTTTGCATTAGCCACGATTGGCTTGGTTGTGAAATTTATTGATGACAGATGTAGTGTTCATGATCTTTCAAATGGTGATACCATTATTGCTTGTGGCATTTTATGTCATCGGTTGTATAAACTCATAGACTATGAAAGATCTGTGAATTATTCGGCATGTGCAATACATGATTCTCAGGCTATGTCAGATGCAAAGCTTCGGCATGCATGCTTTGGACATCTGAATTTCACTAGATTTCTACACCTGCAAAAATCTGATATGGTGTCTTCTTTTTCCAAGCTTGAGGCACCTGGAAAACATGTCTGTGAAAGCTGTTATTTGGGCAAAATGCAGTGTTGCTCCTTTCCAAAAGATGGTTCAGTTCGGGCTACGTAAAAATTGCAGTTTGTACATAGTGATGTCTGTGGTCCTATGCAGACACCTTCTTTTGGAAACTGTCTTTACTTGGTGACTTTCATTGATGATTTTCCTAGGCATGCATGGGTATATCCACTCAAAGCAAAGTCCAAAGTGTTTATGTGCTTCAAACAGTTTTTGGTTTTGGCTAAAAATCTATCAGCATGTAAAATGGGCACCCTCCATTCTGATCCAGGGGGGGAATATATGTCTTCTGAATTTAATGCATTTTTGGTTGAACATGGGATAAAACATCAATGTACAGTGTCGTATACACCTCAATAGAATGGAGTTTCTGAATGAAAGAACAGATCACTTATGGAGATGGCAAGGTGTATGGTCAAGAGCTAGGCCTTACCACATAGTTTCTTGCTTGAGTTTGTTATGTGTATAGCATATGTACTAAATAGGTGTCCTACTAAAGCAATGCAATCTATCACTCCATATGAGGCTTGGCATGATTGCAAGTCATCTGTTGCTGTGTTGGGTACAGTTTTGAAAGTAAAGGTTATCATCTGTATCATCCATAGACTCAACGCATTTTGGTTAGTCATGATGTTGTTTTTGTGGAAGTTTCTATTCAGCCATTGCTTTTATGTACTAAGGAGACATCTATTAGCTCCAAAGACATGTATGATACTTTGCTGCCTCTTTTTATAGGTGGACAGTCTAGTGCTGGTCCTAATGAGGCAATGTCTCAGCCTTTGCAGGTTTCATGTGATGGTGGAGATCATCCCGTTTCTGATGCAGATTTACATGATGCACTTGTTGATGAGACATCTGATATTGAGGAGGCAAAAACTATGCCAAAATGGTTGGTGCAGACTTTGCATGATAGCAAATTAGATGCACCTCTATCATATCCTACTCGATCAGGCTCTCATAGTGCCTCTTTTTGCTATGCTATGGCTGCATCTAGTCTCTGTGATAAGAATGAACCTGTTTCTTTTGATGAAGCACAAAATTCAAAAAAATGGATGGTTGCTATGCAATCTGAATATGATGTTATAATGAAGAATGGTACTTGGTCTTTATGTGACTTTCCTCCTGGCAAGAAGGCCATTGGCACAAAGTGGGTATACAAGCTAAAGCGAAAGCTTGATGGAGCAGTAGATGGGTATAAGGCTAGGCTTGTTGCAAAGCGTTATGCATAGGAGAGAGGCATTGATTTTGATGAGACCTTTGCACCTACTTGCCGAATGACTATTGTTGGTAGCATCTATGCACTTGCAGCTCATCATGGTTGGAATATACATCAGTTGGATATCAAAACATCATTTCTGAATGGTGACTTGCACTAAGAAGTGTATAGTTTTCAACCTCGTGGCTTTGTGCAGAAAGGGCATGAGAACCAGGTGTGCAGATTAAAGAAGGCATTATATGGTTTAAAGCAAGCACCACGTGCTTGGTATGAAAAGATACATGCCTATCTGATTGCACATGGTTTTGAGAATAGTCCAATGGAAAGCATATTATATGTTAAGTGTGCTAATGATGTACTTCTTATCATTGTGGTGTATGTTGATGACATGTTGCTCACTGGTCCTCATGAGAAGCATATTGCTGATTTCAAGGTTGATTTACATGCCTCATTTGAGATGTCTGATTTGGGGCATTTGCATCATTATTTTGGCATTCAGTTTATGCACGTTGATGGTGGAATGGCTTTGTGTCAAACGAAATATATTGACACATTATTGTAGTATTTTGGCCTTGAAGACTGTAAGTCTATTACCACTCCTATGAAGACAGGTTTATGATTGAGTCTTCATGATACTAGAGATGCATTTGATGTTGTTCTCTATCAATAGGTTGTTGGATGTCTAATTTACTTATGCATTACTCGGCCAGATATTCAGTTTGTTGTCTCATAGATGAGCAGGTTTATGCATTGCCCAAGATTCAAGCATTGGTAGGCAGTTAAGCGCATCTTTCGCTACAATGGTACCCGACTACTTGGATTGTTTTATCCCAAAGGGGGATCACTACCGCTACATTTGCATGCTTTTTTGGACAGTGATTGGGCTGGCTGCTATGATATTTGTGTGTCCACGAGTGGTTTTGGCTTCATGCTTGATAGTTCATGTATATCTTGGTTGAGCAAGAAGCAGCCTACTGTGGCCACTTCTAGTTGTGAGATTGAGTATAGGGCAGCCTTCACAGCGACTGTTCAGTATAAGGGCTCAGACATCTTATAGTTGATTTGGGTGTTGGCCAGTCTTCTACCACCACCATCTTCACTGATAGTCAGAGTGCATTGGTAGTTGCAAGGAACCCTATGTTCCATGCTCACACTAAGCCCATTGAGGTGCATTATCATTATGTCAGGGAGACGTTCTCTGCTTGGGAAATCAGCTTGGCATATGTGCCCACATAGGAGAACATTGCAGACCTTTTCATGAAGGCTCTACCTAGGGAGAAGTTTGAAGCTTTTTGTAAGGCTTTGGGCTTACTTCTTTCGTGGATTGATTCCAAATAGCTTGGCACTTCCTTATACATGAGTGTTAGCTCATTGTTCACCGCATTACTCCCAGGGGGGATTTGTTGATATATTTAGGTAGTGATGTGTGTGAACACACTAGGACTGTCGGGGCACTTTTTTCCCTCTTTAGGAGGTTTTTTTCCCCGGCTTTTATATAAGCCTATTGCCCTAACGGGCTACTTATCTTTGTACGTTCTAGTGGCAATACTGTCAGTATTGTGTGTTGTGCTCCAAGCTTCTTCTTCTTCCTTGTGTTATTCATGTGCTTCCGTAAACATCTAACTCCAACAGTTTCCCCACCTCCTAATCCTATGAGATAGGCCTCAGTGGGATCAATGTTCAATTGCAGATCTTGGTAGTATGAAAGTCAAACTACACTAGTTGTTGCACCTGAGTCAATCAATGCTCTCACAGTCCTTACACTCTTTCCTTGTCCTACCTCGAAGGTCACAAAGGGATGTCGATCGATTATTCAAGAAGCAATCACACCCGATGTGTAGCACATGGCCATGTGATATCTTGGGACTTCACGATTGACATCTAGACTTAGTCGCCTTAATTTATTTTGCCTAATGTGATCTCTAGCCTCTTCCTATGCTTCTTCTCTAATCCGTAACTCTTCTTCTTTGTGCTTCTTAGTAGAGTTGAGCCTCATTAACATATCCTCTATAGGAGTTTCTTGATATAGCTTGACTGGACAACCACGAATATAGTTTGGCAAGATGTCACCTTCTAGAGTGGTCAATTGAGCCACACTGCTAGTGGAAATTTGATTAATGACCATGGGTCCATATCCACGTCCACATTTTTCCAATTTATCGACATGTTGCATTAGTTTATAAACCAACACTAGGTCGCCCTCTTTCAATCCTTTATCCTTGATGTGTGCATCAAAGTATGCCTTTTGTCTTTTTGCTGCTGCTCGTAGCCTCGTCTCACCTAAGCGTTCTAGATCAGAGATCCTAGAGGACAACTCATGTCCATTCCACTCATGCTCTTGTGCTACTTTTATGGTCGGAATCGAGAAGTCTAATGGTAACACAGCATTCTGTCCAAAGACCATTTGAAATGGGGTGGCATTGAGTGCCATTTTGTAGGTAACTTGATAAGACCAAATAGCATGATGAAGTTGTTTATATGAATTAGAGCATTTATTTTTACCAATTTTTTCAATACATTACATAGGATCTTATTTGTGCTCTTGACTTGTCCATTAGCTTGTGGATGATAGGGGCCAGACTTCTTATGTATCAACAAGAACTCTTTGAGAAGGTTTTCAATGACTTCATTCAAGAAGTGGGTACCTCTATCACTTACTAACTCTATTGGTAACCCATATCTCATGGACACATTCTCGAATAAGAACTTAGCCATCGTTTGAGCATCATTCTTTGTCGTGGCTTTTACTTCTATCCATTTTGTAAGGTAATTTGTGGCTACAATAATGTAATCTGCATGGGAGTTTCTAGTTAGGTAGTTAATAGGACCTACAAAGTCTATACCCCACATCGAGAATGCACGTCCTCCCATCATTGGTCTCAAAGGCATCTTGTCTTTTTTTATTAGATATTGTGCATGTTGGCATGTGTCACATTTCTTCACATAGGTATGTGCATCCATATGAAGAGTGGGCCACCAAAGTCCTGAGAATAGAATGGTCTTAATTACTTGGTCAGGCCGAAGTGTCCACTTGCAACATCTCTATGTGTCGTTTCTAAAACTTTCAAATAGTCTGATTCATGAACACATAGTCTTAAGTAACCATCTTTGCCTCTTCGGTACAGGTTGTCTCCTATTAAGGCGTAGTCTTGAGCCTCCTGCTCCATGCTTCGTTTTCTTGCTAGACTAGCCTCCTTGGGTAGTGTTCTGGATTTCGTAAATTCTACCAATGGAGCACTCCAATCTGGAATTAAAGACACGTGATAAAGGGTAGCATGCTCCACTAGGGGTATCTTTTGGCACACTGAATAATTATTAATCCATTCATGTATTTCGCTATCCATACTATGCCAATACACTCCTAAACTTTTTAGATTCTGCAGTGTTTGTTGCTTAAGATAGTGATTTCCTAGCAATCCTTCATGGGCTGTTGCAACCAACTACTATGTTCATCCTCCTGGACACAACAAGCTAGTATAACCTTTGTATCTTGTTTGTACATACTTCCTACCAATATTTGATAATTTTGTGATTTTAGATTTCTTCTCTATTTGTTTTTATGTTCTTATTTGCGGGTCCGAAGGTTAGGATAGGTACCAACTTATTTGCCCATTTAGGAACAACTTCTAAATTGAATAGATAAGCATCGGGCAGCTCATCAGACACTCCTTGTGGTGGCTCTCCTAAAGTGATGCAAAAAAGATGATCTACTCTAAGGTGGGTCCTACCTTTCCTAACAACCACTTCAAAATTGTATTCCATTAGTAGGAGAAACCATCTTACTGATCATCCTGTATTCCAAGGTTTATGAACCAAATATAATAAAGCTTGATGATCAATGAAAAGTTTGAACTTGTTGGCCAATAGATAGTGTCTAAACTTCTTCACAACATATACTATGCCTAAACATTCTCTTTCAGTTGTTGTATAGTTGCATTCAGCCGCATTTAGCTGTCTACTAGCATATGCTATAGGTAGGTCTAGATTCCTTTCACCTGTGGGTTGTGCTAGCACACATCCTATTGCATAATTGGATGCATCCACATGGGCATGGAATGGTTTATTTCAATCAGGAGTGATCAGTATTGGTGCTCTGCACAAACTTCTCTTCAGCACATTGAAGGAATTTTCACATTCGTTGTTCCACTCAAAATTTGTCAACAAGGCATAAAGAGGTTTAGCTATTATTGCATACATGTAGATAAACCTACTGTAATATCCACAATGGCCCATAAAGGCCTGTACCTCTTTAACATTCCTTGGTCTCGACAACTCCACTATAGCTCTGACTTTGTCCTCATCTGTTTATATTTTGTTCTTAGAAATAATATGACCTAAGATCTTACCTTGAAGGACCATGAACACACACTTTCCTGGGTTCAAACAAAGTCGATAGTCTTTACACTTGTTGAAGATCTGTTTGAGCTCAGGGATGTGGTATCTTCTTTCTTGGGAATGGGCACATAAATCATCCACATATACTTCTAAGCTCTTTCGCAAGAACTCTTTGAAGACATGACACATGAGCCTTTGGAATCTTGCAACTGCATTGGTGAGCCCAAATCGCATCACATCAAATGCAAAGATTCCCCACTCTGTGGTGAAGGCCATTTTGCGTTGATCTTTTGGGGAAATGGCTACTTGGTTGTAACCTAAAAATCCATCAAGAAAACTATAAACTTCCTTGCCTGCAACATGCTCCAATAAATGTTCACTGATTGGAAGTGGATAGCTATCTCTAATCGTAGCAGCATTATGGGGGACACCCATTCAGTATGCTCAGTTTCATAGATAAATCTAGCTTCCATCAACCTGTCAATTTCTTCTTTTATTTTTGCAGCATGTGTCATTATATATTTAGGACTTTTGTTTGGTGGGCTTGGCATCAGTAGTCATAGGAATTGTATGAGAACATATTGTGGGATCTACTAACTTGGAGTCTCTATAGGTCCACGCAAACACATCCCTATATTCCCTTAATGGAGCTACAAGCTCTACTTCTTCTTCTGCACTTAGGTCTTCTCCTATATACGTACATCGCTCTTCGTTCTCTTCAATGTTTACCACAATTTTTTTAATATTTTCTTTTATCATATGCTTCTCCTGTGATGGCCTCTCTCTTAGGCATCCGTACCAAAAGTTTTTGGTCTTTAACTTCATATTTCTTGAACTTTCCTAGTACTTCAAACGATGATTCCTCCTCTACTTGTTTCATTGCTTTTCTTTTCTTTTTCTTTTTACTACCTTCACTTTCCTCCCTTGCATTTAAAGTTTTAATGCTTGTGAGGGGTTCTTCTTCTGTACTGTCCACCTATGAAGAGGCAAAAACATGTCATACACATCTTTGGAGCTAATTGATGTCTCCTTAGTGCATGAAGTAATGGTTGAATTGCATCTTCCACAAAAACAACATCATGCTAATCAAAATGCATTTAGTATATGGATGATACAGATGATAGCCTTTTCTTTCAGAATCGTTCCTAACAAAAATACATTTCACTACTTTATCATCCAATTTCATGCATTCTTGTTTAGACACTGATGCATATGCCAGACAACCAAAGACACGGAGGTGAGCAACAGATGGCTTGCGACCATGCCAAGCCTCATATGGAGTGATGGACTGCTATGCTTTAGTGGGACACTTGTTAACTACATATGTTGCACACATAATACCCTCAAGCCAAAAACTATGTGGCAAAGCCTAACTCTTGATCATACACCTCGCCATCTCCATGAGTGACATGTTCTTCCTTTGAGCAACTCCATTCTGTTGAGGTTGTATGCAGCATTGTACACTGATGTTTTATCCCACATTCAGCTAGAAATGCATTAAAGTCAGAAGATATATATTCTCCCCATCGATATGAATGGAGGGTCCCCATTTTACATGCTGACACATTTTCAACCAAAATCAAAAATTTATTTGAAGCACATAAACACTTCAAACTTTGCTTTCAGTGGATACACCCATGCATGCCTGGAAAAATCATCAATGAAAGTCACGAAATAAAGGTAGTTCCCAAAAGAAGGTATTTACATAGGACCACAGATATCAGTGTGAACAAGCTACAATTTTTTAGTAGCTCAAAATGAACCATCTTTTGGGAAGGAGGAATGTTGCATTTTTTCCAAAGTATAGCCTTCATTAACATGTTTACCAGGTGCCTCAAGTTTGGGCAGAGAGGACACCATTTCAAATTTCTGCGAGTGTAGCAAACTAACAAAATTTAGATGACCAAAGCATGCATGCCAAAGCTTTGCATCTGACATAGCCTGAGAATCATGTACTACACATGTTGAATCATTCATAGATTTTTGATATTCTATGATCTTATACATCCCATGACATAAAATGCCAGAGGCAATAATGACATCATCATTTGATAGATCATGAATTGTACATCTGCCATCAACAAATTTCACAACCAAGCCGATCTTTGCTAGTATTGAAATTGATCACATATTTTTCTTAATCCCTAGCACAAATAAAGCATCCGACAATGTAAAAGAACTACCATTAATAGTAGTCAAAATGATCTTACTAACTCCCATGAAAAGATAAGAAGAGTTGTTGGTGCATGTGACAGTATTCCTAGTTGGGCAAGGCTCAAGTAAAGTGAAGACACTACGCAGTGAGGTAATATGTTTGGTTGTCCCACTATCAAAGTACCAAACATCTGAGGCTATCAAATATGTTTCATTGTCCATTCTTCATTTTCCACAAGATTAGCAAACTCTGTTTTGGGTGTAGAGGCCTTTGCAACAATCATTCTAGCCTCTTTCTTCTCGTCTCTGTCATCCTTCTTTGATTGTGCAGAATTAGAAGAGTTTTGCTTATTATTAGATGGCTCCATTTACCTTTGTCCTTCTAACTAGCTAGGAAAGATTGATCTGCAACATGCATAATGGACCTGTTCTGCCTAGACTGATCTTCTTGCAACAAAACAAAGACTAACTCCTCAAATGTTAAGGCATTTGGATTGCCTCTCATCATCAATCAAAGAGTAGAAGAAAAACTCTCATATGAATTTGGAAGATCATTCACGAGTGAATTGTCAGGCAAGACTATCCATGGAATCTCCTTCATTCATTTCGAGACTGTTTTCAAGTGAACTCAATAATCCGCACAAGTGAACTGTCAGGCAAAACTTCATTAGCAGAAATCAACTACTTCTTCAAATCTTTGATCTTTGTCAAAAAAATATCCATGGAATCTCCTTCATTCATGTGCTCACTCTCCAACTAATTTCGAGGTAAGCAACACAAGCCTCATTCCTTGCCTGGCATAAAGTGATAAGTGTATCCCAAGCATCCTTTGCTATTTTGTAGGATCAAATGTGAGGAATAATGGCACGTTTGATAGACAAGGCTATCAATGCATGTGTGTGAGTATCTCTACCATCCCAACAAAGTTTCTCTGCAGTAGGTGTAGCATGAACTGCATCACAAAGAGTAACATGAAGAATATCACCATCTTCATTGCCATTTGCATGAGCTTTAGTAACTGTATTTGTAGGTGTAATAGGACATTTTTCAACACCTTACAGAATATTCCATAATCCTTTTGCAACCAATACATGATGCATCATATAAGCCAATAATGAGTAATTGGTACCATCCAACTTATCCTCAACAGCCAACATATGGAATACATCATTGGTTTCAGTCATAGCCATTGACTAAAATACCCTGATGCAGAAAAAGATTGTATCTCAAAAAGTTAAATAAAACTACCCTGTCGAGTTCTCCTAAACCTATTGCATACTTTCAATGCTTATACTGGTGAACCAAAATTTGTATATGTCTTTGGCACAAAAAGGCAAAATTGCCTACATATGTGCTTTGATAGTGCGTTTCGAGGTCGAAACGAGCTCAGATCGCGATTTCAACACCACACAGTAAAGTTGTTTTGAACTCCTAATCGCCTTGAGTATGCTCACCAAATTTCATGCAATTTTGGAATATGACCGAAGGGATGTCGACGATGCCCTAGATGAAACAACGACCTACTTTGATACCAATTGTTGGAGTTTTAGTTCTGTGGAAGTATGTGAACAACACAAGGAAGAAGAAGAACCTTGGAGCACCACACATAATATTGAATGTATTACCAAGAGAATGTACAAAGATAAGTGACCTATTAGGGTTATAGGCATATATACAAGACGGGGCGGAACACACCTCCTAAAGAGGAAAAAAAGTACCCCGACAGTCCTAATGTGTTCACACACATCACTACCTAAATATATCAGCATACCTATAAAATTTTACTTTTAATATCTTCTTTGTATCTCAACATGCTTGTGATTTTTTGAAGCCCAGTCTAACATTGAGAGTGGCCTTCATTTACTTCTTCCTCAAGACACCTAAGCCTTCGATAATTATTTCCCCTTCTAGGGTAATTTTTTTTTGAATAATGTCATTCTGTTGCACATATGTTTATGTTTGTTTTTCTTCTAGCAATTTATTTATTATTATAGGCCTCAATGTACACAAATATATGGGACTATGCAACATATCAAAATCAAAGTTATTGATTCTTTACATAATACAAAGGATTCTAGTATAGTTGCTTTTTTCAAGCAATTATCACGTGCAATTTTAAAAGACATGAGCTTTGTAGACAGTGAGCTTGGTTACATAAGAACAATATTTGGCATCTATGAGATATCATTTCGTATCGTCAAAGAAGTAAAAAAATATATTTTTTTTCATAAAGATCTATTATTCTTTTAAGCACATAATATTGAAATTTTGTTTTTTATATTTTGATATGTTATTTTGGGCAATTGATTCTTTAAAAATAATGTGATTTACAAAAGAGCCATATATTCTTTCTATGCATATTGGACAAGAATGTTTTTACAAAAGTCTTGATGTTCATCCTCAATGGCATAGATTCATGTTGAACCTAAAGATCGACCATTGTTTGCTACCTTTACTCTTACAGAGATCAAAAAAATCATGACGATGATGATTCATCAAATATTGAGATTATATACGTGCACAAATACATCCAATCTTTTGCAAAAAAACATGTACTTGTAACAGATGAGCGATGTTTTGTTTCAAGAAGGCACACACAAGAGATTATTTTTTTTATAAACAATGCACATTCACTTGCATTCTTAACAGTCCTCACTAGAACTCTCAATCATTTTCCAAAATAACTCACGTGATAGATGCAACCATAAGTCATCGTGAGATTTGAAGATGAGCACCAATTAAAGAACCCATGTCATATATCTCTATTCTTGGTGGTTGCATGACAAACACAACCCCGCCTATGTCTGTGTCTGAATATACGTATGTATGTCTGTGAATATATGTGTGTATGTCTGTGTGTATATACGTGTGTGTGTATGTGTGTGTCTGTGCACCATGTCTTGAAGGATTTTTGAACAGCAAACGCCAAAACAAACAGATCTGTAAAATTCTCCTTGAAGAGAAAGTTTAACCTCTCCAGCCAACAGCTTCGCCTGCTATTTGTGAGAAGCTCGGCATCCAATGCCATACGTGTATTTAGAGAGGAGAAGCTCGGCATCCAATGCCATACGTGTATTTAGAGAGGAGCTGTGAACTCTCAGGCCAGCATCTTAGGCTAGATACATGTGAGAAACTGTACATGCAATGCACACATTTATATAATACAAAATGCAGGTATGCGTAAGTCACGTAAAGGGATTCTTTGGGAAGCTTCAGTTTATTGAAAGTACAGTTAAAAATGGGTCTAATACTCATCTGAGTCCACTTATCTCACAAAGGGAGATTAAACAAGATGACATAAGACATGGTCAAAGGTGATACACGAAAAGACTACCCGAAAACCATTGGTTTAACTGGTCTAAAAATGCCTAAACAGCCAAGCTCTTGAACATCGGATATATACTCCGCAGCCAACCGCAAACCTTTGAGAACCTCAAATATATGCAATGAACTTGCAAAAAACGTCTAGAATGCCACTAGAAGGACTTCTCAACGAAGGATTCTCCTTTCACAATCTCTGAGATCAGCTGCATTAACCAAAATAGAAAAATACTGCACTGGCCGGGAATCGAACCCGGGTCTGTACCGTGGCAGGGTACTATTCTACCACTAGACCACCAGTGCAAGTTGGGTCTTCCTTGGAGCGAGCCAAAAAAAATGATTTATTTTTGGGAAGCCTCGGAACCATCCTTTGCTCCTAGCATAGCAAGATACAACGCCTCTTCAGTGCAACATGGAGTCAGACAGCATTGATTGCCTTCAGAAGGGCAGATGCGCACAATGCATCATGAGGAAGACACAGTAAGAAGAATTGTGAACAGCTAGCTATCTCTGTAACGACGTTGATAGATGCGTTTTCTGAAACAGGAGAACGAAGAACGCCGAAAAAAATATACAAAGCAAGAATAGTGTGGACAGCTCGCTATCTCTGTAACGACGTTGATAGATGCGTTTTCTGAAACTGCATCGAGGACGCCAAGACAGTGCATGAAATCAGAGAAAATAGGTTCTGTAGGAAAGAAACTGTCACCGCCCTTCGCGTATCGGAGTCCAAAGAAGACCAAGCCGTCACAGAATCCACTTGTAGCTCTTATTCAACGCACAATCCACAGAGCCAAGCCGTCACAGAATCCACTTGTAGCTCTTCTTCAACCCACGATCCACAATCCACTTGTAGCTTTTCTTCAACCCACAATCCACAGGGGCAGGACAAACTGTGGTACATCAGCACAAGATACAACTTCCCATGTTAAACATGTCCCTTATATGGTATCAAGGGGTTGAACCCTCACCCCCGCCTCAAGAGACGAGAGGCCCAACCACTCAAACAAGCAGCTTGGGATGATTTCTTCCCATGGTTGAAATGATCCTATGAAGAAGACCTCATGATTCATTAACACACGACCTCATTATCATCTTCATCAACTCTATTCTATGTAGCAAAAGGTAGGAGGGTTCTTTGAGAGCATAGAGAACTCAACACGATAGTATCCTAGCAAAGGATGATCCATGCAATTGCAAAGGATATAGGAGATGGAGGACACATTCACACCAAGCCAAGAGATTTTAGCACGTGCGCAAGGGAGCCCATGCTCCCACCCTCTCTCTCTCAGCCCTCTCTTGATGTAAGTGCAATGGTCATGCTTCTCCTTTTATAACCCCGAAAAGGTTTTCAAACATTGCATGTGGTATAGATCGACTACCTATGTGCTCACATATAAGAAACACATATTCTATTAGGAATTCCAAGTTTATGATTTTTTTTTTCGCAAAATTCAGCTTTCCGAAAGGAGATTAGAGCCTTGTTTGGAGGAGATGCGAGAAACGAATTACATGTCTATGTAAGTTGCATTTTGCACTACTATATGATGTAAAAACATCAAAGGCATGCATTGGAACATGAGAATTTGAACCTCCCCAAAAGCCTCTTTTTCTTCTTCTTCTCTCGATTAACCTCCTACAAAAACCTGCCTATTTTCAATAGATCATATCTAGCTTCTCTGAGGTTTGGTTCATATAGTCTTTAGTTTTAAACAAAGCTCTCACAACAAGATTGATAAGATGTCAAGATGTTTGGATTTGCAAAGAGATTATCATTCTTGAAGCCAAATTGATAACTTTTATGCTTCAAACCCAAGGGGATAGTTTAAATTTTGTTTTTTGACTAGCAAGGATTTGGATAAGTGCTTTTCAGGCTCAAGATTTGCTTTGAAAAATGTATTCGCGCTCATTTTCTTTCATCTTGGTTGAAAAGTTACTTCCAATTTTAATTTTCCACATAGTTTAATTCTAAAATGACACAAGGAGAAGATTAAATTCAACTACTTTTACATACAAAAATTGAACTAACACAAAGCACATAACAAGAGCTTAATATATAAAGAACATAGATCAAGATGTTGATCTACACAAAAAATTCGTTACACATAGTGAACAGAATGATTTTGTAGAGAAAACTCAAATGTTAGAAGTTGTTTTAGCTAGTATAACCTTTTCATTTGAGAAATTAAAGGCTTAAATAATTAGTTTGAAGATAAATTTCATCTTTTGTTGCTATGAGAGAGCATGAAAAAGATCTCTTCACAAGAAACACATAGCATAATAAGGAAAGAGATAAAAAAATCCAGTAAATTTAAGGAAAAAGTTCTACAAAAACTCCACTTTTGAAAGACTTGAAGCCACCTAATTTTTGGGGATGACTAAAACCATAATAAGGATGTAGTGTATAATTTTTTTCATAAATGAATAGACTTGTGGATCATTCGAATGAAGGGGAGCTTTCCAAATCCTCCAAGTGCAACATGTCTTTTTGAATGACTTAACAATGCTTCTATGTGCCAATCTATGTAGGCCTACATAAAACATAGAAAATAGGTAATTAGAGAGTAAGCACTCACTATATGTAGGTTTCACAATTGGGCATTCTAAATATACTTGATGACTAATCAACCCACTACATGTTTTATTAGAACAAATATATAGAAGAGTGTTTGAGAACCATTTGGCCTTTCACATAGACACAAATGGTAAGAATCTATCTCCCACTAAAATCCAACATCACTGATATGGCCAAGAAAAAAATGATATGAGTGTATAGTTTATACCTCCCATCAGATGGGCATGTTACACAGTGTACAAGGGATTACGCAAAACAAGATCAAGTGATTGATATCAAGTGTCTAAAGTTACCATGTGGGAGAGCTTTTGTCAAAGCATCTATTTCATTTTCTTGAGTATGAACCTTCTCAAGTAAAATGCACTAAGCAGCTACACAATCGCAAACAAAGTGATACCATAACTCAATGCACTTGGTCTTTGCATAATAGACTTGATTAGTCAATGCAATAACACTATGACTATCACTGAGTAGACGAGGTACATGCTAAGGTATGCCCAATGTCACATGCCAATCTAGAAAGCCACAATGCCTCCTTACACATCTCATTAGCTGAAATATAATCTGCTTCTATAGTGGAAGAAATTTTACATTCTTGAAGATGAGCTTTCCAAGAAATAGCACACCTATGAAGTAAAGAATGTACCACAAAGTAGAGTTCCTATTGTCTACATGACCAACATAGTCAAAGTTTGTGTATCCAAAAGTGGATGCATGATCTCTACCCAAAGCATAGACACGTATCCTTAGTGTCGCTTAGATATCTGTTATACTTTATGGAATAATGGAATGTTAAATGGATTTTAATGCCTTGAGGTTTTTAATGTGATTGTGTTTTGATTTAGCAGTTGAAGAATCATGAGGGTGTGAACGTGCATGAATCTACTCATATATTTTAGAACATATTTAAAAGATAGTATTTTATATATTTGTTTATAAAAATAGTAAATCGCTCAGAAAGCGACAATTTGTAAATAAAGCAGATCTTTCATAAACGCATGCTTTTGGAAGCGCCACCCTCATGTATCTTCTATTCACGACATAATGAAAAATACCTATTAATACACATACTCTAATAGACTCATCCATCAAAGTATGTGGGAGGATATTGTACCCAATCTTGTATTCAATCCCTTATCTCTCTCTATTCTGTGTGTACTTTTGTGAGATTTTGTTATTGTACTATCTTTGCATATGTGCATCTTCAAGATTCCATCAACGGTGGTATCAGAGTCTACGTGCATCTATGAAGGTGTACTCTGTATCTGTTCGTGATTCGCGATGTCCGTCCGTGATTCGACATCCATTTCGTTTTGTTAATTCTTGTCCAGTTTAGGTTTGGGTTTGACAATACACGTTTTTTTTTTGTTTGCCAGTGTTTTTTTCCATTTTTTTCAAATCTTCTACTATGCTCTTGTCTCACTGTGCTCATTTTACTCACTGTGCTCACTGTGCTCATTTTCACACTGTGCACTATGCATTGTTCCTATTTCAGTTCTGTTCGTTTATCAATTTTTTTTATCAAATTTGTTTATCCAGTTCGTTTATCAAGTTTTTTTTATCAAGTTCCTTTATCAATTTGGTTATCCATGCAGTTACTCCTGTAGTATCCATGTTGTTACTCCTACGGCTTACTCTGATCACTATGCTCACTATACTCACTGTGCTCACTATCACACTATGCACTCTGCATTGTTTCGGTTCCAGTTTGGTTCGTTTATCAAATTCGTTTATCAAATTCGTTTATCAAATTCGTTTATCAAGTTCATTTATCAAATTTGTTTATCAAGTTCATTTATCAATTTGGTTATCCATGCGGATACTCCTGTGGTATCCATGTGGTTACTCCTGGGGATTTCCAAGGTGTCGACTAAGGATTAGACCTATGGCATATCTTTGGCATCTTTGGCTTCTCTGGCACTCATGATTCTCTTGGTTCACATTGGTTCACTTTGGTTCACTTTGGTAGTTGTTGGCTATGCGCGATCTATCTCTAACTAAAGACTGGTAATAAGAGCTTACTTATTTCCTTAGTTAGCTTACTTATTTCCCTAGTAAGCTTACTTATTTCCCTAATTAGCATGTAGGGGATTTGAACCTACCACCTCTCACTTACAAGAGATGCTTTATCCACTAGCCTATTTTCACATATTGATACCCTAGTCCTTTTAACTAATATTTAACATAACTTCTAACACTCTCTTCCCCTTATTTACTTATTTATTCATTTATTTATCGAACACTCTCATTTGTTTATTTATTTATTTATTTATTTATTTATTTATTTATTTATTTATTTATATAATTCCAAGACAAAACCTTTCCATTTCTATTTCAATTCCAATATTTCTAAAATTATTTTCACATGTTTAGTAATAGGTTTTGGTTCTATATAAGGCATGGACCCTATCCATACTACAATGGATTTTGTTAAGTTATTTATTAAATGTTATTTATTAAATGTATTTTTTCCTCATCATGGTAAGTTATTAATTAAATGTATTTTTTCATATCATGGTTTTCCAAAAGTTATTCTATCAGATCGAGATGTTTCTTTTTGTAATCACCGTTGGGTTGCATTATTTTAAAATTTAGGTTCCAAAATAGACTCTAGCTCTACATATCATTCACAATCATATTTACTTCAAGTTTTCCATTTCCATGCATGTGTTTTTACATGGAATATGCTTATGATTGGATAGTGATGGGACATATGATTGGCTATCCATGTCTATTTTATTCTTATCAATTGATATCACTTGCTTGTCAACTAAGAGGCATGTTATATTTTATGGAATAATGGAATATTAAATGGATTTTAATGCCTTGAGGTTTTTAATGTGTTTGTGTTTTGATTTAGTAGCTCAAGAATCATGAGGATGTAAACATGCGTAGATTTACTCAGATATTCTAGAAGATATTTAATAGATAGTATCTTATATATTTTTTGTAAAAATAGTAGATTGCTTAGAAAGTAATGATTTGTAAATAAAGCAAATTTTTCATAAGCACACGCTTTTTGAAGTGTCACCCTCATATATCTTCTATTCATGATGTAATGAAAAATACCTATAAATACACATACTCTAATAGACTCATGGATAAGAGTACGTGGGGGGATATTTTACCCAATCTTGTGTTTGGTCTCATTTGTACCTAATGCTTCTTACCAAGGTTCAATGTATATCTCCTCATAAATCCCATTGCAAATTCTATATCTAGTCATGTAGCTACCATAGCATACAAGAGGCTACCAACAACAAATTGATAAGGAATTTTGATTATAATTTCCTTTAACCCATTATATTTGGGACAATCATCCTTGCTTGGCTTGAGATATGTAGATACATGTGTAGTCAATTCATTTCTACCATGCATGTTCAATTTACAAAGTACCATTGTTATGTACTATCTCTACGTACGCACGTCTTCAAGATCTGGTCAACAGTATCTCAATATCATTTTGACCACATCTTAATGCTTCTTACCAAGGTTCAATATATATCTCCTCACAAATCCCATTGCAAATTCATTATCTAGTCATCTAGCTACTATCATACAAGAAGCTACCAACAACAGATTGATAACGAATTTTGAGTATAATTTTCTTCGACTCATTATATTTGGGACAATCATCCTTGCTTGGCTTCAAATATGTAGATACATGTGTAGTCAATGCATTTCTACCATGCATGTTGAATTTACAAAGTACCATTGTTATGTACTCACTCTGAGATCTATATACATATCTTATTCATGTCACGATTAATTATCATACAAAGTATATTTTAGCATCTCCTAAATCTTTCATGCCAAAATTTTGACTCTACTTTGTCTTCAAGAGAGACAAGTCTTTTGAGGGCTTCACAACAATCAACATAAAGTATCAAACATATCAAGATGCCATCCAAACATTTCTTAGTGTATAGAGAATGATCTTCAGTACTTGTAGAATAGTCTTAGGACTTCATGTATGCATCAAACTTTTGATACCACTATCTAGGTGACTGTTTAAATCCATACAAACTCTTCTTGAGCTTACATACTATACTCTCTTTTCTAGGACCTACATAACCCTCTAGTTGTTCCATATAGATATAGATCTCATACGTAAGATCTTTGTGCAAAAAAACAGAGCCTTCATATTTATTTGAACCATCTCTAAGTCCTATTTTAGAATTAATCCAAGCAACTATTGGAGATAGACATCTGCGGAAGCATGCAAACAGCACAAGGAAGGAGAAGAAGCTTGAAGCACAACACACAATACTAAATGTATTACTCGAGAATGTATAAAGATAAGTAGCCCATTAGGGTAATAGGCGTATATACAAACCGGGGGAAAAAACCTCCTAAAGAGGGAAAAAAGTGCCACGGTGGTCCTAGTGTGTTCACACACATCACTACCTAAATATATCAACAAATCCCCCCTAGGAGTGATGCGGTGAACAAGGAGCTGGCACTCATGTATAAGGAAGTGCCAAGCTATGTGGAAATCACTCCACAAAAGGAAGTAAGCCCAAAGCTTTGTAGAAATCTTCAAACTTCTCCCTCGACAGAGCCTTCATGAAAACATCTGCAATGTTCTCCTGCATGGGCACATATGCCAAGCTAATCTCCCCAACAGAGAACCTCTCCCTGACATAGTGATAATGCACCTCAATGTGCTTAGTGCGAGCATGGAACACAGGGTTCCTCGCAACTGCTAATGTGCTCTGACTGTCGGTGAAGATGGTGGTGGCAGAAGACTGACCAACACCCAAATTAGCCATAAGGCGTCTGAGCCACACACACACTCAACAGTCATTGTGAAAGCTGCCCTATACTCAGCCTCACAACTAGAAGTGGCCATAGTAGGTGAAGTAATTCGATGGCGTGCACCACACTGGACTCTCCTTCTCGAGAGCTCCACGACGATATGCTCAAAGTACAAAACCGAGCTCTGGTCGCCACACACAATACTACGCACAGATGTTGCAGAATACGCAGAAAACGCAGTACACAGGGAGCACGAAGACAGACTTCTTAGGTTTTAGAAATGCGGTCGAACTTGCAGTCTGTGACTGACCAGGCCACTATATGTTTTATTAAAGAACATATACAAAGAAGTGTCCGGTGGCCATTTGGCCTTTCACATGGACACTAACGGTAACAATCTCCCACTAAAGGCCAATATGGCCAGAGTAACTATGGGAGAAAAAAGAAAGAATGATAAAGAATACCTGAGTGTAAGTATACAAACTATACCTCCCACCTGATGGGCATGCTACACAGTATACAAGTGACTGTGTAAGATCAAGAATCAAGTAACCCCCATCAAGTGACAACAGTGTCGAAAGCTATCCTGTGGTAGAGCTTTAGTCAAAGCATCTGCAGCATTATCTCGAGTGTGAACCTTCTCAAGAATAATGCTCTCAGTGGCTAAGCAATCTCTAATGAAGTGATACCTCACCTCAATGTGCTTGGTCTTTGCATGATAGACCGGATTCTTAGCCAAAGCAATGGCACTCTGACTATCACTGAGCAAGTGAGGTACATGCTGAGGCAAACCCATATCACAAGCAAGACGAGAAAGCCACAATGCTTCCTTACATGCCTCACTTGCTGCAACATACTCTGCTTCTGTGGTGGAAACAGCTGTACATTCTTGAAGACGAGATCTCCAAGAGATAGCACCTCCAGCAAAATGAAAAATGTACCCTGATGTAGACTTACGATTGTCTACACAACCAGCATAGTCAGAATCTGTGTAACCAATAGTGGATGCTTTCCCTCTACCTAAGCATAGACACTTGTCCTTAGTGCCACTCAGATATCTCAAAATCATTTTGACCGCTTCCCAATGTTTCTTGCCAGGATTAGACATATATCTGCTCACAACTCCCACTGCAAATGCAATGTCTGGTCTCGTAGCTACCATAGCATACATGAGACTACCAATAGCAGACTGATAGGGAATTTTGGTCATGAATTCCTTTTCCTCATCTGATTTGGGGCAGTCATCCTTGCTCAATTTCACATATGTGGGTAAAGGTGTACTCAATGCCTTTCCACCCTGCATATTGAATCGATGAAGTACTTTGGATATGTACTCACTTTGAGACAAGTATATGCATCTTTTACTCCTATCACGAGTAATGCGCATGCCAAGAATATGTTTGGCATCCCCCAAATCCTTCATATCAAATGTCTGACTCAACTTCTTTTTGAGAATTGACAAATCATAAGAGGACTTCCCAGCAATCAACATATCATCGACGTAAAGTATCAAGCATATCAAGCTGCCATCAGAACATCTCTTTGTGTAGAGAAAATGATCCTCATTGCTCCGAGAATAGCCTTGGGACTTCATAAAAGCATCAAACTTTTGGTACCATTGTCTAGGAGACTGTTTAAGTCCATACAAGCTCTTCTGGAGCTTACAAACTAGACTTTCCTTGCCAGGAACTACATAACCCTCTGGTTGTTCCATATAGATCTCATCTGTAAGATCTCCATGCAAGAAAGCTGTTTTCACATCCATTTGGACTAGCTCTAAGTCCTCCATTGCAACGAATCCAAGCAACATGCGCAAAGTAGTCATCTTGACCACTCGGGAGAAGATTTCCTCAAAATCAACACCATGTTGTTGCTTAAAACCCTTTGCAACAAGTCGTGCTTTATATTTTGGAGAAGCACTATCTGATGTGAATTTCAGCTTATATACCCATTTACATGGTAAAGCTTTCCTTCCCTTTGGCAAAGGTACTAAGTCCCAAGTACCATTCTTGTGAATAGAATCCAACTCACTCTTCATGGCACGCTCCCACTTGACATGATCCTCTGTCTGCATAGCCTCTTTGTAGCAAGAGGGCTCACCGGCATCTGTTAGCATAACAAAATCTAAACCTGGAACATATCTATCAGGTGGATATGAGACACGTGCAGAACGTCTCAATGGTTGCTGAACAGGAACATGTGCAGACTGATCTGAATGGACATTCTCTTGAACATCCCTATGTGCAGCATTTTTATGCATGCTAACCGGAGGACTAGTATCCTCAAACACCACTCTTCTCACTTCAACCTCCTTAATCGGCTGTTTATGCATCTTAGACTCATTAAAAATGACATCACTACTTCTGATCACTGACCGTGTTTCAGGATCCCATAAGCGATATCCAAATTGTCCTTCTCGACCATATCCAAGAAAAATGCATTTCTTTGACTTATGGTCCAACTTCTGTCTAAGATTCTTGGGTATATGAACATATGCTTCACACCCAAAAACTCGAAGATGATCATAATATGGTGGTTTCCCTGTCCATAACTCTTGTGCCACTTTCAGACCTTTGGCAGTACTAGGTGAAAGGTTAATCACATGAACTGCAGTCAATACTGCTTCTGCCCAAAAACCTTGTGAGAGGTTTGCATGATGCAACATAGAGACTACTCTATCTTGAATAGTTCTATTCATCCTCTCAGCTACACCATTCTGTACTGGGGTATAAGGAGCTGTAAACTCTCTACGAATCCCTCTACACTGACAGAAAAGGCTGAATTCATGTGAGGTATACTCACCCCCATTATCTGAACGTAAAGCCTTAAGCTTAGTTCCTTTTTCAGTCTCAACTGAAACAAGCCATTTTCTGAAAGTAGGGAATACATCATCCTTCGATTTGATAAGATATACCCAGACTTTTCTAGTAGCATCATCTATGAAAGTAACAAAGTATAAGAGAACCACCTAAGGACCTAGTGGGCATAGGACCACACACATCTGTATGAACAAGATCTAAAGGCTGAATTGAAGAGTCAATGTGCGTTTTATGCACATTTCTGGTTTGCTTTCCATATTGACAATGCTCACAAAATGAAAAATCAGAGAAAGATAACACAGGTAAGTAGCCAGAACGAGAAAGATTTTCCATTCCACTACGAGATATATGGCCCAAACGACCATGCCAAATACAAGCCATAGGCTGTTCAGTAACAGCTAACAAGTGTTCTTTCTGTGATACAAATAAAGGGTAAAGTGAGCCAACTTTCCTTCCTTTTGCAATAACCATATTGCCCTTTGATATACGAAAGGACTGAGCATAGAAGACCACCTTGTAACCAAGGTCATCAAGTTGACCCACTGACATCAAACTGCGTGATAACTGAGGTACATGGCGTACATTATGCATAGTAAATTTTGAGCCGTCAATGAACTGCACAACCACATCTCCAATCCCCACAACATCACACTGGTAAGAGTCACCAAGTCTCACGGTACCAAGAGACTTTGCTGCATAATTAGAGAACCATTCTCTATGTGGTGTCACATGGAAAGAAGCACCAGAATCTAGCAGCCAGGTGTGGGAAAGAGAATCAGCCATAAGTGCCTCAGATGGCACAGTACTATCAAGTGTCAACACATCAGCATCATCAGAAATAGCATTAATTTCTTCAATCTTCACAGTCAAAGTAGATGGTGCAGGTAACTGTTTAACATGCCCATCAACATTCTGTCCTTTACCTTTAGCATTCTTTAATGCATAACAGTCTTTCTTCATGTGTCCTTTCTTATGACAATAATGGCATTCAATATCCCTCTTCCTTGATTTACTTCTGCTCTTATTCCGTTGACCATTCTTTTCCTTGTTCTTGCTCCTGCCACGTTGTTGATTCTTTCCTTGGTAAGAATCACGAACATTATATGCATCTCCACTCTGAGTGCCAACCATAGATTTTCTACGAATCTCCTCACTCAAGAGTGCTCCACATATGTCATCATAGACGAGTTTACCACCTGGTGCACTATTGCTAATAGCTGTGCAAAATGTATCCCATGATGATGGCAGGGTGCATAACAGCAATACTGCTTTCATTTCATTGTCCATATCCATTTTCTGAGCCTGTAACTGGGAGAATATGGCATCAAACTCATTTAGATGAGCAGCAACACTATCTGTGTCCTTCATACGAAGGTCGTATAATTTTCTCATCAGATATACTTTATTTGATGCCGTCTCTTTTTCATATGTATTGCATAACTTCTTCCAAAGCTCCTCTGCACTTTCACAGTCTAATACTGTAAAGTAAACATTATCTGCTAGGTGCAAGCGAATGGTAGACCTGGCCATTTCATCTAACTCATCCCAATCATCTTCATCCATGTCAGCAGGCTTCTTTGAAATCCCATTTACTGGCTTCCATTGCCTTCTTTGAATCAGCACATCTTTAATCTGATTCTTCCATAGGGCAAAGTTTGTGCCATCAAATTTTCGGATCTCAAAATGGTCTTTGCCCTGCAAGTTATAGCTCCTCCTCGGAACGCTAGCACTAGACCCTGATCCACCGGATGTGCCTGAGACCTCTGATGCCATGATCGTAGAGAACTGAATAGAATGATAATGGAGCTAGAAGAGTCCAAACACCAACAAATAAGTGTATCAAGGAGTAAATCGACCACTATATAGTTGACTAAACCAGAAATCTGGAAAACTTTTGCCAGAGTATCCTCTGCAAAATTAGCATATGACCAGTGTCAAAGTATCATAAAACTGCAAGTACTAACATGTCTACCTGCATAGTGAATCACTGACTCCACTGCATATAATCAGTTACCCAATAGAAGCCAACTAGGCTTATCGAGCACCTATGAACAACTATCATACATCTCCTATGGCGAGGCTGGGTAAGTCTTCCACCTGCATCACCGAAGAGACCCCGACATCTGGGTGTCTCCCAGTTAAGAAAACCTCACCACGACCCTCTTTATCAAACGTAAAAGGCTTTATGCAAAGAACGTAACCGCTATATCAATGCCCACATGGACGTACATAAGCGGTATCCACAGAAGCGTACATGGTGTGTATGTGCTCAATATATGCAGTAAAATGACACTGAAAGGCTGAATACACAGCCCAAAAAACTAGCCAATAACACCTGCAAGTGTCTGTCAACTCTGATGTTTTAGGCTTTAAAAACCTGCATAAATTTGCAGCGACTGCTCCCACCAAAACTGAAAGCCCCTCGAGAAACCTGTAGTTTTACGAGTGTGGCTGAAAATACAGCCCCAAAGGTTGATATTTATTGTCTGAGAAGTACAAGGAACACTCTTCTTGATGTTCTTGGACCTGTGTGAAGAGAACTACGTGCGAAAGTACTCCAAAATGGCTCCAAAAACACCCCAAAATTGCTTCAGAAATAGGCTTTAAAAGCAAAAAAGAAGCTTTGAGGGACCAAAACTTGTTCAAGGTAATGCCAACCTTAGTCTTTCCCCTTCTTCAAACACCACAAGAGTGTAGCTTAGTGGCAAGAGATTGCCGCGGTTAAGCGAGCTCTGGGGGGAACAGTACTGGGATGGGTGACCTCCCGGGAAGTACCGGGAACCTCTATATTCCTTGATCGTTGAGGTCCTCCCTCGCGCGCAGCCAACGGCGCCAACGGTGACTTCGGTGGCTTCGGTGGCTCGGATGACAAGGTATGCCAAGGTCTATGCCTTGGTCGCCGCCTTAGTCGAAAGCCTTGGAGAAAACCTGGGGGAGGGGGGGGTGCTCAAAAAGTACAAAACCGAGCTCTGGTCGCCACACACAATACTACGCACAGATGTTGCAGAATACGCAGAAAACGCAGTACACAGGGAGCACGAAGACAGACTTCTTAGGTTTTACAAATGCGGTCGAACTTGCAGTCTGTGACTGACCAGGCCACTATATGTTTTATTAAACAACATATACAAAGAAGTGTCCGGTGGCCATTTGGCCTTTCACATGGACACTAACGGTAACAGTAGGCTGCTTCTTGCTCAACCAAGATATACATGAGCTACCAAGCATGAACCAAAAGCCACTAGTGGACACACGAGTGTCATAGCAACCAGCCCAATCAGAGTCAGAAAAAGCATGCAAATCTGGCGGTAGTGATCCCCCCTTGGGATAAAACAACCCAAGTAGTCAAGTACCACTCAAGTAGCAAAAGATGTGCTTAACCGCGTGCCAATGCTTGACTCCTGGGCAATGCATAAACCTGCTCATCTGTGAGATAGCAAACTAAATATCAGGCCGAGTAATGCATAAATAAATCAAGCATCCAACAGCCTGTTGATAGAGAACATCATTGAATGCATCTCGAGCATCATGAAGACTCAATCGTAAACCTGTCTCCATAAGAGTGGCAATAGGCTTACAGACTTCAAGGCCAAAATGCTAAAATAATGTGTCAATATATTTTGTTTGACAAAAATCCATTCCACCATCAACTTGCATAAATTGAATGCCCAAATAGTGATGCAAATGCCCCAAATCAAACATCTCAAATGAGGCATGCAAATCAGCCTTAAAATTAGTAATATGCTTCTCAATAGGACTAGTGAGCAGCATGTCGTCAACATAGACAACAATGATCAGAAGCACATTATTAGCACGCATAACATATAAGGTGCTTTTAGTTGGACTGTTCTCAAAACCATGTGCAATTAGTTAGGCATATATCTTCTCATACCAAGCATGTGGTGCTTGCTTTAAACCATATAATGCCTTCTTTAACCTGCACACCTGGTTTTCATGCCCTTTCTGCACAAATCCATGGGGCTTAAAAACATACACTTCTTCATGCAATTCACCATTCAGAAATGCTATTTTAATGTCCAACTAATGTACATTCCAACCATGATGAGCTGCAAGTGCACAGATGCTATGGACTGTAGTCATTCGGCAAGTAGGTGCAAAGGTCTCATCAAAATCAATGCCTCTTTCCTGTGCATATGGCTCTTATCATTTCAACCTTTAATGGGTTTCTTATGGATCTCAGACTCATTCAAAATGACATCACTACTTCTAATCGTTGACCATGTTTTAGGATCTCATAAGTGATATCCAAACTAACCACCTATACCCTATCTAAAAAAATACACTTCTAATATCTGTAGTCCAATTTTTGTCTCCAAGTTCTTTGGAACATGATATATGCTTCTCAATCAAAAACTCAAAGGTGATCACAATGTGTTGGTTGCCCTATTTATAAATCTTATGCTAGTTCAGGCCTTTGGTAGTACTACACAAAAGGTTAATCACATGAATTGTAGTCAATACTCATACTACCCAAAAGCTTGTGAAATGTTTGCATGATGCAAAATAGAAACCACTCTTATTCATTCTTTTTGCTACACCATTCTATATTGGGGTATCAAGACCTATAAGCTCTCTATGAATTCCTTTGAAATGAAAAAAATGTTTGAATTCATTCAAATTATAATCACCTCAATTGTCTAAGCGTAAAGCCTTCAACTTCCTACCCTTCTCAATCTCTTTTAAAGCAATCCAATTTTTTAAATTGGGCAGCACCTAATCCTTAACTATAAATGCTTTGTTAGTGGGATTGTACAGCCTATACCCCTTTTGGTTCTGATCATACCCAATAAATATACACTTCTGAGCTTTAGGGTCAAGCTTTCCTGTGATTTGTGAGGGGATGTGTGCATAAGCAATGCACCCAAGTATTTTGCAAAAGTGGTAAAGTAAAGAGAAACACCTAATGACCTAGTGCAATATCAACATATATGTTAAGATCGAATGGATAAACTGAAGATTTGTGTATCCTATGCACATTCCTAGTTTGCTTTTGTATCAATGATGCCCACAAAATAAAAAATCAGAGAAAGATAATGCACGTAAGTAGCCATAATGAGAAATCATTCCCATTCTACTATGAGATATGTGGCTCAATCAATCATGCTATATACAAGCCATAGGTTTCTCGATGACAACTAACAAGTTTTCTCCTTGAGATGCAAATAAAGGGCAAAGTGAGCCAACTTCTCTTCCTTTAGCAATAATTATATTTCCCTTTAATATGTGAAAGGGTTGATCATAGAAAGTAACTTTACGGGAAATGTCATCAAGATGACTAACTAACATTAAACTACATGAAAGTTGAGGCACATGACGTACATTATGCATGGTCAACTATGAACCATCAATAATTTGCATGGCCATATCTCCCATCCAACAACATCACACTGATAAGAATCACCAAGCCTCATTGTATCAAGAGACTTTCTTGCATAAGTAAAGGACCACTCTCTACATAGTGAAAAGAAGCACCAAAATCTAGCAACCATATTTGACAAATTGGATTATCCATGAGAGCCTCATAGGTACATTACTATCAAGTGTAAACACATCAATATCATAAAAAATTACAAGTATTTTTTCCATCTTTATAGATGAAGTAGATGGTATAGATAACTATTCAATATGCCTATCAATGTGTTAACCTTCACCATTTTCATTCCTTAGAGCATAGCAATCCCTTTTCATAAGTCCTTTGTTATTAAAATGATGGAATTCAATATCCCTCTTTCATGGTTTGCTTCTACTCTCACCATGTTAGTCATTCTTTTCTTTGTTCTTGCTCCTACCACATGGTTGAAACTTTCTCTAGTTAGAAACATGGACACTATGCATCTTCATTATATGTGGTAGGTATAGACTTCTTACAAATCTCTTCACTCAGAAGTGCACCACATATGTCACTATAGATCATTTTACCACTGAGTGAATTGTTACTAATGGTTATGCAAAATGTATCCTATGATTTTGGCATAGTGCATCATCCATGTCCATCTTCTAAGCTTGGAACTGAGAAAAAAGTGCATCAAACTCATTACAATGAGTGGAGACATTATCAATGTGGCTCTCAAAGTATTCCTTTCCTTGCACATTATAGCTCTTTTTGGAGCAACTTACACTATATCCTAATCCACTAGATGTGCCTAAAATATATGATGCTATGGTGAGAAATAATTGATTGGAATGTTGATAAAGCTAGAAATGACAAAACACCACTAAAACTTTGAAAATATGACTAAGTGATAAATGCTGGGAAAATTTTGGTAGAGTTTTCTTTGAAAAATGATCAAATGAACCATAATGAACAATGAGAAATTATCAAAGTGATTGTTTTCAAGTTGATATGCTCATAGGAAGAAGCTAAGGAGTAAATTGAGCCTGTGTATGGCTGAAAATCCAAAATTTATGGAAATTTTGAGAAAGTCTCCTCTATAAATGGAGACAATGAACATCAAACAACTCTTAATGAAGTGATCAAAACATTATAAAGTTACATGGTTGTGACATTGCATACCTTTGTATTGCTCAAACATATAATCCAAGTAACCAAAGAATCCAAGTAGGCTTATCAAGCACCTATAAATCTACTAACATATATCTTATATGGTGAGGCTAGGATTTCCACCTACATCAATGAAGAGACTCTAATATCTAGGTTTCTCATAGTTACAAAAACCTCACCATGACCCGTTTAAACTTATTAAAGGCTTATGAAAAACATAAATTCTGTGTCATACCACATGAACATACATAGGTGGTGTCTATAAAGATGTACATCGTGTGTGCTCAACCAATATATATGAGCAATGAGCAAGCATAGCTAGGCTAAAGATCTCAAGACCAATACAAAATCAGCCTTATTCAAGGATCAGCACACTTGCAAAACAAGATGACAAGTGTTGATGAACTTTGATGATTGGTGGTTGCTCCTACTACAATTGAGACCTATTCAAGAAACCTATAAGGACACTAATATGGATAAAATGACAAGCCCAAAGCTAAAGATTTCCTAAATATGAACCACCAAGGACATGTCATGAATTTATCAATCTTGTACATAGAATATTATTCATGAATGAATTTCAAAAATGGCTCCAAACTCGCCCAATAAGACTACTTTAGGCCAAAGAGCTATGGAAAACCAAATTTTGCTCAAGATAAGGTCAATATTAGCTTTCCCCCTCCTGAGTCATCATCACATGGGTACAGTTTAATGGAAAGAGATTATCAATTAAATGAGCTTTATGGAGTACAACACTAAGATGGGTGACCTTTCTAGAAGTATAAAGAACTTTTGCCTTGATTGATCATTGAGGTCTTCTCTTGCATGTAGCCAATGGTACCAACAATGACTTCGGTGATTCAAACATCTATGATTTTATATAGGTTTCACAAATGGGTAGTCTCAATACAAATAGTTGTAAGCCTTGGAGTTTTTAGTGTGTTGCATAAATTGCAGGTTTTGGTTATGTTTTGCATATTTTTTACCTGTGTGTCCACATGGAGAAATGATTCTAATACCACTAAAGACCTGCAAATATAGAAAATAGAGAACTAAAGAGCATGAACTCACTATATGAAAGTTTCAAAAATGGAAAGTTTCAATACAATTAGGCATAAGCCTTGGAGTGGATGAGGTGTTGCACAAGTTTCAAGTTTTATATTGCACATATTGTTGACCTATGTGTTTGCATGCAAAATTGCTCTCATATCAGTGAAGACATGAAATGCCAAAAATAGAGAACCATAGCAATAACTCACTATATCTAGGTTTCATGAATGTGTGGTCTTAATAAATTAGTCGTAAGCCTTGGAGTTGTTGATGTGTTGTGTAGGTTGCATGTTTTGGCTACATTGTGCATATTGTCAATTGTGTCCTCTGCATGTGAAACAACTCTCATACTAGTGAAGGGGAGCTTCCTAGCTCCTTGTGGTGAAACTTATCCTTTTGGACAATGCCAAAATGCCCCTTTGTGCCTGTCTATGCAAATTGTAGAAAACGTAGAAAATGCAAAAAACAGAGAATTAAAGAGCATGAAATCACTATATGCAGGTTTTATAAATGGTCGATCTAAATATGGTTCATGGTTAAGGAAGTGACTTTATGTTTTATTAGAACAAACATATACAAAGACTTTCAAGAACCATTTGGCCTTTCACATACACACTAATGGTAACAATCAATAGCATGATGATGCTTGTACATTCCCCTCTACTATGGAACCCCCATCTCCAAGCACTTCATGTGAGAGTACACCAATTCTTAATCTTACGCACCCTCCTCATCCAGTGGCCCCCTCAACTAACATCGTTTCCATGGAAAGCCCTAGTGAGGAATCGAGCACAAGAGTGACTAGTCAGCATAATCATCCCGAATTTTCCCGCATCAGAATATATCCCATTCCAAGCACCAGACAGGCTTGGGTTAGAAAAGATCAGGTAACAGCATATCATCAACAACAAAGCCATTATCTACATAGGAAACAACAACAGTACAAGGACACAAGTCAAGCTGGACCCCAAGGTCCACAAAAGATTGCCTAATTATGGATACCAAAGAAATTGATTGCCGCTCAACCTTCTAGAACACAAATATGGGTCCCCAAATCAAATGTACCAACAAAGACCACCAAACGAAAAACATCAATACACAAGAAGGATCAGTACGACATGAAGACGAAGGATCAAGAAAGATGTGATGACTTGAAATTGAAGAAACAAAAATACTCAACAAGAGCAACTCAAGGATATGAAGGGCTAGCAAAGCGGAATTACAATGTGAGAGTTGCACCAAGCACCAAAAATGATGGAGATACAATCAACCGCAGAAAAATAAAACAGATCTGGATGCCTAAATGTGGATCAATCTGCGTACATCGACCGGAAACTTCAGCTTACACACATCTTGAGTTGCAGGAACCTCGAGCATGCATAATAGGGCCACATTACAAGGCCATGCATTCGGCACACAATTCTTCTTCTACTTATTAGTGAAGCACATTTCCCTCTCAGGGAATAGGAGAGCACTTGTACAATAATCCCAAGGAAAAGAATTAAAGATAAAATAAAAGCTTCAGTTAGGTACTAACATTTTTGTTTTCTTTCAGAAAGAAATAGAAAAAATATATATATGTGAAAAATCCTAGGTACTACCTTTCTCACACCCACGGGGAGGGGACAACACAAGTCACTCAGAGAGTTGTCCAACTCATGAAGGCTAAGTGGAGGATAACTAATGCAACCACTTTTACACTGATCATGGTATGTATTGAGTGCAGATGGCATCTCCAGATTCTGAGGCTATGCAAGAGGAAGAGGTTTTGCTTCTTCCCTTGGAATCGATTACTAGGGTGAGAGGTCATTGGTTCCTTGAAGACCAACCTGTGTCAAATCTCATATTTATGGCCACCATCAAGATCATGGATAGCGATCACCACTTTCCATTAATGTCGCAAGACTTCCAAACCATAATCCACGGACTACCAAGCATCATAGAAGTTTGGACAAGGGCTGGAATTGACGCATTTCTGTGACTCCCAATGTATTTACCTGATTTTCAAAGATGCACTCAAGTTATGAACACACTCCAGGCCGCAACAGATAAGCCCTCAATCCCGGAAGCTAAAGTGCTTAACAAAACAGGTGCATGGAAAACTATTCGATTCACACATGAAATCATCAACAAAGCTTTTGGATGGAGTCAGGACGGTCTCACAAATCTCAAAGAAGAATGTCATGATGCTAAAAAGAAAACCTTTCTGGAAATCAACAGAACAGATATTGAAGAATCAGTCCGATTGGTGCATCAACACTTTTGTTTCCCTAGCATGAACAGATATACAGCACCTCAAAAGATTGTGGTTCAATTGCTATCCCATGCTATGAGGCAAATTGAAAATCAAGTCAACTTCACTCCATATATACAGGAACACCTATTTGAAGCTAAGAAGAAATGGAGTCAGAAGAAGTTTCCTAATGGAAGTTTTGCATTGACCTTGCTGATTTATGAAGCACTTGAAATGAAAGAATGTCTACAATTGATGCCAACCTCCACCGAAATGGCAAATACGTACTGACATCATCTAGATCTTTCAAACATCGGCTTCACAATTATAATGTCAAGTAATCGTAATCCATAATGATTGATGGAAAGTGTGTTAGTGCATGGGTTGAAGAAAATATGTGCCTTGTGTAGGGCCTTGTAATGTGGCCCTAGCATGCTTACTTGGGGAATGCATTGTAAGAAGTATGGTGTGAAAAATGGGTCTTGAGCTAAGTACTCAAGGGTATGCTGACGAAGAGGTTTCCTAATATATCATTGTTATATTGTTGCCAAAGTAGGGGATCCTTACCATGGTGAAAGCTTGATCGATGTTCATATCTTCATGTTGTACTCCCATCACCATGATTGACCATTGGCTTGTCTTTTATTTTTTATGGTTCACTTATGAGATTATCCAAGCGCGTAGTCTTGTTTCCTTTTTCTAAAGGAACAATGTCACAAAACAAGAAGTAAGAGGTTAATATTAATAAAATCATTTACATATGTCAAATGTGTCTCATGTGCCTCAAATTCTCAATTGTGTCTATGCTTGGCCTTGTAATGTGGCCCTATATTAATGCGTATTATGGAAATGCATGGCTTGAATGGTGCAAAAGACGTGGTTATCCAAAGGGCACATGGAGGCTTTCAATGTTACCTGCAAACATTGATGCAATCTTTGTTTAGAGGTATCCATTGGATCTTGAAATGATGCCATCAATCGATGGTTCAATGATAACTGATCATTCCTCCTTATAGGGATACACTTTAGAACAATGTTCAAAATTGGCCTCCATTCTGATTTGCCAACCCGCGTAGTTGTGCCGATCAAGCTTCTCAATCATTGAGGGAAAGCCGTCACCCATCTTGATCTAGCTCTGATACCACTGAAAGAAACTTGGAGAAGCTTGTAGGAGGTAGAAAAGTGCATTTCAAAGCGATGAAGTTTGATCCAGCCAACGGGCACAAGACCAGCCCTTGAGCTTATGGAGACTCAAATAGATCTTATAGGCATGCGATAAGTGCAAAGAAATGCACTACGTACTTTGGAGCATCAAGGAGAAGGAGCTGATAGAAAACAGATAGGTTCGCGCATCAACTATCTCAAAAAACTTACTATCTATGGAAGAGACAATGAATTTCAAATGCCCATAGCGACCAGCATGATTACAAAGACAATGATGGTCGCAGGTGTATGTATATTGCTTCCATGTATTGTAAAAGTGATTTGAAGTCTTTATATATACTCTAGAAGTGCTCCACAACTTCTACAAGTGGATTTTGAATTCAAATGAAGGTGGGAATGGTTGTTGGAGGGAATCAATTCACTTTCCTACAATCTAGGAAAAGTGAAGATCTCGTTTGATCTACTTTTAGCTGATTGATTGCTTGATTGAATGCAACTCAACCATCACAAATTGGTGGGATTTGGGCTCTATCTTTCTACTTTTACATGTGTAAAGCTCAAAGTTTTTACACCGATAAATGAACCATCAAAAATCTCTCAAAAAAATGCAATAAATGAGCATAGGTAAAAGAACTCTCCAATGGATATTCTTTTGTCGTAATCCAAGCGATAGTTTTTGATGTAGATCAAATCCACCTCAAGCATAGTGTAAGCTTGATGTTCCAACAAGTTTTACTCACCTCATAGGCAGGAATAGATCAACCATGGACACCGATAGATTGGAACGACAAATGGAACCAAGACTACAAGGTGGTAGGGATGGCTTTCCTCTACCTAGACCTCATGAGCATTTGAGAATATTACGACCTACTCAATTAGTGAAGTCAATGAAAAATTAATTTGATGGGACAGGAGATCCCTATGAATATGTTGCGGAGTTTAAGCAAGTGTTGTGAGCGGAGCAGGTAGAAGACATGTTCATGCAGTACACAACATTAAGACCCACAAGAATGAAGTTACAAATGGCTGACGGACATATTGAGAAGCCACTAGGCTTACTAGAAGCCATATCTCCCACCACTTGTGGTGTAGAATTTGAGCGCACTTTTTCTATTTGTGAGTTTGGAAAAAATCATGCCTACGAGATGATTTTAGGATGAACATTCATGCGACAGTTGCAAATCGTACAAAATTGGGGAAGTAATTCCTTGTACTTGCAACGCTTAGGAGTGACAACCAAAGTTAATATCAAGGATTATTCCCATCATGATGTACCGACAATATAGTGGAATACCATCCATAAGACCCCTGAAGAAACAGAGTCTGCACATTCATTAGATTCAGACCCTTCATGGTTGCACTAGGACACTCATCTATGGATGTATAAGGTAGCTAAAAAAGAGGAAGAATGATTAGAAGCCAAAACTTTAGGTTCAAAACCACATCCACGAACACTTCAAGATCCTGCTTATGCACATATAGTGTTTTCCGATGAGGAATTTGAGCCTCACGGTGGGGCAGAGATTTTAGCCACAATGGATATAGCTGTAAACAAAGAACAATGGACTCCTCACCATGATGAGAATGGATATGACATTTCGATCTTTATGATAGAGCCTTTAGAGGAAGATCCCATCCTAGAAGAATGCATGGAAGTGACTCAAGAGCCAGATGAGACAAGTGACGAGGACTT
The DNA here is from genome assembly GCA_020310875.1 of Ceratopteris richardii. Taxonomy (NCBI): domain Eukaryota; kingdom Viridiplantae; phylum Streptophyta; class Polypodiopsida; order Polypodiales; family Pteridaceae; genus Ceratopteris; species Ceratopteris richardii. The sequence goes on from CM035409.1 coordinate 167,109,330, forward strand.
AGAGTCCATTATCATGGAACCCTTCTATTTGACAGAAGAGGAAATCTTTATTTTGTGGAAGCCATGACCCTTGAGATGGGTGAGAAACATCAAACTGAACAACCCAAGTCACTCACAGAATGTACATAAAATAAGCAAAAGAAGAGAAAAAAATCACTCAAGATAGAGGAGGAATAACCCCTCATGAAAATACTGGACAACTTCAAAAAGTATGAAATAGAAGATAGAAGAATCATGGTATGGATGCCTAAAAGAGAACTAGGCATTGGAGAAGTGTACGATAATCGAGGAAAACCAAAAAGATAATGGTTACAATTGAAGAAGGAGAAGAAAAATGCACATACATAGGGCATGATTTGATGGAGGAAGAAGAAGAGGAGTTAACAACCCTATTGCGAGAGTATAAAGATGTGTTTGCTTGGAGTTACAAAGATTTGAAAGGAGTAGATCCAGGTATATGCTCTTATAGGACTCCAGAGGCCAAACCTACTAACCAGAAACCATACACGTATAATGATAATTATGCTACCAAGATTAAGGAGGACATAGACTGATTGATAGAAGCAAGATTCATTTATGAAATTGAACATACCAAATGGGTATGCACCATTGTGTTCATGCCAAAGAAAAATGGAAAAATTATGTGTATGTATTAACCTTCAGAAAGTTAATGCGGACACGATTAAGGACAATTATCCCCTTCCTATCACGGAGCATTTGTTGGAAAGAGTTGTGGGCAAGGAAGTCTATAGCTTTCTTGATGGATTCTCAGGCTATAATCAAGTAGCCATTGCTCTTGAAGATCAACACAAGATGGCATTTGCCACAGAGTGGGGCATATTTGCATTTCATGTAATGCCATTTAAGCTGACAAATGCACATGCCACTTTCCAATTACTAATGTGTCATGTTTTCAGGGAATTCTTAAGGAAGAATTTGGAAGTTTATGTGGACGACATATGTGCTCATTCTAACATGAGGTAGACCCACATCCGTATTTGACAAATGCCGAGAATATCAGGTTTGCTTGAACCCAGAAAAGTGTGTTTTCATGGTCAGGCAAGGCAAGATTCTAGGACACATTGTGTCAAAGAACGGGATTTCTATGGATGAAGAGAAAGTGAGAGTGATTGCAGATTTACCTAGGCCGAAAGATGTGAAAGAGGTACATGCTTTCATGGGACATTGTGGTTATTATCGACAATTTATACACATGTACACGATCATAGAAAAGCCTCTGTACTCTCTTTTGACCAATTTTGAACGGATGAATGAATGTGTGAACTCATTCAATGAAATCAAATGACGCTTGTGTTCAACACCTATATTAACGACCCCAGATTGGAGTAAGCCATTCCACGTACATGTGGATGCATCCAACTATGCCATAGGATGTGTGTTGGCACAACCAACAAATGAAGGTAATATGGATCTTCCCATAGCTTATGCAAGTAGATAGTTAAATGCTGCAAAACGAAATTACACCACGACGGAGCGCAAAGGATTAGGAATGATTTATGCAGTAAAGAAATTCAGGCATTACTTATTGGCGAATAAGTTCAAGATCTTCACGGATCATCAGGCATTGTTATACTTAGTCAATAAGCCTTGTAACATCGGGAAATTGATACATTGGTTTCTATTACTAATGGAATATGACTTCGATGTAGTAGTTCGGAACGGCTTTCAAGGTTAACTACGGGAGAAGCTTCTCAAGGAATAGCGGACCACCTTAGAGCAGAACACCTTTCAAGGTTAACTACGGGAGAAGCTCCTCAAGGAATAGTGGATGAGCTACCAGATGCATACATCTTTAATCTTGAGATAGTACCTGAATGGGCCACACCTATTGTCCCTATTATCACATTTTGGACCCAAGAATCCAAAGATTAGGATCAAAGAAGGAGAGATCACCAAGTCACAAAGATACCAGATACTAGCAGGAAGTATATATAAACAAGATAATTAGAAAATTGCTTGTTGTGTAGACAAATCAGAACACAGGAATTGGTTGCAACTAGCACACATAGGTGCATTAAAGCAACATCATTCAAAACACAGTACATTGCAAACTTTGTATAGACTAGGCATGTATTGGCCTTCCATGGAAGAAGATGTCTATAGGCTATGTAAAGAATGTCATGTTTGTTGTGAAAGAACACCTATGGAACATGCCATGCTATACCATGTATCTCTCACTCCAGAATGGAGTGAACCCATGGTAACTTACTTGAGGATGCAACCATTCCCTCAAGGAATGACATTAGTAAGATAGTGTAGTCTAGCGCTGGAAGCTCAAGACTATACGCTTATTGGTGATAACCTGTACAAATGAGGGAGAGATGGATACCTGAGACAATGTGTTCATGAGAGTGATTATTTGAGCATATTAGAGACTACACACTAAGATGTTGTAGGAGTTCATTTTGGCCCTGATAGGATAATCAAAGCTATACTATTTGCAGGATTATGGTGGCCCACTCTTCACATGGATGCACATACCTATGTTAAGAGATGTGATGTATGCCAAAGAACTCAGTTTCCTACTCGCAGAGATGAAATGCCACTGAAACCCATGATGGGAGGACGTGCATTCTCTAAGTGGGGTATAGACTTTGTACGACCCATTAACCCCCTTGCTAAAGGCACACATGCTGAATACATCATAGTAGTGATAGATTATCTTACCAAATGGGTAGAAGCTAAGGCTACCAAAAAGAATGATGCACACATGACTGCAAAATTCTTATTTGGAAATGTCTTTATGAGATATGGATTGCCTATAGAGTTGGTAAGCGACCAAGGGACTCATTTTCTAAACCAAGTCATTGAATATTTCTTACAGGATATTATGGTGATTCACAAGAAATTTGCACCATATCATCTTTAGGCCAATGGTCAGACAGAAAGTACCAACAAGATCCTTTGTAATGTATTGACGAAACTCGTGAATAATAAACATTCAGATTGGGATAAATAGTTACATCATGTTGTTTGGGCATATCGAGTGGCCTACAAGACCGTACAATGCAACTCCCTTTCATATGGTTTTTGGTCAAAATGCAATACTCCCTTTGGATTTTTTGATACCCACCCTTAAGGTTGCACAAGAACATTAGTGGACAGGTCATGAATTATCATCACGGATAATGGACTTGCAATGATTAGGAGAAACAAGGCTGAAAGTAGCAACAGGCATATATGCAGCCAAGAAGCGATAGAAAGCCTATTCTGATGCACACGTTCCTAAGTCTTTGTTGACTTCTTGGAGGTTGTGATTGAGAGGTCTGGTTGACACTCTACTTTGGAAAAGAAGGGAGGTCCAACACTTGCATGACCTGCCCATTAGGAAGTGAGGCATTCTATACCACAGATCTAAGCTGGTCCGTCGGAAGTGTGGAGGATGGGCGTAGAGAGGCAATAGTGCCCATTTGGCCATTGATGCAAGCCACCTGACCATTGATGTAGTCCCTTACTTGTTCAAAGCAAGACTAGGGGAAGATCCCTTGACATCCTCCTGAGTGGCAACTATCCATCGCCAAGTCCGCATAGGTTGACATTGGATCAATCTGACTTATCTGATTGATTTTTCCAAAGATCTTTCGGTCCTCCTTCGTAATAATTTCATATGGTATGGGGTTACATTCCTCAGGGGGTTTATGGCTAGGGAAGTCAAGCAGTATCACTCACTGTTGGTCTAAGGTCCTGATTTGTAGGGAGCATTTCCTAAGATTTAAGTCCACTGAGTGATCGTATAACCAATCTTGGCCAAAGATTAATGGTTCTATCAAATCATCATCATGGCACACTAGGAGTTTCACAGTCATGATCATCTCATGTATGAGGATAGCAAGGTCCACCTCACCCATGTAAGGGGTTTCCATGCCTCCTAGCCCTATGAGGTATGCCTCAATTGGCCACATTTCTAATCATGAGTTCTTACAATGGGACCACCTAATTCCACTCGTTGTAGCACCTGAATCAATTAAAGCCCTAAGCTCATAGCAGGTGTTGCCTTGTTCTAGCATGACTATAATGAATGGTCTCCTATCCACTATGCTAGGATGAGCAGTTGACTTTGTTTGACACATGGCCATGGGATATCTTGGTGTTTCTTGAAGATGGTTATATTGTTCTCTCCCTAGTCCTTGTCTTCTTAGTTTCATGTGTTTAATGCGTTCTAAATCTTCTACCTGAGCTTCCTCTCGTATTCTCTTTTCTTCCTCCTTACACTTCTTTGCCAACGTGAGTCATCTAAGCATATCCTCAATAAGAGGTTCTTGATAAAGCTTGACTCTACAACCACTAATGTAATTAGGCATTATCTCTCCTTTTAGGGTGGCTAATTTTACTGCTCCACTTGTCAAAAGTCTGTTAATAATCATAGGTCCATAACCATGTTTCTCTAGTTCCCATGCGTGTTGTTTCAGTGTATACTCTAGGACTAAGTCACCTTCTTTTCAGCCTTTATCTTCATGAAGGCTCTCCCTAGGGAGAAGTTTGAAGCTTTCTACAAAGCTTTGGGCTTACTTCCTTTTGTGGATTGATTCCACATAGCTTGGCACCTCCTTATACATGAGTGCCATCTCCTTGTTCATCGCATCACTCCCAGGGGGGATTTGTTGATATATTTAGGTAGTGATGTGTGTGAACACACTAGGACCATCACTTTTTTCCCCCTTATATACACCTATTGCCCTAATGGGTCATTTATCTTTGTACATTCTAGTGGTAATACATTCAGTATTGTGTGCTGATCTCTCGAGGCTATACACTTGGCTTTGACAGGTCGTTCTTCTAACACACTGAATACTTCACGGTGCCCTATCTTGGCTGATATGTAGCCCAAGGCTAATTGGATAGTTAATTTGTATTCATATATCCAATCTTGGCCTAACACAAGTTCTTCCAATAAATCTTGATCATGACACACGAAGAGTTTTTGTTGCATCATGTTATTTCCTAGGTGCAATGACAATGTAATCTCACCCATGCATTTAGTACCATTTTTCCCTATTCCAATCAGATGTGCTTTGGTTGAACGTAACTGTTCTTTGAGCTTATGAGTCAAAGAAGTTTTGATGCAGCTGACAGTTGCTCCTGTGTCAATGAGAGCATCCACCAAGTGGTACTCTTCTGTTCCAGGTCCCAAGTTTAAATATGGTTGCTTCGTTTGATGTCCTAGGTTTTTAGAGGCTCTAAAATTAGCCATTGGGATGAGTTCCTCTCCTAGCCGATATCTTTCATCCCTCTCTCTCATCCATTCCTTCTGTTTTTGTATTTGTTCTAGGGCTTCCTATCTTGCTTCCTCGCATATTTTTTCGTCCTCTTCTCGTTTATTTTTTGTTGTTAGAAGTCGTGGCAGTATTTCCTCTGTCAATGGCTCTAAATACTTTTTTACTCGACAACCGCTTATATAGTTTGGCAATACTTCTCCATCTAGGGTTGCTAAGCTGATGGCTCTGTTGGTTGATATATGATTGATCACCAAGGGGCCATATCCTCTTTTTTATAGTTTCTTTGCATGTTGTTTCAAAGTATATACCAGGACCAAGTCTCCTTCGTTCAAATTTTTATCCTTAATATGAGCATCAAAATATGTCTTTTGTTGCCTTTTTGCAGCGTAAATACCTACCACCGCTTGTAATATTGTTCCATGTAACTTTTCAATTTGGTCCAATTGAGTCGATAATTCGTGTCCAATCCATTCGTGGTTTGAGGCTACTCTAAGAGTAGGTACTAGGAAATCAATTGGTAAGATGGCATTCTGGTCGTACACTAGGTTAAATGGAGTAGTTTTGATGGCTGTTTTGTATGCTACTCGGAATGCCCATACAGCATGATGTAATTGCTTGTCCCAATCAAATCTTCCATTCTTAACAATCTTAGTGTGGATAGTACACAATATTTTGTTCGAACTTTCAGCCTCTCCATTGGCTTGTGGGTGATAAGGAGCCGATTTCTTGTGAATCACTAAGAATTCATTCATTAAGGTTTCGATCACCTCATTGACAAAGTGTGTGCCTCTGTCACTTACAATTTCGATTGGCAATCCAAACCTAGTGAATATGTTTTCAAAGAGAAACTTAGCCCTGGTCCTTGCATCATTCTTCTTGGTTGCCTTGGCCTCTACCCATTTGGTCAAATAATCGGTTGCTACAATTATGTACTCGGAATGGGAACCTTTAGCCGGTGGGCTAATAGGTCCTACAAAATATATTCCCCATTTGGTAAATGCTCTAGCACTCATCATAGGTCTTCATGGCATTTCATCTCTTCTGATGGGATACTTCGTTCGTTGACAAGTATCGCATCTGTGGACATAAGTGGCGGCATCTTGAGATAGAGTTGGCCACCACATCCCAGCGAAGAGAATCATTTTTGCAATTTTATATGCAAAAAAGTGTCCTCCCACGGCTCCCGTATGAGCCATCTCTAAGACCGAAACATACTCGTCTTCATGAATACACATTCTTAAATGATTGTCCCTTCCTCTCTTGAAAAGTTTCTTTCCTATGAGAACATAATCCTTGCTTTGCTCCTCGAGGGCACGTTTTCTTGCCAAATTAGCACCTGGGTACTCCTGAGTTTTCAAGAACTTTACCAGAGGCATACTCCACCTTGGTGCTATTGTAGAGTAACATAGAGTAGATTTCTCTTTAGGCGTTGTTTCTTGACAAGTGGAGCAGGTAGATACATAGTTATGTGTATCCCTTTGCATGGTTGGCCAGTATATGCCTAATCTCTTCAGTGTTTGCCATGTTCCGTTCACACTTCGATGAGTTTTCCATTGATTTACATGTGCTTTTTGAAGCCACATCTCTTGCTCCTCTTCTTCCACACATCTCATGAGTAACCCACTTGGATCTTGGTGGTATAAGCTTCCAGCTATGATGTAGAGATTTTTAGTCTTCCATAGCTCCTAGCTTTTGTTTTCAGTGATCCTATGTTGAGGTCCAAATGTGAGGATGGGGATCAACTTTTCTGCCCATTGTGGACATACTTCGAAATTGAAAAGATAAGTATCCGGTAGATCATCTAGCTTTCCTGTGGGAGGTTCTCCATGTGTCATTCTCAAGAGGTGATCTGCACGAATGTGCGTATTCCCTTTTTTGACGATTAGTTCAAAATCAAATTCCATTAACAATAGAAACCATTGCACTAGTCATCCGATATTACAAGGTTTATTGACTAGGTACAATAGAGCTTGATGATCGATGAAGAATTTGAATTTGTTTGCCAATAAGTAGTGTCGAAATTTCTTTACTGCATACATCCTAAGCCTTCTCACTCCATAGTGGTATAATTATGCTCTGCTTGGTTTAATTGTCTATTGGCATAGGTTATAGGGTGATTTTTGCTTTCCTGTATCTGCTAGCTACGCTAAGATGCATCCAATGGCAAACTTGGAAGCATCTACATGAATATGAATGGCCTATTCCAATCAAGAACTCTGAGGATTGGTGTTGAACTCAAACGACTCTTCAATTCATTGAAAGCCTTTTCAGATTCTTCTGTCCAAATAAACTGAGTCAATAATCCATAAAGAGGCCTCACAATTATGGCATACATGTGAATGAATCTACGGTAGTATCCACAATGCCCCATAAATGCTTGCACTTCCTTAGCGGTCTTTGGTCTTGGCAATACCAGAATCACTTTGACTTTGTCAATTCCATTTTTAGAGACAATGTGTCCTAATATCTTCCCTTGTTGAACCATGAAGATACATTTTTCTGGATTAAGGCAGACTCTATACTGTCAACATTTGGCAAATATCTTTCTTAGTTCTGGGATATGTTCTGATCGTATAGCTGAATAGGTGCATAAATCGTCCACGTATACCTCCATACTTTTTCTCAAGAACTCCTTGAACACATGGCACATCAACCTTTGAAAAGTGGTTGGGGCATTAGTTAGACCAAAAGGCATAATCCTAAATGCATAAACTCCCCATGGTCTTCAGGAGCAATTGCTACCTAATTATATCCTGAAAAGTCATCTAGGAAACTATAGACTTCCTTACCTGCAACCCTTTCCAACAGATGATCTGTGATAGGTAATGGGTAACTATCTCGTATGGTGGCATCATTCACTTTTTTCAGGTTAATGCATACCCTTAACTTGCCATTCTTTTTCGGCATGACTACTAAAGGTAATACCCATTCCATGTGTTGGATCTCATAGATGAAGCCCGCATCCAATAACTTATCTATCTCTTCCTTAATTTTTGCCAAATATACATCATTATAAGTGTATGGTCTTTGTTTGGAGGGCTTGGCTTCTATTGTCATAGGGATTCTATGGGCGCAAATAGAAGGATATACACCTTTCAAGTCCTTATATGTCCATGCAAAGACATCTCTATATTCTCTTATGAGTTGTATTAACTCTTGTTCTTCCTCAAATGAGACATCCTGTCATATAAAAGTGCATCTCTCTTCTCCTTCCTCCAGAACTACTATTATTTTTTTGATCTGTTCTTTATTGTCGTATGCTATTCTTGATCATGCTTCCCGTTTTGGCATCTGAATAGCAATATTCCTCTCCTCTACCTCATATTTCTTGAAGTGCTCGGGCACTTCTAATTGGTCTAGAGGTCTGTTTTCTTCTTCTCCGTTTTCTTTGTCTGGTTCATTTTCTTCATTTTGTGTCATTCCTTGGTTTGACTCATTAGTCCTGATGTTTACTCCTTGATTTCCATTTTCTTCCTCAATAGGTTCCCGTTCCATTTCGATGCTCTCATAATCTTCCTTCCATTCTTTTTCAATTACTTCTCCTTCATCGGCTTCTTGGAGAACAACCATGTATAAACTTACATCGTATCCTTCATCATCAATGCATTCATTCATGGTTATTACTTCTTCGTTTATGCATATGTCAAGAGTGGCTAAAATCTCCATCCAACCATGGGGTTCAAATTCTTCGTCTAAAAATATTTGGGGCATGTAAGCCGGATCTTCTGCAGACCTAGATACTCCCTATCTTGGCTTCCATTCTCGCCTCCTTTCTTCTTCCCTTTTAGCTGCTTGGCATATCCATAGATGAGTATCTTCGTTCATCCATGTTTGGTTACTTGAGCCTATACTATGAATCGATAAATTGTCGTCCTCCTTATGTATCAGATTCCATTGCAGAGGGGGAAGATCTTGATACTTGTAAGTATGGATATTTATTCTGGTTGTGGTTCCCTCATGCTGCAAGTATACAACGTTTTTTCCCCAGTCTTGCACTACCTTGAGCTGTCTCATGAAAGGCCTTCCAAGTATCATCTCATAATTGCTAGCCTTTTCGAATCGACAGATTGCTAAGGTGTGCTCGAATTCAACTCCACAAGTGGTAAATATTACTTTTTCTAGTAATCCTAAGGGTCATTCTATGTGCCCATTTGCCATTTGAATCTTCATTTTGATTGGTCGTAAAGCTGGTTTTCCCCATTTTTCTCAAATTTCTTTGGTAGCAATTCCTACTCCCGCTCCCAAATCTAATATGTCTTTAGTGGTATAACCTCTATAAGTGATAGGAAGACATGTGTTTCCTTCATCTCCCTTGCTGAAATCTCCAACCTTATCGACTGGGATTTTAATTGTGGCTACTTCATCTTGTATCTCGCTTTTGTTTGACTTTGTCTCTAACTAGTTAGTGAGCTTCTCTTTCAACTGCGGCTTTACTTTCAAGAGTTCTTCCAACGTCAGAGTGCAAGGTATTTTTACTTTTTTAAGATGTTGTATGATGTCTGAGGTTTGAACTGATGGGTTATGCTCCTTCATCCTTACTGAGGGAACACGATATAATTCAGAGTTATGTTCATATTATCCCATGTAGTTTGGCAAAGTCTTCACACTATCTTCGTCATCTTTGCTATCGTCAAGTTGCAATAATCCCTCTGAGTTTAACTCATGCATTGACACTTCAAGCTCGCTGTTATAACTTATGGAATATGTTGAACAATGCATTGTTGGAGTGTAACATGGAATATGTTGGCCAATGCATTGTTGGATTGTAACATGGAATATGTTGGCCAATGCATTGTTGGATTGTAACATGGAATATGTTGAAAAATGCATTGTTGGAGAGTTATATGGAATATGTTGGCCAATGCATTGTTGGATTGTAACATCAAATATGTTGGCCAATGTATTGTTGGAATGTAACATGGAATATGTTGAACAATGCATTGTAATTGTTAGAGTGTTAAATTATTTTATCAACTGAGGTCAGTTGCTTGTCAACTGAGAGGCATGTTGTATATTATTGAACAATGCATTGTTAGAGTGTTATATTATTAATGTATTAATGTGTGTCTGATGTTTCTGATATAGCAGTTGAAGGTTCGTGAGGAGCGTGCAAGGCGTGAAAGGGCGGATATCAATAATCCGAATAATTATTATTTAGCTTGTAAATAAACCTGTGTAGAAGGTTCTATTGTTAGAAAAGTAATGGTTAGAATAAGGGTCGTTGTAGACCGCAGTTTCTGTTATTGAAAGCAATGGCTCTCTGTAAAAGTTACCAACTTTTAGTTTCACGCTTGCTTTTCGAAGTTGCTCTCATGTAACCACTCTTTTCTACGTAATCAAAATTCCTATAAATACATGCACTCTGTGGACTGTCGAAACAGAGTGCATGGGGGGAGATTGCACCCAATGCTGCGTTCAGTCTCGTCTCTTATTGTCTCTATTCTTCTGTGTGTTTTCTGCATTCGTAACCTCTGTTTGAGCGTGAGCAAGATCCTGACAACAGTGGTATCAGAGCTCTGCACGCGTCAATATAGAGGGTTCTGTTCTCTGCTCTCTGTTCGCGATTCCGATTCCATCTCCGTGTCTTTTTCTTCGTCTTCAGTTCCGGTTCCTATTCCAGTTCCAGTTCCAGAACCAGAACCTACGTTTACACCTACGGCTTACTCCAAGGCGTCGACTAAGGCAAAGAACTTAGGCAAAGAACTTAGGCAAAGAACTTAGGCAATAACTTAGGCAATACATTGGCACCCAAGGCTCCCTTGGCGACTGTTGGCAGCCGTTCGCTACGCGCGAGGCAATTTTAATTTTGAGTGGGAATAGAGAGGTTTAGATTCCCTAAGGTAGAAGGATTTGAACCCACAACCTCCTACTTTCAAGGGAAGTACTTTTACCACTACACTCTTTCTTGGAGTTGTCACTCAAGTTCTCTCCTTTTATCTTTAACATAACTTTCCGTTTTTTACTTTTGAAGGCGGCATGGTGCGACGCGACGCGGCGCGTCTCAGGGTACATCTCCTCACGGTACACTTCTGAGGGTACACTTCTCAGGGTACACTTCTCAGGGTACACTCCTCAGGGTACACCAGGGTACATCCAGACAGGGTACATCTTGTCAGGGTACATCAGGGTACATCCAGACAGGGTACACTCTGCTAAGGTACATTTGCTGAGGGTACATTCCGAGAGGAAAGCACTAGCTTAAGGGGCCAAGAGCACCCTGAAGGATTACAGTAATTCAACTCCACCTGTTGCTTCATCTCTCCAACCAACCAAACCACCTACCCTTCAAACTTCAGTGGTGGATGCCCAACAGAAGCGACCAGGAATCACTTACTGGAATTGTGGTAAACCTGGACATACAAAAATAAAGTGCAGATTGCGACCTCTTCACATGAAATCGGCTACAGCTCAATTGCATAACATGGAGGTCCAAAATGAAGAAATTCCTCCTGTTTGGACAGAGGAATCATTAGAGAAGGACTTAAGTACCTTGGGTAACCATATCTCTCTTCACTCTCTACTTTCCATGCAGGGTACAATAAATAATAAAGTTGTTAAAATTCTACATGACGATGGTAGTTCACATGACTTCATTTCACATTTATTAGTACAAGAACTTCAATTACAAACGTTTCCTTCCTTGTATAAAGTGAAAACTTCATTTCAAGGTAGTCGTTATAATGTAACACGAGAAGTGCAAGATGTTACTATTAGCATAGGCCCATCTGTTGATTCACGAACATTTTTAATTGCACCTTTGCAATCTTACGATGTTATACTAGGTATGCCTTTTCATCACCATTATAACCCACGTATTGACTACCATATACATACCTTTGACTTTGAATTCAAAGATCAAATCATTACTTTGTCTGCACATCATGATTTTCAGCCGTTTCCATTGATTAGTCACACTCAAGTAAAGCGTGCATTTAGAAAAGGATTCAACTCATGCATTGTTTTTGTCAATGTCATCAATGATTATATTCATACACTTCCTGATGCATATAAACCTTTCATGAGTACTTATAAGGATTGTTTTATGTCTGAGTATCCCTCTGAACTACCACCATCTCGAGGATCCTTGGACCATAGCATAGACTTAGTCCCTGGTAGTTCTCCTCCTCATAAAGCACCTTATAGACATGGCCCACTACACCAAAAGGAAATAGAAAACCAAGTAAAAGACCTACTACAGAAAGGACTTATAAGGCCTAGTTCCTCCCCATTTGGAGCACCAGTTCTCTTAGTAGAGAAGAAGAATAAAACTTATCGAATGTGCATTGATTATAGAGCCCTTAACAAGATCACAAGAAAGAATAGATACCCTATTCCACGAATAGATGATCTCTTAGATAAGTTACGAGGAGCTTGTGTCTTTAGTAAAATTGATCTTAAATCAGGTTACCATCAGATTCGTATGACACAAAGTGATATTTTTAAGACTGCATTTAGAACTCAAACTGGCCATTATGAATTTATGGTAATGCCCATTGGACTTACTAATGCCCCTGCTACATTTGCACGAATGATGAACAATATTTTTCTTGATTATCAAGCTTTTATTCTTGTATTCTTTGCTGATATACTTGTTTACAGTAAGAATGATAGTGAACATGAACAGCATCTTGAAACAATTTTTCATTTGTTACGAGAGAACACACTTTATGCTAATCCTGAAAAGAGTTACTTCTTCCAACGTAAGCTAGAATCTTTAGGACATATTATTTCAAGTGAAGGTGTGCATGTGGATCCGAAAAAGATTAGAGTTATAGTAGAATGGCCTACACCACAATCAGTCAATGATGTTTGTTCTTTTCTTGGGTTGGCTAGTTTCTATAGGAAGTTTGTTCGAAATTTTTCTTATTTAGCGTTGTCTCTTACCTTGGTTGAAAAAGAAAATAAAATTTGCATGGGGACTTACCCAACAACAGTCCTTTGAAAAACTCAAACATGCACTTTCACATGCACCTGTTTTATAATTACCTGATTTTTCACAACCCTTTCATGTTGTTACTGATGCTAGTGGTTCAGGAATAGGTGTTGTTTTAATGCAAAATGACCATCCCATTGCATTTAAGAGTAGGAAGCTTAAGCCCTCATAAAAGAATTATAATACGTATGATAAAGACTTGTTAGCAGTTGTGCATGCTCTGCGAATTTGGAAACACTATCTTATGGGTTGAGAGGTCTTAATTAAAAACCGATAACGAGGCTATTAAGCATTTATTAAGTCAACCTTTAATCTCTGATAGGCATCTTAAATGGGCATCATTCATTCAAAATTTCCAACCCATGATACATTATCAGCCTGGTAAAGCTAATGTTGTAGCGGATGCTCTTAGCCGTTTTCCTTCGCATTCTATTGTTTTGAATAATATTTCTGCCATCCAAATATATTCTTTTCAAGAAATGGTTTCCACTTATGCATCTGATTTGTATTTTTCATGTGCATGGCATGATTTCAACAATGGTGCATCTTTATCTGATGCACATTATACATTTCATAATGGTTTTCTCTATTTTCAACATAGATTGTGCATAACCCAAGCTTTTAAAGATTTTGTCATTAAAGAAATGCATGAACCATCTTACATGGGTCATAGAGGCATACAAAGCACCATTTCTGCTTGCGAAGATTTCTTCTTTTGGCCACACATGGAAAAAGATATTGCACGTTATGTTTCCCAATGCATTGTTTGTCATCATGTCAAACGTCATCATGGTAAACCATTTGGATTATTAATGCCACTTCCCATTCCAAATGAACCATGGAAACAAATCTCTATGGATTTTATCATAGGTCTTCCCATCACTTCATCACATAATGATATGATTTGGACAATAGTTGATAGGTTTAGTAAATATGCATATTTCATTCCATGTAGGAAAACTTTGAATGCACCTCAAGCTGCAAAATTATTCATTAAATGCATTTTCCCACATCATGGATTTCCTAAAGTAATGTTATATGATCGTGATGTTAGATTTCGTAATCATTTTTGGGTTGCCTTATTTCAACATTTTGGTTCTAAAATAGATTTTAGCTCTGCATTTCATCCAGAAAGTAATGGACAGAGTGAGGCTACAAATAGTACTATTCTTGATTTATTGCGTTGTTATTCTTTAGATAATCCTAATAACTGGGATGAAAAGTTGCCATTGCTTCAATTTGCTTACAATAACACTGCACACACCACTACTGGTCGTGCACCTTTTGAACTTGTTTTTCGTAAAAAGTAACAGCTCCATGAACATTTCCATGCATGTGTTTTTACATGGCACATGCCTATTTTTTTTTTATTCAGTGATGAAACATGTGACTGGCCATCCATGTTTATTATTTTATCAACTGAGGTCAGTTGCTTTTTCAACTGTGGGGCATGTTATAACTTATGGAATACGTTGAACAATGCATTGTTGGAGTGTAACATGGAATATGCTGGCCAATGCATTGTTGGATTGTAACATGGAATATGTTGGCCAATGCATTGTTGGATTGTAACATGGAATATGTTGAACAATGCATTGTTGGAGTGTAACATGGAATATGTTGGCCAATGCATTGTTGGATTGTAACATGGAATATGTTGGCCAATGTATTGTTGGAATGTAACATGGAATATGTTGAACAATGCATTGTAATTGCTAGAGTGTTAAATTATTTTATCAACTGAGGTCAGTTGCTTGTCAACTGAGAGGCATGTTGTATATTATTGAACAATGCATTGTTAAAGTGTTATATTATTAATGTATTAATGTGTGCCTGATGTTTCTGATATAGCAGCTGAAGGTTCGTGAGGAGTGTGCAAGGCGTGAAAGGGTGGATATCAATAATCCGAATAATTATTATTTAGCTTGTAAATAAACCTGCGTAGAAGGTTCTATTGTTAGAAAAGTAATGGTTAGAATAAGGGTCGTTGTAGACCGCAGTTTCTGTTATTGAAAGCAATGGCTTTCTGTAAAAGTTACCAACTTTTAGTTTCACGCTTGCTTTTCGAAGCTGCTCTCATGTAACCACTCTTTTCGACGTAATCAAAATTCCTATAAATACATGCACTCTCTGGACTGTCAAAACAGAGTGCATGGGGGGAGATCGCACCCAATGCTGCGTTCAATCTCGTCTCTTATTGTCTCTATTCTTCTGTGTGTTTTCTGCATTCGTAACCTCTGTTTGAGCGTGAGCAAGATCCTGACAACAGTGGTATCAGAGCTCTGCACGTGTCAATACAGAGGGTTTTGTTCTCTGTTCTTTGTTCACGATTCCGATTCCATCTCCGTCTCCGTCTTCGTCTTCGTCTTCGTCTTTGGTTCCGATTCCTGTTCCTGTTCCAGTTCCAGTTCCAGAACCAGAACCTACGTTTTCATTCTATTGTAAGCATAAGCAGGTGGTGGGACTACTCCCCTATTGCACATGTGAGAAGGATGGTCACCTCCACAATGAACGCATCTTCTGAGCATGGGCACTCTCATAGGATTGCTTGGGTAATTCCTCTATCCTTGAACATTCAGCTTCTTAGCCACTAAATCGGCTCTCTTCTACATTGTTCCTGGGATTTGACATACTGCTGACACTATCCTCACTCTTCACACTACCTTCAGATATCTTCAAGTCTTCAGCCAGATTGTCCTCTAGGTCGATACACTCTTTCATACATTCTTGCAAATTTTGGACTCTCTTAACATATACTAATGATCTCAATGATCCATTCACTAATCGTTCCAAGAATAATGAAACCATTTTGTTTTGAGTGGGTCTCTCCTCAATAGGGCATCTATCCACATATTGCTTGAATTGTCTCGCTGCTAATCTTATTGATTCCATCAGAGCCTGTTTAAAACTATGGATTAATGATGACGAGTTGTTTTTTATTCCAATCTTAGTGAATTCTTCAAGCAATTCCTGATAGACTTGTTCCATGTTTTGGAAATTATTAAGATCTAAGGGTTGGAACCAAGCTAAGGCTGTGTCTGTAAGGGTTAGGCCAAATGATTCATATTGGATCAAGAAGTCTTCCACTTGTTCATCTCTTATCACTTGCTTGAATTCAGTTATATGGTTGTATGGCTCACTAGAGCCATCATAGTGACTTCTCATGCATTTGGCAACTTGAATGGGTCCCAATCTTCTTCCAAGTTCAGGTGGTCTTGGCATTATAGGGAAAATTGGTCGTCCTATTGGTATGCCTGCTTCTCTTCCTATAGGTGGTCTCTCATGAACAGGGATCCTATTTCTTGGTTCTACATTTGTAGGAGGTCGATAGTTAGGATTATTACTAGGTGTAGCAAACTGCACGTGGGGTCTAACTGGATTGTTCTATTGTTGTGTCTATCCTGGATGCTAATAAGAGGTATCCTGATGAGTTCCTTGGGGATTTTCTCTGATTCTTGTCTAAGTAAGTAATGTGAGAAGAGTTTTCCGGATCTTGTAACTCATAAATGGTGGCTGGATTCGTCACTTCTTCCCACAAATAAGAGTTGGTTTTTAGTAATTGCTCCATTCCATTTACCATGTAGACATCCATTAAGGAGTCTTCTTGGGGAATGAGGTCTCCTCTCCAAACTTTCCTTACAATGGATCTCCCTCTCGGAGTTGATACTTGCTCCTCTTGTCCCTCTTCATGGAGGCTTTGGGCATTACCTTCTTCTCTTTGCTCATTGATGTTTTCAGGATGTTCCGTGACTGCATACAGAATCCCTCTTTTATCCGTATAGAATCCTTCCACATACTTAACAGCTGGCCTAGGCACTATGTGAGCATCTGTGGCTTTCTTCAGCCTAGCCACTGATCTATTTAGTCCATCTAGGTAGATGGGTAAGTCATGTTGATTGGTGCTCACATATTCTAAAGACGTTTGATACTCTCCCTCAATGATAGACATTATGCCAACTATTGGTACAGAACTCTGCATGTCTTCTGAGGCCATAATGATTTCCTCTTCAGAATCACTCGAGGTTTCGGAGTAATGAGAATGAATACTCGGTTCAGCTACACTTCCCACAGATTAGATTACACTTCTTCGGCTTCCTAGGATTCTTCCCGAAATGAACTTAAGGGCTCTAATATAGTTTGAACAGCCCTTAGTTCCCAGTGCTTTATATGGATTTTTCCTTAATTTGCAATCTCCTGGTTGAAGTATCAATTAAGTCTTCCAACATGACACTCGATACTTCATAGATGTCGCAACACTCAGCCTACAAAACAATACTCGATACTCCCCAAATGTCACGACACTTGATGCCACGGACACTTGACACCCGACACCTCGCACGTATCACGACATCGGAGATCATGACACTCGAGACTCGACCAATCACGATATATGACACTTTCTCAATGTCGCGACATTTGGAGCCCACGGCATTCGACACATGACACTAGCTTAGTCACGACATCTGACACTCGTCAAGTATCGCGACAATTACTGAATCCACGACACTCGATATTTGTGAAATATCGTGACACTTGGTCAACGATACTCGACACTCAGTTAGTCAACGATACTCGACACCTGCTAGATATCACGACACCTTCGTCTCCACGACACTCGACACTTGTGATATGTCGTGATACTTGGCCGACGACACTCGATATTTGTCAAATGTCACGATACCTCGGTCTCAGCGACACTCGACCTTTGACACTTTTAGATGTCATGACATTCGGGTCATCGACACTCGATACACATCAAGTATCGCGAGACTATGTCAATGATACTCGACACCTACCAAGTATCATGTTACTGGAGGTCTACAATACCTGACACTTGTGAAATGTTGCGACACTCGATGAGTGTAAGTATCGTGACACTCAACCTAGGGAGGTCATGACACCTAAATGTTGCGACACTCGACCTTGGGAAATCACGATACTTGAAATTTTTTCAAACACCAGTAGATATTTTTGAAAACCAAAATAATGTGGGTGATCTTATTGCTTGTGTCCCCTTTCCCAAGTGCCTGAATCAAAGAAAACTCTTCCTCAGTCCCTGGATAATCCCCTCACGACATCTGCCGTAGGTCGTTCCTTCTTTCCCTTGATTGAACTTGAAATTTTTTAGCAAGGATTGGATGTGCTCACCTCTTAAGTGCCCTCAAGCCCTTTTCCACAACTGTGCGCGCACTGCCTGTAGCTCCACACACCTCGTTTTGTCTCTCGTGATACCTACCGTCCGGGCTCTCATGATACTTGCTAGAATATAAGTAGTTTGAAAAAGACTTGTTTTTTGGTTTTTATACTTTTGAGAAGTACCTAACTAAAAAGGCTGAAAGAACAAACCTGAAAATTAACCCTATTTTCCTAGCCTACTCACTTACTTCCTCCTACCTACTCTAACTTCTCTCTCTACTCACTTCCCTAAACTACCAACTCACTACACACACTCCTAAAAGTGAGAAGTAACCACCATCACAGGAATGCCTCGGTTTGATTTGACACTCCCCGGCAATGGTGCCAAAAACGTGTGTACCTGAGTATCAACTTAGGGACTTATGGAGAAAGAGACTATACCTCAATCCCCCTCAAGTGCATATAGTGGGGATTCACGCTTTAATTATCAATCCAAGGAGTATCAAAACCTAGCCGAGTGTATGAAGACATACATTCAAATAATGGTCAATGCAAATGAGGTCTAACAAAGTAGATGCAAGTATGAATCCATCACATTCAAGCTTTCAAGGTCAGCTATGGTGTTGCGACACTTGGAACAGTAATCAACAGTAAATCGAGCTTTCCTCTCAGCTCCAAACTCCGAATATAGCAAATAGGGCTTCATTTTGAAGATCTCAAGAAGACACATCCAATGACAATTTTTTCACTCGATTCTGACACTCCTGCTTCAAGTTATGAGCAAAATATTGAGCTATGGGAATGACCTTCCTACACTTCAGCACTTCCTACACTCAACACACACCTTACTAACAACATACAAGCACTTTCATGAATAGAAAACACTTCTAAGCACTCTTTTCAAGCATCACGCATGCATGCAAGCTCACAAGGAAGATCATACAGAGAGGAGAAGACACAAATTTGAAATTCTGTGCTCTTGATTCTCACAATGGCAAAAAGGGTTTACAAAGAGTCACAAAATGACTTATATACAAAATGGTCCTTTCACACAAGAGACCAGCTTTATTGACTAAAAGACTAATTTCGTACTATTTTACAAGAGTAATGAGAAAAATCTTTATGGGTATGCATCTAGAGGACTCCTCTAGTGCATTTACATCAGAAAATATATTACAAAGTGACTATAGTACAAAAATAAAGTGTCCAAATCAGGAAAAATTTTGGGGCCCTTCTTTTTCTCTACCTCTTTGCTCTTCTTTGCTCTGCAACATATATGTTCTGTAATAAAACATATAGTGGCTTGGTCAGTCACAAACTGTAAGTTCAACCACATTTGTAACACATAGGAAGTTCGTCTTTGTGCTCCCTATGTACTCTGTTTTGCCATGTATTCTGCAACATCTGTGCAAAATAGTGTGTGCGATCCTAGGAGCTCGGTTTTGTACTTCGAGAATATCATCGTGGAGCTCTCGAGAAGGAGAGTGCACTATGTTGCATCACCATCGAAATACTTCATACAATGCTTCCTTACATGCCTCACTTACTACAACATACTCTGCTTCTGTAGTGGAAATAATGGTACATTCTTGAAGACAAGATCTCTAAGAGATAGAACCTCCAACAAAAGGAAAAATATACCCTGATGTAGACTTACAATTGTTTACACAACCAGTATAACCAGAATCTGTGTAACCAATAATGGATGCTTTCCATCTACCCAAGCATAGGCACTTGTCCCTAGTGCCACTCAAATATCTCAAAATCATCTTGATCGTTTCTAAATGCTTCTTGCTAAGATTCAACATATATCTACTCACAACTCCCATTACAAACACAGTGCTTGGTCTTGTAGCTACCATAGCATACATGAGACTAGCAACAACAGATTGATAAGGAATTTTGGTCATGAATTCCTTTTTCTCATCAGATTTGGGGCAATCATCCTTGCTTAATCTCACATATGTGGGTAAACGTGTACTCAATGACTTTCCACCCTGCATATGGAACATGTGAATTACTTTGGATATGTAATCACTTTGAGACAAGTATATGCATCTTTTACTCCTATCATGAGTAATGCGCATGCCAAGAATATGTTTGGCATCCCCCAAATCCTTCATATCAAATGTCACTAAACTTGTTTTTGAGAATCCACGTCATAAGAGGACTTCCCAACAATCAACATATCATCGACATAAAGTATCAACCATATCAAGCTGCCATATGAGCATCTCTTTGCATAGAGACAATGATCCTCATTGCTTTGAGAATAGCCTTGAGACTTCATAAAAGCATCAAAATTTTTGTACCATTGTCTAGGGGACTATTTAAGTCCATAAGAGCTCTTCATTAGCTTACAAATAGACTTTCTTTACCAGGAACTACATAACCCTCTAGTTGTTCCATATAGATCTCATTTGTAAGATCTCCCATGCAAGAAAGTGGTTTTCACATCCATTTGGACTAGCTCTAAGTCCTCCATTGCAACGAATCCAAGCAACATTCAAAGGGTAGACATCTTGACCACTAGA
Source organism: Ceratopteris richardii (assembly GCA_020310875.1). NCBI lineage: Eukaryota > Viridiplantae > Streptophyta > Polypodiopsida > Polypodiales > Pteridaceae > Ceratopteris > Ceratopteris richardii. The sequence continues at coordinate 167,130,170 of CM035409.1, forward strand.
GAGAAGATTTCCTCAAAATAAACACCATGATGTTTCTTAAAGACCTTTGTAACAAGTCGTGCTTTATGCTTTGGAGAAGCACTATCTGATGTGAATTTCAGCTTATATACCCATTTACATGGTAAAGATTTCTTGCCTTTTGGCAAAGGTACTAAATCCCAAGTACCATTCTTGTGAATAGAATCCAACTCACTCTTCACAGTATGCTTCCACTTGACGTGATCCTTTGTCTGCATGGCCTCTTTGTAGCAAGAAGGATCACTAGCATCTATTATCACTTCTTTGGCCCATGGGAAGCAAAGTCCTTTCATATGAGAGCTCCCTCAAAACCATATCCAAGAAAAATGCATTTCTTTGACTTATGGTCCAACTTTTTTCTAAGATTCTTGGGTATATGAACATATGCTTCACACCCAAAAAATCGAAGATGATCATAATATGGTGGCTTCCTTGTCCATAACTCTTGTGCCACTTTCAGACCTTTGGCAGTACTAGGTGAAAGGTTAACCTTATGAACTGCAATCAATGCTGCTTCAACCCAAAAGCCTTGTGAGAGGTCTGCATGATGCTACATAGAAATTTCTATCTTTAGTAGTTCTATTCATCCTTTCAGCTACACCATTCTGTATTAGGGTATAAGGAGTTGTAAACTCTCTAAAAATCCCTCTAGACTGACAGAAAAGGTTGAATTCATGTGAGGTATACTCACCCCCATTATTTGAACGTAAAGCCTTAAGCTTAGTTCCTTTTTCAGTATCAACTAAAGCAAGAAATTTTTTGAAATAGGGAACACCTCATCCTTTTATTTGATAGGATATACCCAAACTTTTCTAGTAGCATCATCTATGAAAGTGACAAAGTAAAGAGAACCGCCTAAGGACCTAGTGGGCATAGGACCACACACATCTGTATGAACAAGATCTAAAGGCTGAATTGAAGAGTCAATGTGCATTCTATGCACATTTTTGGTTTGCTTTCCATATTGACAATGCTCATAAAATAAAAACTTAGAGAAAGATAACACAGGTAAGTAGCCAAAACGAGAAAGATTTTCCATTCCACTACAAGATATATGGCCCAAACGACCATGCCAAATACAGTCCATAGGATGTTTAATAACAGCTAACAAGTGTTCTTTCTGTGATCAAAATAAAGGATACAGTGAGCCAACTTTGCTTCCTTTTGCAATAACCATATTTCCCTTTGATATACCAAAGGACTTAACATAGAAGACCACCTTGTAAACAAGGTCATCAAGTTGACCAAATGACATCAAACTGCATGATAACTAAGGTACATGGCGTACATTATGCATAGTAAATTTTGAACCATCAATGAACTACACAACCACATCTCCAATCCCCACAATGTCACGCTGGTAAGAGTCACCAAGTCTCATGGTACCAAGAGACTTTACTGCATAATAAGAGAACCATTCTTTGTGTGGTGTCACATGGAAAGAAGCACTAGAATCTAGTAGCCACGTGTGGGAAAGAGAATCCACCATAAGAGCCTCACTTGGCACAGTAGTATCAAGTGTCAACTCATCAGCATCATCAAAAATAGCATTAATTTCTTCAATCTTCATAGTCAAAGTAGATGGTGCAGGTAACTATTTAACATGTCCATCAACGTTCTATCCTTTATCTTTAGCATTCTTTAATGCATAAAAATCTTTCTTTATGACAATAATGGCATTCGATATCCCTCTTTCTTGATTTACTTCTACTCTTATTATTTGAGCCATTCTTTTCCTTATTCTTACTCCCGCCTTTTGAGCCCATAAAAGTCATGTTGGTCAAAGTCAATTGTAGTCAAAGTCAACTCGTCAAAGTCAACAAGGTCAAGGTCAAAGTCAACAGGTGCAAAGTCAAAGTGCTAAAGTGCAGGCGTCAAAGTGCACAAGTAGTGCACAATTAATGGTCCACAAAGGGTAAATTGGAGAAAGTGGGTTGCAGGTTGCAGAGGTATTTTCTCTAATTTCCCTAAGGTTCAAAGTGTGTTTTAAAGTGTTTTGAAAGGTTCAGGTGAACCCCCTCTTATGTGCAAAAGTGAAGACTTAAAAGGAAAATGTGAAGGTATGTGAAGTGGCAACGTACGCACATGTGACAGTATGGCCCCCCATTAAAATTTTGGTTTTAGTCTAAAGTCACTACAGGACAAAACAGTGAGTAGTTGGCTGCCACTTGTGAAGACAATCTTGGGACATCAAAGTGAGCACCAAGATACTATTGCAGTTAGGAGCATACGTGATCGACACACTCAAATCAAGGCAAGGACTATTCTTGGACCAATGCTAGAGTAAGCAAGAGAAGCATAGTCTAAGTGAAGCAAGGGAGAGAAGTGCAAGAGTCACCAGTATGCGACGCAGAGAAGTGGAGTTGAAGGAGTGCATGGAGAGTGACTAAGGGATTGTGCAGAGAGTGCTAAGCTAGTCCCCCAAGGATCTCAAGGTCTCTTTGCAGTGTGCGCGTGCCGACATAAGGTATTCATTCCTCCCCCTTAGTGGAAGCTTGGTGCAAGGTGTGCACAAGGATAAGCTTGAAGCAGGTGGAGGTCTGGTGCAGAGGAGGCCGGCGGGAAGAAGACTTTGGGATATTTGGTATTTTGTAATTGAGCACTCTGTGTGATTGTGCACAGAAGTATTGGCTTGTATTGTGCTTCAAACATTGTAATTGTCTTACTATAATCAATCGGCAGAAGCTTCCAAGGTGTATTTCCTCTTCTGGTCTTTTCCTTTTCTCCTACAAACCCTCAAACTCCTTCTTGTCTAAGAATCCCCCAACAAAATTTGGCACGCACGGTGGGACTTCCAAGGATATTTGAGCTTAGGAGAAACCAAGTGCAAAGTATAGCAGAGGTCACGTGTCTACAGTTCTACTACAGTGCTACTTCTACAAACAAAAGGTAAATATTCCTATCAAGTGTCTCATATTAAGCGGGCTATGAGCTGCTCATGACCACAACCCGGTCCCAAACATTGAGGGTCACCTGCAAGCAGACAAGAAGGAAGGTTGTTAGAAGGTCCTACAGTCCACTATCTTCAACCTCATCAGTAAAGAGCATGGCGGGTCAGGTAGACTTGGAAACTTTACTCTCTATATTAAATATAAAGTTTCCTTCTTTCAAAGGCCTAGCTCAGGAGGATCCAGATGAACACATTAGAAGGTTTTTGGCACTATGTAAGACTAGAGGCTTAATGGGTAGGGAGGATGCCTTTTTTATTCTCTTCCCTGCCACATTAGAGGGATTAGCAGATAAGTGGTTCAGCCAGTTTGCTGAAAACCATTTTACCACTTTGGATGTGATGAAATATGCATTTAAAAATCAATTCCAGCATGGCAACACTGCGGAGATTATCATAGAAGAACTAGAAAATTTGAGATTGGGCCCAAGAGAAAAGTTCCCAGAGTTTGTGACTAGGGCCAAAGCACTAATGGCTAAATTGCCAGATCCACCACACAACTTTTTTATTAAAAAATGGTTAGCTAAGCCCCTACCAGTGGCCACCCAATGCAAAATAAAGGAATTAGTGTTACCTACAGCCTCCATAGAGGAGTTCATCAACACAGCCACACGCTTGGAGCAGATAAGGCACCAATATGGAGCAACTTCTTCCCAACCAACATATGGTACAGAAATGGAGGATCCAGTGATCCAGCTAAGGAAGGAGCTGGAGGGCTTAAAAAGAAATAAGCCCTACAAAGAGGAGAAGAATATTGTTGCTCAGTTGAGAAGGGAGATTGAAGCACTAAAGCTCCAAAAGGAGGAGGAGGCCCAAGCAGAGGAATTGGCTCAGCTGCAACAGGAGCTGCAGGAACTCAAAGGGAGTGGCATCAAGAGTGGACTTTGGTGTTCCATGTGCAACAAGCAAGGGCATATAGTAAGTGAATGTCCTATGTTGAGTGTGACTTGCCAATTATGCAGGAAGGTTGGTCATGAGGCCCATGAATGCCAATCAAGGGGAATGCCTGCAACAACATACTGGACACAAGGAGGACCCCTACCACCAGCAAATGTGATGGAAGCTGCACCCAATCAAGGTAACACTTATAACCCTAGACAGAGGGATAATTTTGGAAATGGGCCTAGAAGGCCAATTATTTGTTTCAGATGTGGAGACTGTGGGCACTATCAAAGTAGGTGCACTCTCCCAGAAAATGCCCCTGCTTGCAGAAACTGCCTAGAGGCCAGAGACCACTATACAAATTGTTGTCCTAAGAATCAAGCCTCTTCATCAGGGCCCCATATTCAAATGATTTTTGTACACAAAGAAGAAGTGTTAGATCAGGTCAATGTGCCATCTCCATCTACCAGGGTGGTGCATTTAGAAGAAATTGAATCTTTTACGATGAAGACAAGAAGCAAGGGGAAGGCTCAAGTGGAAATAGGTCAAGAGTCAATGATTAATGGATTAAACCGAGATAAAGGTGCGTCTGAAGACAAAGCCACCACAAGTGCAGATACAAGGCAAAAAGAAAATTTCACAGGTACCAGTGATGCCATTGAATATGCATTCAACAGGGCTCATGAGGAGTTTGATAAGTCAAATGCAACCCATGCTCTTAAGGAATCAGAAGCTTCCAGACTGCTCAAGTCCATGAAAAAGGAGGTTAGTATCTTCGATTTAATAAAGATGGATGGGAAGTTCAGGTCAGAACTCTTGCAGCTAATTGATGAAACGTCCACAACAAGTTTAGTGGCAAAGGCTACTATTATGCATAAAGATAAAAGTTTAGGGGAAGCACCCCTTACAGATTACAAGAGCCCTCGGCTAACAGTCTCTATTAAAGGTCATGAGTTTCAAGGAGTTATTGTGGATGGTGGTTCTGGCATTAACTTGATGCCTGAATATACCATGAAAAAGATTGGACTATACCCTTCAAGACCTGCCAACTTCACTGTAACAATGGCAGACCAAAGCATAGTAAGGCCTATGGGAGTGGTCCCTGGAGTTCCAGTCAAAATACAAGGTACTATCTTTAACTTGGACTTGTTGTTTTAAGGCTGCCACAAGTAGAAGGAAGTTTCCCCCTATTAATTGGGAGACCTTGGTTAAGGCATGCCAATGTGCTGCATGACTGGGGCAAGGACACAATGTGGGTAAAGCAAGAGGGAAAAGAGTTGCAGCAGATAACTTTAGAAGAAGGACCAGACAATCAGAGAAAATGGAAGAAGAAGTGGTGGACAACCCAGAAGCAGATCTATTTGAAGGAGCAGATTTATATGAAGATGAAAACATGTTGGCTTGGCTCCACGCAAAAGACCCATCTTCCTGCTATGGAATTTTCCCAAACTCAAGTAGAGAAGAAGCATATGAAGAAAAAGAGGAAATCACTCAGGTTGAAACAGTCTCAGTCAAAGGCCATGGAAAAGAGAAGAAAAGCAAAGTCCTTAAGTGCAGCCGTGATGAAGATGCTTCAAATCATATGTCAATGGCCACTGTTTTATGGATCCTGGTATGGATATCATCTATTGTGTCAATTTTTATGATAGTAAGTGCAAGGCTTTACAATGATGTGGATGGAGTACCTGCAAGTCTTTGGATACAAAAGATGCGGTATGGAGGAGATAATATTGTACTGAAGGATTTAAGGTGGGTCTATCAAAGCGTCAGCATGCCCAAAAAGAAGATAAAACAAATGAAATGCAATACAATTGGAGATTATGGAGGAGTTTCTTGGGGTCAACATATAAAGATCATGGCTAAAGGCCTATCATCAAGCCAACTGAAGAATTATGGATCACCTGGAGCCTACAAAATTTGTCCAGGTTGTACATAGTCTTTTCTTGTCATTTTTACTTAAGTTTTAGTAGTTTTCTTTATCCATTTCATGCTTGTTTCTTGAGTTTTTAGCAAATTTAGCAGCTATTTCATCAACTTTGCAAAGGTACAATTTTTGGAATTTTTAGGATTTTTTTCAGAATTTTTCAAGCATTTTTTAGAATTTTTTCTAGCATTTTTCTCCTTTTTCATGTGTCTTTTTCTTGCCAAATTTGAGAAATAAAGGAAGCTCTCTGTGGTTTTGAGTGAAGAAACTGGCCTAACACTCTAGGAAACTTTTTCAAAATTTTTTGAAGATTTTTTGGATTTTTTTTGCAATTTTTTTGGACTTTTTATGTATTTTTCTTTGGTTTTTTGGATAATTGAAAAAAAAAATAAGAGACCCCTAGGGCGTTTTCTTTTAAAAAAAAAAAATCCCCTGCCCCCCCCCACCGACCACCACCGACCAAACCCCCCCCCCGGCCCCGCCCCCCTGGACCCCCCCCCAAATTTATTTTTTTATTTTTTTATTTTAATTGTTTTTTTATTTTTATTTTCCTATTTTTTTTATTTTATTTATTTTATTTTATTATTTATTTTATTTCTTTTTCTTTTTCTTTTTATTTGTATAGGCGTTCAAAAAAGAAAAAAATAGAAAAAAAATATTATATATTTTTATATTTTTTTTATTTTTTATTTCTATGGCTCAAAGCTTTTGGCTCTGGATCATGCCTCGGTTGGCCATTTTTTACAAAATGGAGTCATTTTCATGTTTTTTGGCACCTCTGGAATCGGTTTTTGGCTTTATTTTTCCAGATTCCCACATTTTCTATGAGTTTTGGTCAAATCCCTCAAGTTTTGAGCACATTTATCACATGTTTTTATTTCACCACATTGTCCACATGGTATAATCTCACCTCATCTTACATTTGGTTTTTATATTTCCCATATGCACCCTCTGTGGCCCTCCAGTTTCATCATTTTAACCCCCTCCAGACCCCTGATTCCTACTCCCAATCCCTCCCTTTACCAATCTGCCCAGCCACATCATCACCCCTACCTACCCCATCCATCTCCGCACCCTCAGCCCTCCCTTCCCATTCCTTTCTACCCTCGCATTGCCCCCATTTTTGCTTTTCCATGGCAAAATCCAATTTTTGGTTCTTCTCTAGTGCTTGTTCTATCCTGCTTTTGGTGGCATTGGTTGCTGCTCAGATGTCCTCTTCAAGTTTTTGCAGCTCCATTATCCTAGTGTCCTATATGTTCAGAGTTTTGGCTATAGCTCTCTGGGACGGAGAGCACATTAGGTGGTGGGCAACTGTTGACCCCATAAAAGTCATGTTGGTCAAAGTCAACTACAGTCAAAGTCAAAAGGTCAAAGTCAATTAGTCAAAGTCAATAGGTGCAAATTCAAAGTGCTAAAGTGCAGGCGTCAAAGTGCACAGGTAGTGCACAATTAATGGTCCACAAAGGGTAAATTGGAGAAAGTGGGTTGCAGGTTGCAGAGGTATATTCTCTAATTTCCCTAAGGTTCAAAGTCTGTTTTAAAGTGTTTTGAAAGGTTCAGGTGAATGTACGCACAGGTGAAAGTATGGCCCCCCATTAAAATTTTTGGTTTTAGTCTAAAGTCACTACAGGACAAAACAGTGAGTAGTTGGCTGCCACTTGTGAAGACAATCTTGGGACATCAAAGTGAGCACCAAGATACTATTGCAATTAGGAGCGTACGTGATCGACACACTCAAATCAAGGCAAGGACTATTCTTGGACCAATGCTAGAGTAAGCAAGAGAAGCATAGTCTAAGTGAAGCAAGGGAGAGAAGTGCAAGAGTCACCAGTGTGCGACGTAGAGAAGTGGAGTTGAAGGAGTGCATGGAGAGTGACTAAGGGATTGTGCAGAGAGTGCTAAGTTAGTCCCCCAAGGATCTCAAGGTCTCTTTGCAGTGTGTGCGTGCCGACAGAAGGTATTCATTCCTCCCCCTTAGTGGAAGCTTGGTGCAAGGTGTGCACAAGGATAAGCTTGAAGCAGGTGGAGGTCTGGTGCAGAGGAGGCCGGCGGCAAGAAGACTTTGGGATATTTGGTATTTTGTAATTGAGCACTCTGTGTGATTGTGCACAGAAGTATTGGCTTGTATTGTGCTTCAAACATTGTAATTGTCTTATTGTAATCAATCGGCAGAAGCTTCCAAGGTGTATTTCCTCTTCTGGTCTTTTCCTTTTCTCCTACAAACCCTCAAACTCCTTCTTGTCTAAGAATCCCCCAACACCGCCATGTTGCTGATTCTTTCCTTGGGAAGAATCATGAACATTATATGCATCTCCACTCTAAGTGCTAACCATAGATTTTCTACGAATCTCCTCACTCAAGAGTGCTCCACATATATCATCATAGACGAGTTTACCACTAGGTGCCCTATTGCTAATAGTTGTGCAAAACATATCTCATGATGATGGAAAGGTGCATAACAGCAATACTGTTTTCATTTCATTATCCATGTCCATTTTTTGAGCCTGTGATTCAGAGAATATAGCATCAAACTCATTTAGATGAGCAGCAACACTATCTGTGTCCTTCATATAGAGGTCATATAAATTTCTCATTAGATACACTTTATTTGATGCAATCTCTTTTTCATATGTATTGCATAACTTCTTCCAATGCTCCTCTGCACTTTCATAGTCTAATATTGTAGAGTAAACATTATCTGCCAGGTGCAAGCAAATGGTAGACCTGGCCATTTCATGTAACTCATCCCAATCATCTTCATCCATGTTAGTAGGCTTCTTTGAAATCCCATTTACTAGCTTTCATTGCCTCCTTTGAGTCAGCACATCGTTAATTTGATTCTTCCATAGAGCAAAGTTTGTGCCATCAAATTTTTGGATCTCAAAATGCTCTTTGCCCTACAAGTTATAACTCCTCCTCGGAACATAGGCACTAGATCTTGATCCACCAAATGTGCATGAGACCTCTGATCCCATGATGGTAGAGAACTGAATAGAATGATAATGGAGCTAGAAGAGTCCAAACACCAATGAATAAGTGTATCAAGGAGTGAATCGACTATTGTATAGTTGACTAAAACAAAAATATGGAAAAATTTTGGTAGAGTATCCTCTGCAAAATGAGCATATGTCCAGTGTCAAAATATCATAAAAGTGCAAATATTGACATGTTTACCTACATAGTGACTCATTGACTCCACTGCATATAATCTGTTACCCAATAGAAGCCAGCTAGGCTTATTGAGCACCTATGAACAACTATCATACATCTCCTAGGACGAGGCTAGGTAATTCTCTCACCTATATCACCAAAGAGATCCCAACATCTGGGTGTCCCCCAATTAAGAAAACCTCACCACGACCCTCTTTATCAAACCTAAAAGGCCTTATGCAAAAATGTAATTGCTATATTAATGAGCACATGGATGTACATAAGTGGTATCCACAAAAGCATTCATGGTGTGTATGTGCTCAATATATGCAGTAAAGTGACACTAAAAAGTTGAACGCACAACCCAAAAACTAGCCAACAACGCCTGCAAGTGTTTGTCAAGTGTGATTTTTTAGGCTCAAAAACTTGCATAAATTTGCAGTGGCTGCTCCCACCAAAATTAAAAACCTTTTGAGAAACTTGTAGTTTTACGAGTGTGGCTGAAAACAGAGCCCCAAAGGTTGATATTTATTATCTGAGAAGTACAAAGAACACTCTTCTCGATGTCCTTGGACCTATGTGAAGAGAACTATGTGCGAAAGTACTCCAAAATGACTCTAAAAGACACCCCAAAAATGTTTCAAAAACATGCTTTGAAAGCAAAGAATGAGGCTTTGAGGGACCAAAACATGTTCAAGGTAATGTTAACCTTAGTCATTTCCCTTCTTCAGACACCACAAGAGTGTAGCTTAGTGGCAAGAGATTGTCATGGTTAAGCGAGCTCCAAGGGAATAGTACTGGGATGGGTGACCTCTTGGGAAGTACCGGGAACCTCTATCTTCCTTGACCGTTGAGGTCCTCCCTCACATGCAGCCAATAGCGACTCGAATGACAAGTTATGCCAAAGTCTATGCCTTGGTCATTGCCTTAGTCGTAAGCCTTGGAGAAAGCCTTGGGTGGGTGGACAAATGCTCGCACAAAAGGAACAAATCTTTTGCATCGAAATGCTCTAATACCAATAAAGTATTTCAATGGCGATGCATCACAGTGTGCTCTCCTTCTCAAGAGCTCCACGACAATATTCTCAAAGTACAAAACCGAGCTCCTAGGGCCACACACAGGATTCTGCACAGAGGCTACAAAATACGCATAAAAACATAGTACATAGGGAGCACGAAGACAAACTTCTTAGGTGTTACAAATGCGGTCGAACTTATAGTTTGTGACTGACCAAGCCACTATATGTTTTATTAAAGAACATATGCAAAGAAGTGTCCGATGTCCATTTGGCCTTTCACATGGACACTAATGGTAACATTGTAGCTTTCCCATCTTTCTTGTGATATGGGTCTACCTTAGCATGTACCTCATTTACTCAGTGATAGTTAGAGTGCCATTTCATTGGCTAAGAATCTGGTCTATCATGCAAGGACCAAGCACATTGAGGTGAGGTATCACTTCATTAGAGACTGCTTATCCATTGAGCGCATTATTCTTGAGAAGGTTCATACTCGAGATAATGCTATAGATGCTTTAACTAAAGCTCTACCACACGATAGCTTTCAACACTATTGTCACCTGATGGGGATTACTTGATTCATGACCATACATAGTTACTTGTATATTGTGTAACATGCCCATCAGGTGGGAGGTATACTTTGTATACTTACACTCAGGTATTCTTTATCATTCTTTATTTTTCTCCCATAGTCACTTTGGCCATATTGGCCTTTAGTGGGAGATTGTTACTGTTAGTGTCCATGTGAAAGGCCAAATGGCTGCCAAACACTTTTGTATATATTCCTTAATAAAACATATAGTGGCCTAGTCAGCCACATACTACAAGTTCAATCGCATTTGTGTCATCTAAGAAATCTATGTTCGTGGTCTATGTATTGTGTGGTTTCTATGTATTCCTCAGGTCAGTGCGGAGTACTCTGTGTAGTGTCTGGAGCACATTTTCTACCATGAGGATATCATTGTGGAAATCTCAAGAAGGAGAGTCCACTGTGGTGCATCTTCATCAAAATATTTTAGAACGATTCTAGTGGCTCACCATCCATTGCGACAATCAACGCTATATAACTACAAATAATCATTGTCAACAAATTGGCCAACCATTGTGCTCTCAACGTTTTCCCTTAAGTCACTTGAACCCTTCCAAAAATGCACCTTGGATTTCATTAGGCCTATAACACCACCAACCATAAACACCTTGAATAGATATATCCTGACCTCCACAAACTATGCTACATGATGATGGGTTGAGGCTTGGGGTGAAAAATATTGTGGCCATGATGCTTGCTCGTTTACTAGCCTACGAGGTTTTCCCACATTTTTGGTCTTTCCCCTAAAATTATCTTGGATCAGGTACTCATTTTGCCAATGGTCTCATTACCACACTAACCATTGATTGTAATATCATCCATAAGTCTAGTACTCCTTATTATCCGCATGCAAATGGATTGATTGAAAGAACTAAGAAAACTTTACTAAATATGCTAAAAAAAATCATTTAAGATTATTTGGAATGATGGGATCAATTGTTACCTTCTATTTTATGGGCATATCAAAACGTGTACAAAATCGTTAACCTTTTAAATTAGCTTACGGCTTGGATGCCATTACACCCATGGAAATTGTGGTTCCAAGTCTTAGAATTGCTTTGGACCAAAAAATTCTGCTGACGAACTCTATATACTCTCAATTGGATGTCCTCAAAGTGGTAAATGAAGACTATTTCAAAAGTTTCCTCATGTAGGAACTGAAAATTTATCATGCTCAAACTCACGATCAATATCTCAAAACCCATGTCTTCTTTGAAGGCCAATTAGTTCTCTTTTATGATGCCAAAGTTGTTACAGCTATCGGTAAGTTTAAGGTCTAGTGGTTTGGACTATACCAAATTTTAGCACATCTGATCTAGCCATTTTTTGGCTACAAACTCTAATTGGTCAATTGCTATGTTCATCAATCAATGGTTTCAAATGCTAACCTTTCTGGCTACCTGATTTGCTACCTGATTGGAGTATCGATAATTTATGTGGCCATCGCTACCCCATGATTTGCATGAATGATCTGCTCATGATGGTTCCACTTACGCTACAATTTCATGATGCCACCCTAGCAGTTTCTCGATCTTCTTGTGCTCTATATATAGCTACTTCTAAAGTCGCTTGACCTTATCTTCTTATTCTCTTGTCATTACACTGTCCAAATCTTTACACACATGCAATGGAAACTTTTGCTCCAATCGAACTCCTCTCACCCACAATGGACAATCACAACACAACCATCCTTCATAGTTGGCGTCTATAGAACTTTACACTGCTTTACTGAGACACTGTGCTTGCTCACCCTGAAGCCATCCCAATAATGCATGCCATCACCACCAGCTCAACCTCCAAGATCATTTGGTAGGTGCCTCTTGTCAGGGTAGTGCATGCAATCATGCTACATGACATAGCCCATTAATTCCAACTTCCTCCCGATGACAACTCGTTGACTGTACCACTCTTGACATAGACCATGTTGTGAGTGTTTTCAAAGCCCCATAGTTCCAATGAATTTGTGATTTTGACATGTCCCAAACTTGAGCATAGCAACCTACAATTCTTGATCATCACTTCGAATCTCCAACATAAACTCTATGGCATCTCCCTACAATTTACTCCTTGGTGGCGGCCACAATAATTATATCGGTGAATTGGTCAGCAATTCTTTCACAAAGAATAAATTGGTTGGTTAATCTTTCAAAAAGAATGCTAGATGTTCACAAAAAATATTAATAAAGGTTTTCCGATGTGTACTCAACTCCCTTTTGTGTTTTTACTATTATTCTCTTATTATTCTCTGAGGACTTTTCAATTTTGTGATGCATACTATTGATTCCCCAACCAACCATTGGACCAGTAGTTTTGTCAGCATCACAATTGTCTACCTCGCGTACAGAAGATGATGAAAGCATTGCACTATTTTTAAAACATGCCTACAAGCATCCATTGTAGGCAACTCCACCACGTTTGTCTCCACAAGCATTGTCTCAACAACAACTACAAGCCTCGATATCTCTGGAGGATGTGATGTCACCCGCTTCTCTAGTACTCCCTACACCTGAGCCAATTTTGCAAGTAGAACCACACGATGAAACTCACAACACCATTCCAATGGAAGAAGTCAGTCTCGCTATCCTCAAAGCCCTTTTGATCATAGACAATTTGATGTAAGATGCCACCCCATAGAAGCAATCATTACTATCGCATTTGCAACACCAATTGACCATTTCTTCGATGGCATCACCAAACTATTCTCCTCCTCCATCCCCCATCTTTGATCAGCCTATCGACTATTTCAATTGGTGTTGACATCATCTTGCAAAACTGGATGATTTATAAATTTTTGTACTGAATTATCCATCATCCATTGCTTCTACGCTCATATATCAGAATCGTCTACCTCACCTACAAAAGATGATGAAAGAATTGCATTGATCTTCAAACGTGCTTAGAAGCATCCATTGTAGGAAACTCTGCCGCCTTTTCCTCAACAGGCATCATCTCAATAGCAATCGTGGCCTCGACATCTTCGAAGGATGTGATGTCATCCACTTCTCCAATACTACCTACTCTTGAACCAGTTCTACAAGTAGAACCACATGATGAAACTCACAACACCATTCCCATGGAAGAAGCCACTCTCATTGTCCCCAAACCCTTTTTTATCAAAGACAATTTGATGTAAGGTGCCACCCCACAAGAGCAGTCATTACTGCCACATTCGTAACCCCAATCAACCATTTCTTCGATGGCACCACCAAACTCTTCTCATCCACCATCCCCCATCTTTGATCAGCCTCCTCACTAGCCATTGCACATGGATGAAGTCGTTCCTTCATGCTCTGCTTGGCCCACTTTCAAAGCAAGTTGACCATGGTATGCAGAATCAATGCCAACTCCATTCTACCCTACCCACACTATGCAGCCAAACCTCATATTCAACAGTCCTTGCCCTGAGGAGGATTTCTAGCATTTTGGCATCAATCAACATTTTACCTTGGATACTCTACTAGGCATAGGCACATATATGCACCATGCCTACAACTCCATAGTGGCTAAGGTAACATGGTGGAAAGATAGAGACAAAGCAACTCTCTCCCAAAACTTACAACTATCCATCCATAATTCTCTACAACAAAAAGGCCTGAATCGCTACACTGCCACCTGTTAAGACTTGAAGGATAAGGATAAGAGTTCACTAAGCAGGTAAACTAGCTTAAAGGTTTTTTTGTATAGGCTATTCGGGAGAACGATGGGATTCCAAAATAGAATGACATTATGATCTAAGCAAATAACAATTCAAGAGCTTATCCAAAAAAAAATAGCACACTTCAAGCCTGTGCGAAAGAGCTTTGATATCAATTACTTCAAGCACAGAGATTGCGGCTTTAAAGAACAAAGTAACCACTTACAAGGTCACCAACAAGGAGCTTGCAGCACAAATCACAAACTTATTAACCATGGCCCTTGACAAGTCGCAAAATAGACATAAAGAAGCTGCTAGTTTTTTGAATGATGCACACAAATCCCTGGTTCCTAAGAAACGCTTATCCTGTGTTGTTCTCAAGCACGACTTCTATGTGAAAGAGGGGTCATCCGAACTTTTTGTAGTAGCATAGGCGAAGGCCCTCGTGTATGATGCATCCATAATTGGTGAAGGAATCATCATTTGAATGGATGTTTACATCCATCTTGAAAAACCGGATGATTTATAATTTCCTGTACTGAATTATTCATCATCCATTGCTTCTACGCTCATATATCAGAATTGCCTTATCCCATCGGCTTCCCTCCTCCAACAAATTGGCTGCCAAGAATCGCTCTCAAACTCGAGATGAGCTCCGTCTAATTCCTTCAATGTTCGAAGTCTTTAATCCTTCATCTATCTTCCTCAATTAGCTCCTGATTCCTCCTCCATGACTGATTTCGTGATGCTTTTTCACGATTTGATGCTTCAGGATTTTTACGTTAATTTTTCGTTAATAATATAAAAGTTGACTTTCGTTTTTGTTTTGCTTTTTTATTTACGTTCCATTTTATTTTTTATTGTATACTTCTTTAGCTTTAGAATTAAATGGTTTCACACTTATATTTTATAGGTTCACATGAAAATACACATAATTTTAACGTATTGTTTTTCTATTTTACGGCACACCCTTAATCAATGGATCTTCATGAACTCTTGTCAAAGAGTACTTTGCAGTCCACGTCCTGTAGGACAGTTGGTTGAGCTTTGGCCTCTTGAGGCGGAGGTCCAAGGTTCAAGTCCCAGGCTGGACATGTTATGGCTTAGGCCAGTTAAACCCAGTTGTAACCATGTCTCTCAGTTGTAACCTTGTCTAACCCCTGCTTTGTGGGATACGGGGGGTCCCGCGGGTGCTATGCCCATTCACTTGTACAGTTGCAATTTCAAAGTTAAAGTCCGGGGGAGTAGGCTTCGGCTGAACCTCCATTTAAAAAAAAAAAAAAAGAGTACTTTGCATCCTTATCATCACAACCAAGCTGTACTTGGAAAGGTATCAAAAGAATGGTTCAATACAAAATATTATCGTAATGACCGAATTCTCAAAGTGCAACCTTAAATGGGTTTAGTTTGAAATAATATAGAGATGTAAATCACTATGACGTTCACCCCTAATAAACTTGCATATCATCCTCAATGGGTCAATCTTGTAATCAACTTTTTGCTTCAAAGATAGAGTCACATTTCATGGGAACATTGAATTTTGAAATCAATTGTCAACTGCATGGGAAGATAAGCAATGTGTCTATGCAAGGCCATTTGATGTAGCCTTATCAATTGCATACTCTAAAATGCATGGTTAAAAATATGATGCAAAAGAAAAGGTATTTGGCATTTCTTGAAAAAGCATATGCACTCGCTTACATACATTTCATGTGTATATGCATAAGTCCTTTCCATCGCTCATAGGGCATAGTTAATGCTCAAAATGTGCTTGGATGTAAGGCCGCGTAGTGATATCCTATCCTGCATACTTTATGTGCATCTTTCAAACATTCATGGTGTGGTAAATGGTTGTCGTTGATGACATAAAAATGGAATTGAAATTGTTTTCATGATTTCAAGTGAAAATAGATGTGCAACTATGGGAATTAAATTAATGTATATGTACATCCTTTCATGCATACTCTAAGTGCAAAAATACTCAACATGGTGTGAAATTTGAAATTTAAAGATTGCAATGTTTCATGTTCCACATTCTTATCACTCAAATCACTTTCAATAGATCTCATTTCATCATCATCATTATCAAATATAATTTTTGAAGAATCTTATTGAGCTACTCCCTATCTCATGAAAACATCAGAGTGCAAAAAGCATGCTTACATTTAATCCTCGCTATAATTCTCTCATAGAATCAAATCATATCTTTAGATCTCTTCATTTTCATTGTCAATACCTGATCATATTGGATCATCTTCAACACTTTTTTCATCGATCAAGTATTTTTAATAATTTATTCTATTTCTTGCAACGATAAATCCTTTTTTCTCTTAAAAGGTTTAGAAAATTTTTATTACTTTTCCATATTTTGTTTAATTTGTTTGATAATATCTTCAAGCAATTGGTTTTCCTTTTCTTTGTTTTTGTTCATTTTTTGTACTCTCATCCTCATCAATTTCTTTGATATTCTCATATTCATTTTCACTATTTTCTCGATTGTTATTATCATGGCTCAAATGAACTCTTAAATTTTTCACTTTCTCTTGATAAAATAATTAGACATTATCTAGAATCTTTGGATCACATATTACATAATATTGTTCATGCTTCTTAGTTTTCAATTGTATTGACTTTTTATTTGTTTTTTCCTCCTCTTCCAATCTTTCTTGCAAAATTTGTTCAACTTTTTGTTTATCCAACTTTATATGTTCACTTTTGTTTTCATCAAAAAGTTTAACTTGATTATCAAGTGGTATCTTGGTCTCTTGTTTAAAAGATTTATTATGCTCATATTGTTGATATATTTTGATAGTGATGTGTGTGAACACACTTAGGACTGCCAGGGCACTTTTTCCCTCTTTAGGAGGTTTCTTTTCCCAACTTGTATACACGTCTCTAACCCTAATAGGTTACTTAACTTTGTACATCAATCTGGTAATACATTCAGTATCAGAGAAGGTCATTGCCTCATCTAGGGCATCATCGACATGCCTCCAATCATAGTCTCAATATCGCACAAAAATTGGTGAGCATACTCAAGGTGATTATGAGTTCAAAATTTCATCACACTATCATGTCGAAATTTCAATCTGAGCTCATTTCGACCTTTGAATGCACTATTGTAGTGGTTGTGCAAGCAATTTCACCTTTTTGTGCCAAAAATATATAAAGGTTTTGGTTCGCCATTACAACCACTTTGAAGTCTATTGCAGGTTTAGTAGAGCTCGACAAGGTAGTTCTGTTCAACTTTTTGAGATATCACCATTTTTCTACATCATGGTATTTTATTCAGTGACCATGAGTGAAAGCAATGATGTATTTTGTATGTTGGTTGTTGATGATAAGTTGGATGGTACCAATTAGCCATTGTTGGAGTTAGACATCTGCGGAAGCACGCAAACAGCACATGGAAGAAGAAGAAGCTTGGAGCACAAACACACAATACTGAATGTATTACTAGAGAATGTACAAAGATAAGTATCCCATTAGGGCAATAGGCGTATATACAAGCCGGGGGAAAAAAACCTCCTAAAGAGGGAAAAAAGTGCCCCGGCAGTCCTAGTGTGTTCACACACATCACTACCTAAATATATCAACAAATCCCCCTTGGGAGTGATGCGGTGAACAAGGAGCTAGCACTCATGTATAAGGAAGTGCCAAGCTATGTGGAAATCACTCCACAAAAGGAAGTAAGCCCAAAGCTTTGCGGAAAGCTTCAAACTTCTGCCTAGGCAGAGCCTTCGTGAAAAGGTCTGCAATGTTCTCCTGCGTGGGCACATATGCCAAGCTGATCTCCCCAGTAGAGAACCTCTCCCTGACATAGTGATAATGCACCTCAATGTGCTTAGTGTGAGCATGGAACACAGGGTTCCTTGCAACTGCCAATGCGCTGTGACTGTCAGTGAAGATGGTGGTGGCAGAAGACTGGCCAACACCCAAATCAGCCATAAGGCGTCTCAGCCACACACACTCAACAGTCGCTGTGAAAGCTGCCCTATACTCAGCCTCACAACTGGAAGTGGCCGCAGTAGGCTGCTTCTTGCTCAACCAAGATATACATGAGCTACCAAGCACGAAGCAAAAACCACTGGTGGACACACGAGTGTCATAGCAACCAGCTCAATCTGAGTCAAAAAAAGCATGCAAATCTGGCAGTAGTGATCCCCCCTTGGGATAAAACAACCCAAGTAGCCGAGTACCACTCAAGTAGCGAAAGATGCGCTTAACCGCCTTCCAATGCATGACTCATGGGCAATGCATAAACCTGCTCATCTGTGAGACAGCAAACTGAATATCTGGTCGAGTAATGCATAAGTAAATCAAGCATCCAACAGCCTACTGATAGAGAACAGCATCAAATGCATCTCCAGCATCATGAAGACTCAATCGTAAACCTGTCTCCATAGGAGTGGCAATAGGCTTACAGTCTTCAAGGCCAAAACGTTGCAATAATGTGTCAATATATTTCGTTTGACACAAAGCCATTTCACCATCAACTTGCATAAACTGAATGCCCAAATAGTGATGCAAATCTCAAATGATGCATGCAAATCAGCCTTGAAATCAGCAATATGCCTCTCAATAGGACCAGTGAGCAACATGTCATCAACATAGACAACAATGATCAGAAGCACATCATTAGAACGCTTAACATATAAGGTGCTTTCAGTTGGACTGTTCACAAAACCATGTGCAACCAGATAGGCATGTATCTTCTCATACCAAGCACGTGGTGCTTGCTTTAAACCATATAATGCCTTCTTTAACCTTCACACCTGGTTTTCATGCCCTTTCTGCACAAAGCCACGGGGCTGAAAAACATACACTTCTTCATGCAAGTCACCATTCAAAAATGCTGTTTTAATGTCCAACTGATGTACATTCCAACCATGATGGGCTGCAAGTGCACAAATGCTCCGAACAGTAGTCATACGGCATGTAGGTGCAAAGGTCTCATCAAAATCAATGCCTCTTTCCTGCGCATAACCCTTTGCAACAAGCCTAGCCTTATACCTGTCAACTGTACCATCAGGTTTACGCTTCAGCTTGTATACCCACTTAGTGCCAATGGCCTTCTTGCCAAGAGGCAAGTCACATAAAGACCATGTACCATTCTTCATTATAGCATCATATTCAGATTGCATGGCAACCATCCAATTTTCTGAATTTTGTGCTTCATCAAAAGAAACAGGCTCATTCTCATCACAAAGACTAGACGCAGCCATAGCATAGCAATCTGATGCAAAGGAGGCACTATGAGAGCCTGAACGAGTACGATATGACAAAGGTGCATCTAATTTGTTGTCATGCAAAGTCTGCACCAGCCATTTTGGCATAGTTTTTGCCTGCTCAATATCAGCTCTCTCATCAACGAGTGCATCATGTAAATCTGCATCAGAAATAGAATGATCTGCATCATCATATGAAACCTACAAAGGCTGAGAAGTTGCCTCATTAGGACCAGCACTAGACTGTCCACCTGTAAAAAGAGGCATCAACGTATCATACATGTCTTTGGAGCTAACAGATGTCTCCTTAGTACATGAAAGCAATGGCTGAATAGCATCTTCCACAAAGACAACATCACGGCTAACCAGAATGCGTTTAGTCTGTGGATGATACAGACGATAGCCTTTACTTTTAGAATTGTACCCAACAAAAATACATTTTACTGCCTTATCATCCAATTTTCTGCGATGTTGTTCAGGCACTAATGCATATGCCAAACAACCAAAAACACGCAGATGAGCAACAGATGGCTTGCGGTCATGCCAAGCCTCATATGGAGTGATAGACTACAGCGCTTTAGTGGGACACCTGTTCAGTACATATGCTGCACACATGACAGCCTCAAGCCAGAAACTATGTGGTAAAGCCTTACTTTTGACCATGCACCTCGCCATCTCCATGAGTGACTTGTTCTTTCGTTCAGCAACTCCATTCTGTTGAGGTGTATACGGCACTGTACACTGGTGTTTTATCCCACGTTCTGCCAGAAATGCATTAAAATCAGAAGACATATATTCCCCCCCTCGATCAGAACGGAGGGTGCCCACTTTACATGCTGACAGATTTTCAGCCAAAACCAAAAACTTTTTAAAGCACATGAACACTTCGGACTTTGCCTTCAATGGATATACCCATGCATGCCTGGAAAAATCATCAATGAAAGTCACGAAGTAAAGGTAATTTCCAAAAGAGGGTGTCTACATAGGACCACAGACATCACTATGTACAAGCTGCAATTTCTGCGTAGCCCGAACTGAACCATCTTTTGGAAAGGAGGAACGCTGCATTTTGCCCAAAATACAGCCTTCACATACATGTTTTCCGGGTGCCTCAAGCTTGGGCAAAGAAGACACCATATCAAATTTCTGCAAGCGTAGCAAACTAGCAAAATTCAGATGACCAAAGCGTGCATGCCAAAGCTTTGCATCTGACATAGCCTGAGAATCATGAACTGCACATGCCGAATCATTAACAGATCTTTCATAGTCTATGAGCTTATACAGCCCACGACATAAAATGCCAGAAGCAATAATCACATCGCCATTTGACAGATCATGAACTGTACACCTGTCATCAACAAATTTCACAACTAAACCAATCTTGGCTAATGCAGAAATTGATAATAGGTTCTTTTTGATCCCTCGCACAAATAAAGCATCTGACAAGGTGAAAGAACTACCATCAGCAGTAGTCAAAATGATCTTACCAACTCCCATAATAGGATAAGAGGAGTTGTTGGCGCATGTGACAGTATTCCCTGTAGGGGCAGGCTCGAGTGAAGAGAAGAAACTGCGCTGCGAGGTAATATGTTTGGTCGCCCCACTGTCAAAGTACCAAACATCTGAGTCCACTGCAGACATGCACTGCTCATGAGAAGATGGGTCAAAACTGCAAACAGTAGTAAATGCCCATTCTTCTTCCTGCACAAGATTAGCAGACTCTGTTTTTGGTGTAGAGGCTTCTGCAACAACCATTCCAGCCTCCTTTTTCTTTGCCTCTTTTGCAGCTAGTTTTGGACAGTTCTTTATGATATGATCATTCCCTTTACAGTACTTGCAAAACAATTTCTGCTTTTCTGATTTCTTCTCATCTTTATCCTGGTTCTTCGGATGTGCAGCATTTGCAGATTTCTGCTTACTAGTAGAAGAGCTCCATTTTCCTTTGCCCTTCTGACTAGCCAAGAAAGCTTGATCTGCAACACGCATAATGGACTTATTCTGCCTGGACTGATCTTCCTGCAACAGAACAGAGACTAACTCCTCAAATGATAAGGCATTCAGATTGCCTTTCATCATCAACCGAAGAGTAGAAGCAAAACTCTGATATGAATCAGGAAGACCATTCAAAACGGTCTGCACAAGTGAGCTATCTGGTATAACCTCATCAGCAGAAATCAACTGTTCCTTCAAATCTTTGATCTTCGTTAGGAAATTGTCCATAGAATCACCTTCATTCATGTGCTCACTCTCCAACTGTTTTCGGAGGTAAGCAACACGAGCCTCATTCCTAGCTTGGTACAATGTGGTAAGTGTATCCCAAGCATCCCTAGCTGTTCTGCAAGAGCGAATATGAGGAATAATGGCACGTTTGACAGACAAAGCTATCAATGCATGTGCTTGGGCATCTCTGCCATCCCAACGAATTTTCTCTGTAGTAGGTGCAACAGAAACAGCAGCACGAACAGGAATCTGCGGAATATCATCTTCGACACCATCTTCATCAGCTCCAGCACCTGTATTTGTAGTACCTGTCATTACAGGTGTAACAGGATGTCTTTCAACACCCTGCACAATGTTCCACAATCCTTTTGCAACCAAAACATGTCGCATCATATAAGCCCATAATGGGTAGTTGGTACCATCCAACTTATCTTCAACAGCCAACATACGGAATACATCACTGCTTTCAGCCATGGTCGGTGACGAAAATACCTTGATGCAAAAAATTGACTGTATCTTAAAAAGTTCAATAGAACTGCCCAGATGAGTTCTGCTAGACCTATAGCAGACTTCGAGACACTTAAACTGGCGAACAGAAACTGGTATATACCTTTGGCACAAAAAGACGAAATAGCCTGCACAAGCACTGCGATAGTGCGTTTGGAGGCCGAAACGAGCTCAGATCGCGATTTCGGCACCACATAGTAAAGCTGTTTTGATCTCGGAAACACACTGAGTATGCTCACCAAAATTCGTGCGATTCTGAGACTGCAAACGGAGGAGTGTCAATGGCGCCCTAGATGAAGCGACGACCCGCTCTGATACCAATTGTTGGAGTTAGACGTCTGCGGAAGCACGCAAACAGCACAAGGAAGAAGAAGAAGCTTGGAGCACAAACACACAATACTGAATGTATTACTAGAGAATGTACGAAGATAAGTAGCCCATTAGGGCAATAGGCGTATATACAAGCCAGGGGAAAAAAACCTCCTAAAGAGGGAAAAAAGTGCCCCGGCGGTCCTAGTGTGTTCACACACATCACTACCTAAATATATCAACAGCCATCATGGGCATATATGATGCATCATGTATTGGTTGCACAAGGACTGTGGAATATTGTGTAGGGTGTTGAACAATGACCTACTGCACCTTCAAATATAGTTATTGAAGGTGATGCCGATGGTGTTGAAGATGATGATCTTCAGGTTCCTATTCATGTTGCAGTTCTTGTTGCACCTATTGCACAATAATTTTTTTGGGATGGCAGTGGGATAGCACATGCATTGATAGCCTTGTCTTTCAAACGTGCCATTATCCCTCACATTCGCTCTTGATAAACAACAAAGGATGCTTGGGATACACTTACCGCTTTGTACTAGGCAAGAAATGAGGCTCGTGTTGCTTACCTCTGAAATCACTTGGAGAGTGAGCATATGAATGAAAGAGATTCTATTGACAATTTTTGGACAAAGATCAAATATTTGAAGGAGAAGTTGATTTTTCTTGATGAACTCTTGCCAGACAATTCACTTGTGCAGACTATTTTGAATGTTCTTCCAAATTCATATTAGAGTTTTGCTTCTACTCTTCGGTTGATGATGAAAGGCAATCCAAATGCCTTAAAATTTAAAGATTTAGTCTTTGTTTTGTTACAAGAAGATTAATCCAGGCACAACATATCCATCATGCATGTAGTAGAGCTTCCTTAGCTAGTCAGAAGTGCAAATGTAAACGGAGTTCATCTACTAGTAAGCATAAATTTGCTAATTCTGCATAGTAAAAAACGGAAGACAAAGAAGAAAATATTGTAAAGGAAATGATCATGTCATAAAGAGTTGTCCAAAACTCGCTGCAAAAGAGGAAAAGAAAAAAGAGGCCGAAAAGGTTGTTGCAAAGGCCTCTACACCTAAAACAGATTCTATTAATCTTGCATAGAATGAAGAATGGGTGTTTACTATTGTTTGCAATTATGAAACATCTTCTCATGAGCAGTGTATGTCTATCGTAGATTTGTTACTTTGACAGTGGTGCAACCAAACATATTACCTTACAACATAGTTTCTTTAGTTCACTTCGGAATGCCCCTACAGGGAATATTGTCACATGCACTAACAACTCCTCTTATCCTATAATGGGAGTTGGTGAAATCATTATGACTACTACTCATGGTAGTTCTTTCACATTGTTAGATGCTTTGTTTGTGCCAGGGATCAAGAAAAATATGTTACCAGTTTCAACATTAGCCAAGATTGACTTGGTTATGAAATTTATTGATGGCAGATGTACAATTCATGATCTGTCAAATGGCAATGTGTAAGGGATTGAACTCACAACCTCTTGGTTAGGAATGTGATGGGCTAACCACTTGCCCCAAAAGCCATGGTTGAGGATTACTTCCTAATCCTCTCTCTTAGGGTGTGGTTCAACCATCTCCTACCAGGATTATGTTACATTCTTCCCCCCTTGAACTCCCTCGGGAATGTACCCTGACCAGCTATGGGACTGGTAGGATGTACCCTGGATGTACCCTGGCAAGATGTACCCTGACCAGCTATGGGACTGGCAGGATGTACTCAATCAAGTTCCATCCAAGGATTCCCAAGGAATTCACACATTGCAAGCTAGCTCATTAGAAAGTTCATTCCGAGAGCTTTCCAACGGTATATTACACGCCTCAATCCGACCTACGGATTGGGAGATACACCCCAATCATTGTAAGGTCCATCATTGAAATCGACGCGCGCCTTCCACAAATCCTACCCTTTCACATGGAGGATGCCCAAGCGCCTTTTTTAGAGGCCATTGGGTCATTCCACTTTGCCCAAGCCTACTTCCTAGGCTCTGATACCAATGTAAGGGATTGAACTCACAACCTCTTGGTTAGGAATGTGATGGGCTAACCACTTGCCCCAAAAGCCATGGTTGAGGATTACTTCCTAATCCTCTCTCTTAGGGTGTGGTTCAACCATCTCCTACCAGGATTATGTTACACAATGTTATTATTGCTTCTTGCATTTTATGTTGTTGGATGTATAAGCTCATAGTTATGCAAAATCTATGAATGATTCAGCATGTGTAGTTCAAGATTCTCAAGCTATGTCAGATGCAAAGCTTTAGCACGCACACTTTGGTAAGCTAAATTATGCTAGTTTGTTATGCCTGTAGAAATCTGAAATGGTGTGCTCTCTACCCAAACTTGAAGCGCCTTGCAAACATGTTTATGAAGCTTGTATTTTGTGCAAAATACAGTGTTCTTCCTTCCCAAAAGGTGGTTCAATTTGAGCTACTAAGAAATTGCAGCTTGTTCACAATGATGTCTATGGTCCTATTGTTATATTCCAGAGATGTACATGCTTGGAGGAACGAGAAGTTCCTTGCTCGGGGGATAGCCAAGGCCAAAAGCCAGAGAGTTCATATGAGGACCTACTCATGATGGCCAGATGAGTAGAGGGACCTTAGAGAGAACTCTAGATGGTGACTAGGCAAGGGCTATAAATAGGTTGGGAGGTGAGTCCCAGGCATGTCATTCTCCACTTCTCACACCTATGTAGACACCCTCTTTTGGGAACTACCTTTACTTCATGACTTTTATTGATGATTTTTCCAGGCATGCATGGGTGTCCATTGAAAGCAAAGTACAAAGTGTTATGTGCTTAAACTAATTTTTTGTTTTGGTTGAAAATCTATTAGCATGTAAAATGGGCACCCTCCATTTTGATTGAAGGGGGCAATACATGTCTTCTAATTTTAATGCTTTTCTGGTTGAACATGGGGTGGGATAAAACATTAGTGTACAATGCCATATAAAGCTCAACATAATGGAATTGTTGAAAGGAAGAACAATTCGCTCATGGAGATGGCGGTGTATGGTCAAAAGTTAGGCTTTACCACATAGCTTCTAGCTTGAGGTTGTTATGTGTGCAGCATATGTACTTAATAGGTGTCCGACCAAAGCATTGCAGTCTATCACTTCATATAAGGCTTGGCATGGTCACAAGCCATTTGTTGCTCATCTATGTGTCTTTGGTTGTCTGGTATATGCATTAATGTTGGAACAACAATGCAAAAAATTAGATGATAAAGCAGTAAAATGTATTTTTGTTGGGTACAGTTCTAAAAGCAAAGGCTACCGTCTGTATCATCCACAAATTAAACGCATTTTGGTTAGTCATGATGTTTTTTTTGTGGAAGATGTAATTCAGCCATTACTTTCATGTACTAAGGAGGCATCAGCTAGCTCGAAAGATGTGTATAACACTTTTGATCCCTCTTTTTATAGGCACACACTCAAGTGCTAGTCCAAATGAGGCAATTTCTTAGCCTTTACATGTTTCACATGATGATGTAGATCATTCCATTTCTGATGCAGGTGTACATTATGCACTTGTTGATGAGAGGGTTGATATAGAGGAGGCAAAAACAATGCCCAAATGGCTGGAGCAGACTTTGTGAGATAGCAAATTATATGCACCTCTGTCATATCATACTCATTCAGGCTCTCATAGTGCTTTTTTGCATCAGACTGCTATGATATGGTTGCCACTAGTCTTTGTGATGAAAATGAACATGTTTCTTTTAATGAAACACAAAATTCATAAAATTGGATGGCTCCTATGCAACCAAAATATGATGCTATTATAAAGAATGATACTTGGTCTTTATGTGATTTGCCTCCAAACAAAAAGGGCCATTGGCACTAAATGGGTATACAAGCTAAAGCATAAGCATGATGGAACTGTTGACGGGTATAAGGCTAGGCTTGTTGCAAAAGGTTATTCTCAAGAAAGAGGCATTGATTTTGATGAGACCTTTGCACACACATGTTGCATGACTAATGTTCATAGCATCTATGCACTTGGAGCGCATCATGCTTGGAAAGTACATCCGTTGGACATTAAAATTGCATTTTTGAATGGTAATTAGATGAAGAAGTGTATGTTTTTCAACCTCTTGCTTTTGTGTAGAAAGGGCATGAAAACAAAGTGTGCAGAATGAAAAAGGCATTATATGGTCTGAAGCAAGTGCCACATGCAGTCCTTGATGCATGTCACATACACATCCACATACTCATTTTCAGCCATTCATACATCCTCAAGTTGCTTCCTCAAGTATGCAACACGTGCTTCATTATGCATGGCATACAAAGCAGTAAGAGTATCCCATGCCTATCTTGATGTAGAACATGAACGAATGTGTGGAACTATATGACGCTTCACAGAAAGTGCAATCAATGCATGAGCCTGAGTATCTTTTCCATCCCATCTAAGCTGCTCCTGTGTAGGTGGAGAAGGAGTAATCACTATACTTGAAGAAGAAGCTCGATCTCTGATGGTAGACTGTGAAATAGAAGGACCTGCAGGTCTTCGATCTACATCTGCCACTATGTTCCAAAGTTTTTTTTGCAATAAGAACATGCTCCATCATGTAAGACCACATTGGATAGTTGGTCCCATCAATCTTATCTTCAACTTGAAGCATGTCAAACAAGTCATTGCTACCCGCCATTTCACTAAAGAACAAGAATGTGACAAAATCTTTACTTCAACAAAAGCTGAAATGAATGCTGAAATTTTAGCTCACAAACCATCACTTCGATGGAGATTCTGACTGCACGAATGGCTTTGAAATGGGGGTAAAACCCTAGTGCAATTGATGGAAATGTTTCTTGGCTACTAAAATTCACTATTCTATGCTTTGAAGTCAATTTGCACTGTCAAAAGTGCACGTGCACCGTGATGCAAAAAATCAAAACTTGAGAAGGGCTTGAACCTGCTCTAATACCATTGTTGGGTGTGTATAGAAGTGCAAGAGACACACGAGAAGCACACACAAAGAGCACAAATGCAATAAGACACATGAAGAAGATAGATGGTTGGATTGGCTCTCTCTATTGATGATGAACTAAACTGAAGTAAGAGCTGAATAATATGCCTAAGTACAAAGTGCCACCACATATGAGTGTATCAAGTATGTGGTAACATGGGGAAAAAACCTCTAGCTAGCACTAGAGTAAAAAGTGCCCATGTATAAGGAAAAGGTTCACATCAAGGCCACTCAAGGAACACATAAGTGTAACAACCTCTTCATTAGGGTTGTCAAGCAAAAAATCCAAAGGATTCGTGCTTGATGTTGGCCTAGCTCTAGTATTTTGCAAATTGGATCCATAAGATCCCAAGTTATCACTAGAAGGTTATGGATTAGGACCAACAAAAGGCCTTTCATGCTTAATGATTTCCCAAAAGGAATTTCTAGTAGTACCTTTTATTTGACATATCAAACTACGGATGTATCTGCTTTGAAATACATACACATACACTCTCTTGGCTACAGGGGTGGCAACATTGTTGAACCAATATAGCATTTGGGTTAGCTTGGCCACATAAATGGCTTTCCAAGAGGGTTCTCACTTCATGTAGTAAATTTTGATTTTAAGGGAAAATATTAAGGGCGATTTATCAATGGCTAATTTAATGAGTTTGTAGCATCTTACATTAGCCCAAAAAAATTACAGACTAGAACAAAAGAATGTGGATATATTTGCCACTCATATAAGATACTTCTCATTTGTATGGCACAATTTCTCCAAATAAATACATGTATATTTGGGGGGTGAGTCTTCTCCTCCCTCCCTCTCCCTTCTTGTCCTTTGTGGAGCTCACGGGCTGATAGAATGTGAAGGAGATTAGTTCCACATTGGATTCATTCTCGAAATCATCTATAAAAGGAGGGCTCTCCTTTCACTTCTTCCACGCTTAGGGCGCTCTGTCGATGATGATCTTCTCTTTAAGTAGAATGAGATAGGTACCATGTAGTCAAATTTTTAATGATTATTATGAGGACAAAAAGCAATTGTTTACATTCTCATGCAAGACCCCAAAACACAAACGATAAAGGTGAAGTGGTGTTCCCAGCCAATGCAAATCATGAAGATTCTACTTTACCTCAAATCCCACCTACACCAAAAGAGGGAATGATGCTTGTTCTTTAATACCACTCAATGCACTCCTTTTGTTCTCTAATGCAAACATAAATTTTAGTGATGCCCTTTTTAGTCAAAGCAAACACCAAAAGTAATGATTTTCGTTCTCTAATGCAAACATAAATTTTAATGATGCCTTTTTAGTCAAAACAATCGCCAAAAGTAATGATGCAAACGGAGTTATTCTTTTTAAATTGATGTGGGCAACGCGCTTTTTGTATACTAATTTTCCCCTCAAAAGTTAGACTCAAAAAAGAAATGGCAACAAAAAACACAATCTCTAAAGTCTTCGAAAGGGGGTCCTATGGCTACTATGTTCATTCACATGTACAATTATTTTTTCAAAGTTAAAGCTCGGAAGAGTAGGCACTTACCGATATATATATACATATATATATATATATATATATATATATATATATATATATATATATATATATATATATATATATATATATATCTCATTTTCTTTTAATTCTATTTTTAGAGGAAAGTGCACACAACTACCAAGAGCCGCAAAGGACCATCGAGATTGTCGTGAAAAACAATATATATATATATATATATATATATATATATATATATATATATTTTCTTATATATATATATATATATTTTTTCTTATATATATATATATATATATATATATATATATATATCTTTTGTTGCTATATTTTATAGGAAAGTGCACACAACTACCAAGAGCCGCAAAGGACCATCGAGATTGTCGTGAAAAACAATATAGGAGGTTATCAAGACCTTTGTTAGGCAAAAAACAAAGGATTTTTCTACCTCAAATCAAATTTTAATGGTTGGGGGTACTCGTGGCATACTTGAGGTATTCAAAATGGGAGTTGCAAGAGGACTTGAAATAGGAACTCCATTAGAAGTCAAACCTCCAACATTATTGTCACATTGTCACATCATGTGATTGGCAGCTCATGGAGTCTTTATCACATAGGTAGAGGATAGAGGGAGATTATTGATATTCTCACTTTTAGAATAGGTATGGTTCGGATGTGGTTGGGAGGACGAACCACAAAGAAGTTCTCTGTGTGTCTCTTGAAGACGTACAATAGCCAAAAAAGAAGAGGGGATGTGATAGCTCGCGACATTGTTATCAAACCAAAAGATCCTTTCTGTTTTCGTGTGCATAGGAGATGGGGAATGAACCCCCCGCCACAAGGAAGAGAGGCACTCCATGTAGCCAAGGTGCCATTATATGTTTTGGTGATATAACATTCCTATCTATGATTGGCAAGTGCGATCTCCTTGTGATGGAGTGAAGGAAAAAAAGGGGACCGATGATCATAGCTATGGCCTATTAAAGAGCTGTTTTCATGTGTGTTTAGAACCCAACGTTGTGCATCTACTCTTAGATTCATGAGGAGATGCCCAATTTAGAGAAAATTCAGCTTCAAGTGATCAAATGCAACTGTAGAATAGTTGAGATTGACACTATGCATGCTATAACTGAGGTGCATGTTGAAGTTATTTGAAGGAGCCTCGTATGCACAAGAAGCATTGGAAGTCCACGTATTACAAGCCGAGCTATGAGAAGATACTAAGTATGAAACTTTTTATTTGTTTCTAGAAGTTAATCTTAGTAATACTCAATCTTTGGCAAAAGAAAGGATGGGCTTTGGGCAAAGCTTTTGAGGGGAAATTATGTGTATGGAGAGTATGAGATATATACTCTCATGTAGAGTGAAGAATTCCCTTAAAATACAAGTAAGAACAAGCTCAAAGTATCTCCAAAGTAGCCCTGTGCATGATTTTTACAAAAATTACAGGAACTATTTTGATAAGTAGCCATTTTGGGAAAGGGAAATGAAGTCGGATTTCTCATGAATTGGTATGAAAAATCATGCACACATATAATATTGTATATGGAGATCCATATACAATCAAGAAATTCAAGGATTAGCTTAGTATGATGGGAGTTTGAAGCTCCACAAGACCCCCTTCCATCATTGTTTGAGAAAAAAATTCATCACCTAAATTTAAGAAATTCCCATTTTGGAAGAGCGAAAAAGAGGTGCACTAGCTATAGATGGATAATATATATATATATATATATATATATATATATATATATATATATATATATATATATATATATATATATATATATATATATTGAGAGTATCCTATATGGACTTCACAATAGAATCATTAGATTCATAAGAATAATAAGTTAAGGAGGAGTTTTACTTCCTCGAAGATCCCCTTCCTACACTTTTTGGAAAAAATTCAGATGTTAATTTTTGTCAAACTCCACTTTTGGGAGTAAGAAAAGTGACTATTTAAGAGGTACATGAGGTATGGTGTATGTATTACCATGAAGAATGAGAAAATCCAAGAAAAATCAACATTGGGAGTGGATTAGAAGCTTGCTAAAATCTCTCATTTAAGTTTTTGCGTGAAAGTAAAAATCTTGATTTAGGCCTCTTTTGGGGAGAACATTAGAATGCTTGAAGGGAGGATTTGATAAGGTGAAAATAGGCCCAAGCATCTTCATATATCGCTCTTTGAGATTATGGATAGAATTTTAGGATTTTCTTGATGGGAGAATGCTTTTGGGCACTCCCAAGATCACATTTTCACACTTTTTTCAACCCCTCCATCAGTCCACTAGTTTGGCATGTCTTGCTTGGAAAGGCCATATCTTGGGTTAGAAAAGTCCAAATTGGACTTGCTATGGCTCTTTTCGAAGAGCACAAGCCTAGTTTCAGCATGTGTAAAGAAATTTTGCAAAATATATATTTTTGTAGGTCTGCAAAGTCTGAAAAAATTTTAGCAACTACCTTTCGAGAGTCATATTTTACAAACCAAGAAGGCGATTGAAGTAATTTCACTTCAAGCCACTTGTACATGATATATATCTCATTTTATGATTATTTTGCAGGTCCTAAAAAGGTTTTTGCAGGTCCAGACATGGATTACAAATGCATTTCTTTAGGTAAATTTGCATTATTTTGGTAATCATGTAACCATGCTTTATGTGTTGGGAAGTGACCCGATGTTTTCAAACAACTTCAAAGTTTATATTAGGATCTAAAGAGGAAGGTACAGAGGTCTTGAAGATCATAAAAAAGGATTGAATGCATGCAATTCCAATACCAAACCATTCAGGGACATATGATTTATATTTCAAGCATTTTACTTCATACTATGGCATGTTTTGTATGTACATGCATGGATTGAAATGCATACATCAAAGTTGATAATTTTTTCTAATTCTAAAAGTATGGATCAACTTGTTAGGAGTACACTTTTTTATTGTTTGCAAGAAAGATGGTTGCAGGAACTACAAGGTTATGCAACAAAGAGATTGTTGCTAGCATTGATTTTTATATTTTTGCAGGTTATGGAGTCCATGTATGAGTTTATGCCATGCATGCCATGGGCTTGTCAAGCCCTATGTTGTTGGATGGCATGTCGAAATTTTTCCCATCTCATGGCATTATATATGCACTTACCTTTAGGTAAGAATGTTATGACATTGTAACATGCCTTTTTTGCAAACATCAATAAGGTGTTAGCATGCTTGTAAGCATGTATTTGATGGACTTAAGACCATCATAGTAGTATAGATAAGCCAACTTCAGTAGTAATAGGATCCCTACACATAATCCTTATGGATTTAGACCATAGGATTGCTAAGGGGAAGGACATGTACCTTCACGATTGGCAATGTGCACAAGCAATCCTATAGGTTATAGGAAGTTGCATAGAGGCAAAGGATATACATTTATGATAATCTCCAAATTAGTGAAGATTTACTTATGTTCACAAGAGTCTCATAGTATGATTAGGAGACTATGGGGTATCATGATGAATACCCAAAGAGTGACTAGTTTCACTCATACACATCACTTGAGCAAGTAGTAAAGCATTCTTGCTACACTACTAAGTAAAACAATTAGATGGTATCACATAGATGGGTTTCACGAGAGCATCAACGAGTACTTATGTGATTCAAGTGATGGTTAAGAAGGCCACAAGAATGGCACTAGCTCTATGACTTAGAGCATAGATCCCTTAGTCAAGAATAGTTGTGGTACCTAGTACATATATGTATATCGAGATCTAGGAAGAGGTGCTTAGACTTAGTCTTTGCACCTAGGAACAAGTTATTTTGGACTAGAAAGGGATATCCATTGTCACATATTGACTAGAACCAAACTAACTAGTTCAAGGACATGGGACTCATTTGAGTCCACAGATATGAGTTGAGGATATGGTATTCATTAGAGTCCACTTATATATTATGTCACATATATGTGGAATATATATTCGGTTTAAACATGAATTGGAAGAAGGTTCCACTGGTATGGGACGATTGAAATGACTTTCTTGAGCACTCTTCTTCTATGACTAGGGAGAAAAGGACTCATCATTCATGGCAGCGTGTCTCACTAGATCAGAGGAGAGCTCTTAGTAGACATCTCCGTAGGATTGGGAGTTATGCTTCATAGTTTATGGAAGATTTATTCTTTCAGTAGAGAATGTGATGGGTGATTTTATCACCATTGGTATCACATACTCATTTTGAGGTTTCCAGGAAGGATAATTCCATTAGTTTGATTGGATCGTATAGATCCATGCACAAAGGATGGTTAGCAGAGATAGCTCTTTAATATGGATACACATGTGCTTATGATATCATGTCATATCATTACTGACCATTTTAGCAGAGGTCTTTGATTGTTATAAGGAATTTATTTTCTCCACTCTTCACTTCATACACTTTTATTAGTTATGGGAGATTTATTCTCCATCTTCATAGGAATGTATGTGATGAGGGATTATGCATTAGTTATGGAAGAGAGGAGTAAATAAATTCACGAGTTTCTCTTTTAAGGAAAGGAGAAAGAAGAAATTAGCTTAGTCTATAATTTTAAAGGAATTCATTTACTCTACTTTTCAATGTAATTTTCCTTCACATGGGAGTTTGATTCTCCACTATTTCTGAAGGAAAAGTATGGAGAACTTATGTGCATGTTCTCAATTATGGATGAGTAGAGCAATTGGATTCAATAGAATCGCTTTCGAAGGGAAAGGGAAAGTGGGATAGATTCCACTACCAAAGCTCTTTTCCTTAGAGGAGATTACAGAGAGAGACAGAGAGAGAGTTGCACTTTCTCATTTTGGTTGTCTAGATAGAAATGGCACTCTTCTATCAAAGACAAGAGGGAGATCAGCTAATCATGGTGGTTAGGTTGAGTCTCATCTATAGACTCTAGAGAGAAATAGTTATGCTACTTTCCGTGATGGTCCTTGACTATATGAGATAATCTAGTTATTGATATTAGTTAGACTGGGAGTAGATAGTTGATATCTCTCTTTAGAGTTTCTATGAGATATGGATATATCTAATCTATTGGGGTACCGAACTCTTAGTTGATGTTACATCATGAACATGATGTGTAAACATCAGTTAAGAGGATGGGTACTTAGGGATTATCTAAATCTAAAAAAGAATGCTTTTTGCATTCATATGGCAAATTAAAGGGAAGAGAAAAATTTAGAGTTTGCACTAGTGCCAAAATATGCTCTCACTAATCCAAAGGAAAGGGATGAAAAAACACAGACTTCTTGGTTGGTGAAATGTAGAGATTGCATTTTACTACCAAGAAATTCTTACACATGAGCTAGATGATGGAATAGCATAGTTCACAAGGTAGTTTAGATTAAGCTATTACTTGTGAGTACTCTCACGGTTAGGAAGACCTAGAGTGTTAAGGGCAAATCTATCATTTAGTCCTAGATGGGTTTGGACTCACTTATTATTGGACTTCGTTCTATATTTCCCTGGATTCTATGGTCTATTATTTCCATTATGGTATGGGCAAGCCTATAAGCTTGGCACTTTATACTTTCTTTTCATATTATTACTCCATAGAGGATGCATCATATGGACTTAGATCATTTTGATGATGTTATATGTCATGGGAGTGATATTTTGGAAGTTTAGTGCATATGGGAGGTAATAGGCACCACACATATGGTTTCCCACCTTTAGGATGATCTCATATGAAGCTTCTTAAGGAGAAGGATATGGGGAAACAACACACAGAGATGACCATGTACATAGAGTACATGGTGTTCAGGGGAGTCCGAGCACTTTCTTCTACCACTACAGACATTTCATTTACATTTTCGAGGACGAAAATGCTTTCAAGGGGAAGGAAATGTCACATACTAGGGAAACTGGTTTAAACTAGCCAAAGCCATTACATGTCCAGCCCGGGGGTTGAACATAAGACCTCCGCCTTAAGAGACTAGTGCTTGACCAACCCACCTACAGGATGCGGACATGAAATGATATTTTACAATGTTCCATGAAGCTATCATGAATGATTTAAGTAACGAAACAAGATACTTTCTAGAAGGTTCTATGATGTCACAGAAAAAGCTTATTCACATGGTTTTTCAAGGGCCTTTTTGGTAAGAATGCATTCAAACATACACCAAGAGTTAACGTAAGATACATAAAATATATGCATGGTACATAATCAAGTACTATTGGATGTATTCCTCCCTTCTAATAATTATAGTTCACAATCTTGATTTGTATAGTACCATGACAAAATCATTATATTAATGGGTGACAATGCATTCCGCCCTTCTAATAAAAAAAACAATAAATTTGATTCAAAATTATATACATGATTATGGAGCAGTTAAAAATGGAATTCTCGTAAGAGGAGATGCCTCGATGAATATTCCCTATTTCTTATCATGTGACAAGTTTTGTAAGGCTAGATATTTTACGATGGAGAATGAATTTGTTCCCATCTGTCGATATAGTTATTCTAACAACAATGAGAGAGTGACAAGTGACCATTTCTAAAGGCATGGCTATGGTTGTCATGCATTCTTCCCCTAGTGCGATTTCGGATTGCTCCATTGTTACTTCGGCATTTGTGCCTCAGAAAGCGTCGAACATTCGACAGATACGCTCCGGTCTTTCCTCTTGCACCCTTGAAACGTCGCCTCGATTTTGTGCGCTTCATCTTTCTCGCAGTTTTGACAAGCTTTCGCAAGGTATATGCATGCTTCTGTCTCCACTTGTCTTTCACTGTCTCGGGTTCTTTTTAGCTCAGATGAAAGCTGAAAGGTAAAGAGAGAGAGAGAGAGAGAGAGAGAGAGAGAGAGAGAGAGAGAGAGAGAGAGAGAGAGAGAGAGAGAGAGAGAGAGCTAAATGTAGTTTTCAGGAACTGTTCTCCTTTGCGGTTTAGTTGCTATAGTTGCACACCTCATTGTTTAGATTTTTTTTTTTTTGAAAGTTTTTTTTTTTTTTTTTAAAGTAGTGTCCGGATTTTCATGTGCCATAGCTGCAAGGTGGAATGCTTGCATGGGCCAACATCAGCTATCAGGCACACATATGCACAGAGAGAGAGAGAGAGAGAGAGAGAGAGAGAGAGAGAGAGAGAGAGAGAGAGAAAGAAAGAAAGAAAGATATATTAACGTCCACGGGAGGCCGAAGTCGACCTATGGGACCGATCAGGTACATCAAAACATTACATTCCACTTGGGGGGAGGCCCTCAAGGGGCTATAATAAAAGGCAAAAATCAAAATAAAAATAAAAGGGGGGGGGATGTGGCTTCCAAAGCACTCTTATGACTCATAAGAGTTTCAAAATTACATCAATGTATATTACAAATGAGGGAGATAGCTGTTTCTTCCTATGTGGTATGGGTATGGAAATCTCTGATAATAGCTTGACCGCCTCTGTATACTGCCCACTTTCCATTCTTCCTGGCTTCTCTGACTTTAGTTAACTCTGCTGGTCGATTTTTAAGTTGGAGTGGGGTGAGTTCATCTGCTATCCATACTTTAGTACCTTGTAGTGACTTTGCTTGCTTCATGACAGCTATCTTATCTGACATGTCAAAATAGCTTACCCTTGCCTGAGTTCCTTTGGGTGTGATGAAGACCGGAGACCCTAGATTGATGAAGGGGACCACCTTGGTTAGTTGTGCTTCTAGTACTTCTGTTTCAAGGATGCAGTCATCTTTTAACTCGGGTGCGATGTCCTCCCTGTCCCATCCTAGGGGGAGGCCTCCAATCCTGATAACTTTCTTGTTGCTGTCCACCAATTCCTGTTCCTTTACCACAGACATTACTTCTTTTGAAAAATGTGTAGAGCTGGATAGTTTTACCTCGGATAATTGTGTTGCAAAGTCGACTTTATTGGTTGATTCATCTCTTGTTTGCTGGCTGTTTCCTTGTGTTTCATCAAGCTTTTGTTGCAATCTGGCTATTTGTTCATCTTTCTTACTAATTTCCTGTTTCATTGCTGCCATTTCTCCTTGGAGTTTCTTCACTTCTTGGAGTAAGTAAGACTCCCATGCTGTTGGTTTGTTGACTGGGGCTGGTATAGAAAGCGGCTGGTGCAAGAGGGCAGAGGCAAAGCTTTTCCTGCCTTCCATGTTGTTTCTGTAGACAGTGAGCAAGGAGAAGGGTGTTGGAAAGCTCAAGGAGAGGGTCCCCTCCCTCACCCTCCCCTCGAGATGAAGAGAGAGAGAGAGAGAGAGAGAGAGAGAGAGAGAGAGAGAGAGAGAGAGAGAGAGAGAGAGAGAGAGAGAGAGAGAGAGAGAGAGAGAGAGAGAGAGAGAGAGAGAGAGAGAGAGAGAGAGAGAGAGAGAGAGAGAGAGAGAATGAACATGTCCTTGTTCGATATCTATACAAATGCATGTGAGAGTGATCTTGCAAGAGTAGTATAAGACCTTGCATGTGCTTGTTGAACACATCAATATTGTTTGGACATCGTGGACTTACCCAGATACCCACAAAAAGATAGATCGATGCTCAAAGCAACGAGTCTGTCAATTCGCACATTTGCATTCCCTTCGAGTTGACTTTTGCACTCGGCTTATAATAAAATAGAAACAAGGCATAGGCCTTGGCATTACCTTGGTCACCTTGGACTTCGTTGGCACGTCGACACTTTGGCACCATGGCTTTGAGGCTTTGTTGGCAATGTTTGGTCATGAGTGCATGAAACCTCTCCAACTAAGGGATGGCAACAAGAAATTCCACATCCACGAAGGGGAGATTTCGATTCACCTTCTATTCACACATAGTGAAATGTTTTAATCACGATACTATGGATGGGATGTTTCACTAGTCCTATAATTTATGATATACCTTTATCCAAATCCACTCTCTATCTTTCTACGTTTCCAATCCTTAACCTTCTTCTTTTTTTTGATAATATTTTTTTTTTTACATTTCAACAAGCTTTTTTGCCCCTCTACAAAGGATGGATCCACACAAGGCTCCAAGAATTTTGAATTTTCCAAATTTAAAGGATGTGAGGATTGTTATTTTATTCTTTCTTAGCTATCTAAGTTTGATGATTTCTACTAAGACAAATCTTATTCAGAGCAAAAAGTTAAGTTTGCAACTAGCTATCTTGTTAGTAAAGCACATAACACTAAGCCATCTACAACATGGGAAACATTTCAAGAGAAGGTGAAAGAATTTATTTCTACCCTTGCAATTTCGGTTACTTATTAGAGGAACTTGGACTACTTTTGCATGGAAGGAAGGTGATAATGTTTCAACTTATATGGAATGCTTTTGGCAATGAATTCTTGTTGTGCAAATGTTGAAAAAGTTCTTGAAGACATTCTGCAACAAATATGAAGATGGTTGATGGGAAATCAAGCATAGCTCAATATCGTATGTCCTACATGTCTACATGAGACAATTTCTTCTTCTGCTCATGATGTCACGGAGTTCGATTCTATTGCAAAGTCAATTTGTTTACGATCATAGTGTGACCGAGAGATTTAAGTCATAAGATTTAAATCCAAATTTAATTTTTTAAATCGTTTAGACCTGAAATAAAAATCGAGGTTTTTATCCGCTTAGAGAGTTTTTTCCCCCAAAAAAATTTATAGATGTATATACATATTTACATGAATAAAGACATTATATGACATATCCCATCCAAAATTTAACATGATAATTTACACCACATTAGGCTACCCTCTAACATATTTGCTCAAAAGAATGCATCTTCTAATATTTTTTTAAAGTAGATTGTCCATAGTGTCGAGTTCAGAGCTCCCAAGCCTCTCTAAGAAATTCTCAAGCACATGGACTAGTGGCTCTAATAGCTATAGCACTTGGTTTCCTCAATATAAAAAGGCTCTTGGATCACTAATGCGTAGCTTAATAGATTATTTCCCAATCCAAAAGTGAAAGATAAATAGGAT
The DNA here is from genome assembly GCA_020310875.1 of Ceratopteris richardii. Taxonomy (NCBI): domain Eukaryota; kingdom Viridiplantae; phylum Streptophyta; class Polypodiopsida; order Polypodiales; family Pteridaceae; genus Ceratopteris; species Ceratopteris richardii. Next base: position 167,168,995 of record CM035409.1, read on the forward strand.
ATAAGATTAATATGCTCCAAAGATTAAAAGAATGTTAGGATTTCTCTTTGCTCGACTCGTAATTTGCATTCTATTATGAGATCCTCTCCCTTTCTTATTGATTTCCTTTGAAAGAGATGGCAACAAGAGTATAAAGCAGTATTTATTGATACACCAAAGCCTCGCCACTTCTTTTCTCCTCTCACAAAATTACCTTAAACCATCCTTGCCTCCAAGTATACAGGAAACACAATATCTATTGTTGTGGTGCATAACCCTTTGTCAAGCTCGTGAGTAAGCTTTATTACTCATTAGACTTTTCTAATAACATATAGAGCAAAGCTTGGGATGTGCGAGTTTTATGTATGTAGCAATACCACCCTTCTATTATGCATACTTGATTCTTTGATACATGCATTAGATAATGTTTCCTTCATTGTAGTGAAAAAAAGGTTTGAACGCCTTTTCGCTCACTATACCCAACAACCATGATCTCTTGTCATGAAATGCACATAGATATGTTGATGGGGGGTTGTTGATTCTTTGATACCTATGTGGTAGCTGAAAGATTGATCGTAGCAACAAGAACCGGCTTTGAGGTGTAATATCTTTTTACTTTCTCCTTGATATGGATCTTCTTGTTAGCATGTTGCTTTTTCCTCAATATGGATCAACATCTTACATTAGCATCCTCCATATAGGTGAGCAAGTCAACATTAACAATCAGACAATCAAGATTTATTTCTCAAAAGAATGCGCTCGAGCAAATTTGTACTTATGAATCTTGAAAAAAACAAATCTCATTAGACACTATAAAAATCGCTAGGAGAGGTTAAAATTGAGAATGGTTTTTTCGATTTTTACTTTGGACCTAAAAATCGTAATTTAATCACACCATGTCCATGATACCCAACCGCAAATAATAACTTTTCTTAAATAATCCTTTTCAAAACACCCCCTTTTCTTCACAACGTACACTTGGAGTACATACTAAAGTTAATTTAATTGCTTCTTTCTTTAAGAATACAAAACCCAAACCCACTATCCATTGATATACAACAGAAGCATGCATGCATAACGTAGAGGTAGCAAACTTGGACATATTAAATCTTTAAGTATTGTAAGTGCTATCATCATCGATAGACTTGCAGAAGCGCAAGTACATAATACGGATGTAGTTCAAGCCAATGCTAATTTCACTTGGATTGAAGAGGAGCTTGAAAAGGATCTCAACACTATGGGTAATGAAATTGTTAGGAAATGAACATTAAAGATTCCAATTGTACGTATGTTAGGTTAGGTTTCTCCAATCATTGTATATTTTCATGAACACTGGCTAATTTGTATCATAGGATAAATTTAGATTTAGGTCATAAAAAGGGAAAAAAAAATGGTAAAAGTTGACAATGGTTATTTAGAAATGAATCACATATTCATGAAGTACCTCAAGAGAGCAATCCAAACATATATGGCACTTCCCATATAAACCTTAAATTGACTACTTTGCTAGTCTAAACCCTAAAATAAAAAATAAGTCAACCTAAAGAACCCAAATTTTAATAAAACATGCCACATGTCTCAATCCTAGTATGTGCGCCCCATGAACTTGATAATTCACCATAAATCTTCCACATCATCATCATGTGCCATGTCATCAAAGCTTGCACAAAAAGTTAGACCCTCCTTCTCTTGGATTTGTGCCTAGCGTTTAAGCTTGTTTTTAGAGAAAAACTTATCATGCTCAATCACTATATAAAATCATGCCATGCTTCGAGCCTAGAGGTGAGCTACTCATACACTCTTATGAGTGGGAGTCTTGCTCTCTTACATGCACAAGGAGGAGATTTTATAGTTGAAGCTCGAGGAGTTGGGAGGAATGAGTGTGTCTTATACTCTTCGAGGTCTCGAAGGACTTGGAGTAGTGTATGCTAATACACTTGGAGGACTCTCATATTCTCTTGAGGGGTGGCTTTGGAGTTCCTAATTTCAGCCTAAGCCTTTTCATAGCCTATCTTCCCTTACCCTCACTTGCTCACTTTGGTACTTATGAATTGTGAGTACATTTCTTTTGTAATATTTGGAGGATATGATCATCTTATACATCTTTACGATTAATGGGAGCATTGTAATTTTTGACCATACTCTGTGTATTTTGTGTATATGTTCTTTTGTTTATGTGTGTGTTCTCCTATGCGTGCTATTTATGTGTTTACCCTGGCTAGCAATTTGGTATCAGAGGAGGTTCCATTGAGATTTTTATAAGCTTAGTTGAAATCAAAGGAGCAAAGCTTTGTGTGAAAAGAGGAGAAAGAGTTTTGTAAGTCTTTGCTCTATTTATTTTTTAGAGTTTTGATTAGAATTTAGGAGTCAATTACTTCTTGTAGATAAGTCTTAAGGCTTCAGCCCATCTCTTCTTTTGCCCAATCTATACTCAGTTTTTGTTAAATTATAGGCTTATGGCACTCAACCCTAAATTGTTTCTTGCCTATTAGTGAATTTATAGGCCTATATATTTGTAAATTTTTGACACAAGTACTTTATTTGCTGCCTAGATTTATGTGCACATTAAAAATTACTTTTCACTTTCAAAGTGCCTTTGACACTAAACCTGAAAATTAAGATTTGACTTTTGACCATGATGTTAGTGCCAAACACAAGTGTTATATATGGTTGGATAGCTCTCATTGAGCTCTATATTACGTAATAAAAATATCTGACCATAAAATCTGAGATTAAGCATGAAGAGGCTGAGAGGTGACTGAAATTACAAGTTTAAGCTGAGAAGATGGGGATCAGGGTCATGTAAACTGATGGAACATGAGGAAAAGGCTGAGGGATGTATCGTGAATATACGTGCTAATCACGACATATGAAGAGAAAACCATGAATTATGGGCAAGAATTTGTAGCACATGAGGTTCATAGGGACAAACATGAAGGTGCATGAGCTTGTAAAAGGTTGAGATGATTGCGCATGAGGTAGAAGATGAGTTGTACAGTTGCATCACCACCTTGAGGCTGATTAGTGATAAAGATAGTGACCACCTAGTGAAGAAATGCAGCGCATGCACTTTTGAGTTATTGATATCAGCTGTGCCTTAGTTCGTTCTTTTATAGGTGGTTATGAGTTTAGACTAGTAATAGCAAGGTTTCTCTTTAATTAGTGTGATTTAATTTTCTTTTTGTATAAAAATAGCATAAAGTGACTTATCGAAAAGTCAACTTTGAAATTTGGATATGAGGTAAATGTGTGGATTTTTTAGGTGTGGATGCACCCAAAACTTGGGGGCTGAAATTGGGCTTGGTTGAACCTAAATTCAATGCTTGAGTGAGAATTTAACTCTTTAGTGAGAATTTAACTCTCTAGTGAGAATTACCCGCACTAATATGTATCAACAAGGGACAAGTCTAACGGGCTTCCTCTCAAATTGGTGCATTGGCTAGTTGGTAGAGGAATTATGGGGTGCTAGTCTTAATCTTGCTATCTGTATTGACTTATTGAAATCTCAACTCAAAGTTTGGAACATTTATTCTCACTTATTTTGATCTAGCTGAATTCATTAGGTGTTCGTCTTTTTACGTGAACCTCAAAGCTTGAGTCTTTCTTCACAAATTCGTTGACTTTGCTTAATTGAGGGTTGAATGGGCGTCATGTATTGATGATTCCCTCACAAAGAGAATAGTTCTTTCTCGTGCTTCATTTTTTGGTAGGAATATATACAAGTTAGATATCAAGACAACTTTTGTAAATGGTGATCTTCATGAAGATGTCTACATTCAACAATCATAAGATTTCGAAGAATTAGGTAATCATGAAAAGATACATTTGTACCTTTTATCTATTGGTTTTGAAAACTCTGATGAAGCTTCCACCCTCTATGTTAAAGAAGAGACAAATGTCTTGATTATCTTTATCATCTATGTTGATCACATAATCATGACATGTCCCAAGGATTTAGATCTTCAGTTCTTTAAGTCACAACTTAAGCATGCATTTGATGTCAATGACCCTTGGGATTTTACATTATTATTTAGGCACTGAATTGAAATTTAGGAATGATTGAATCTATATGATGCAACAAAAGTACATTGAGAAGTTTTTAGAAAGGTTTGAAATGATAGATTGTAAACCTATGGATACACCTATGGATGTTAATCTGTCATTATAGGCAAAAGCAGAGTGAGAACCTTTTGATGCTATGCCATATAGTCAAGCACTTGGATGCTTGATCTATATATGTAATACATGGTGTGACATTCAATTTGCAATTTTTCAAATGTCAAGGTTCATGCACAAACGATTCAAAATTCATTGGAAAACGGTTTTAAGAATATTCAGATATTTGAAGGGAACTTTGAATTATGCAATGGTGTTTTCGAAGTCACTGCATTTTCTATTAAAAGGTTTTGCAGATTCTGATTGGGAAGGTGACAAAGACACAAGAAGAAGCACAAGTGGTTATTATTTCTATATTGGAGATTGCCTTATCTTGTGGCGTTCTAAGAAACAACCAACAATAGCTACTTCATCCACTGAAGCATAGTATAGGGATCTCTTTAGAGCTTCACTTGAAGCAATTTGGTTACATAAAATTTTGAGCTGTCTTGCTGTTCATGTTCATCTACCTACATAGATATTTTTCGATAGTCAAAGTGCTTTTGCTATCACAAAGAATCCTATTCATCATGCTAGAACCAGGCATATTGTATGCTGTCACTACATTTGGGAAGAGGTATCTAAAAAGGACATTGAGCTAATTTTTGTACCTACAAGTGAAAATGTTTTAGACATATTTACCAAAGCATTATCAGAAGACAGATATCGGGAGTTATGAAGATGGTTGAACTTTATGCTATTATGACATTGAGGGGGGATTGTTGGAAAACAATGTCAGAATGCTCAAATTTGCCAAAAATTCCAGCAACCCTAATTTTGATACTTAGTAAAAATTTTGTCAAAGATGGTCGTAATGTTTTATTGTACCATTGGAAAGTTCTCATTGAGAGCTTTCTAATGATATATACAACACTTCGCCATTGAGCATCAAAAAGTCAACCAAAAATTAAACCCTAATTCTGCCTTCCAAGTTGCTTTCACTCATATCTTTTTAATGGCTATGATTTTTTGGATGAAAAACATACCAAATTAACCCTAAAAGCTTGGAGATCAAATTTTCAACCCCAAAAGTTGGGAGACCAAATTTTTAACTTTGAAAGCAAAAACGAATTTGAAAGAGCTTCCACACATACTTCAATAAAGACTTATGCGAAAATTATGCTTTTCATTAGGTTTTCTTGCTTTTCAAAGGAGATTTTTGTAGGGCTTGTAGATCTGTACAAGGAGGCTATTGTGGGCTTTTTTGAACATTAAGTTCAAGCTACTCAAGCTACAAGCTCTAGGGTTAAGAGCTAGGAGGACTCTTGAAGGTGTATATGCAACTTTGAGGGAGATTTTGGCTACATACCTTTTTTCTTCTTCACGCTCCCAAGTGTGCATGCTGATTTTGGAGAGTAGTAGTAGTAGTAGTAGTAGTAGTAGTAGTAGTACCTACTTTAAGGTTTCTTCACATGTTGTTGCTGTTTTAGGCCTTTGCCTATCACTTCATAGCGAGCAATGACCATTGCTCTGCTCTACATCAAAGAGGACCCAATTTCAGATTAGGATTTGATGTAATAACTGTTTTGAACAGTTTTTATCCTTCTTTTTGCACATATTCACTCACATAACACCCCTTAGACGCTCTCACACTACTTTTTGTAGCTAGTACCCCTAGATTCAGCCTACATTCAGTTTTTTGTATCATACACACATTGTATATTGACATTTTGCATTTATTAGTGTGTAGTAGCATTAAACTGCTTCACCTTTATAATTGTCTTCTTGTCTCTCTCTAGTGTCTTTTATCTCTCTTGATCAAGTCAAGGTGTGTTTGTGCTAAGGTCAAGTGTTGGAAAGATCTTGGATTAACTTGTGATTATTGTTTGGGCTTACCACACTTGCAACACTTACATTGCGTCTGTTTTCAAGCTTCTTCTAGGATGAAATTCTTGATGAGCTCCGAGTGAACATTCTGCCATAATATGGCTAAGAAAAGACCAATCAAAGAGGAGGACATAAAGATAAACATGCAAATATATTAACAAAGACAATGAAAACAAACTAGGCAGTGTGCATTGAACATACTCATCCAAATCAGCTGCAAGCTATGCTAGCATAGGTGGGACTGAGTAGAGTGAGGATATCGTCTCAAAGTGCAAATTAGAAGTGTCACATGTGTTATTCAATGATTAGAATGAAAATCAAAGTTTTCAGTATTTCATGTAGATCCTTAACTAATCTGAGAAGAGAGGCCAATTGCACTTTAAAGGGAACTGATTGGACATGCCGAAGTGCATATATCATCTTTAGCTACATGTGGATGTACGGCAGCAGGATAACTTTCTAGTGGATTATGCTGCTATTTTTTGGCCCTTAACTTTTTCATATTCATTTGTTGTTCTTTCAACTTTGAAACGGATGTCCAATTTGGGATTTCTGTCCATTATGCTATATTATACTGCAGAGATACTTAATATTTGATGATATCTTATAGTGATAATCTTCAACAGAACTTCAGCTCTTGTTCAATCTATTTGTGCAGACTGTTTCTCTGGGAGAGGTAAACGTTACAGGGGCTGTTATCTGAAGATATTGGCAAGTATGGCTGATACCGGCACCAGTGTTAGCAATTTAGATGCCGCAGAATGGGCAAAACAAGACAACAGAAGATTTCTGCATGTTGTCTACAGAGTGGGCAATTTGGAAAAGACAATCAAGTGGGAAAATCCTCTATCGATTGGTTGAGGTCTTAAAGTTTCTTTATCATAATAATGTTATGTGATTGAAAATAATCTTCAACAGATTTTATACGGAGTGCTTGGGTATGAAGCTTTTGCGGAAACGAGATATACCAGAAGAGAAATATACAAATGCTTTCCTTGGCTATGGTCCTGAAGATACTCATTTTGTAGTAGAGCTAACATACAGTGGGTGTTACTTTGATTGCTATTTGAATTTCTGTGTTAATTGTTCCATAATATAGTTCATTCATGAGTGTTACCCTCTGAGACAGATTATGGTGTCGACAAATATGACATAGGAACTGGTTTCGGCCATTTTGGGATTGCAGTTGAAGATGTAAGGATGCCTTCCAAGTTTTAATAGTTCAGTGAAACTTCTGATGTAAAAGAAAATTGAAAGAGTTGGTTTTGCTTCAGTCAAGCACCATAAGTCTGATGCTTTATGATCAGGCTAAAGTTTGTTTTAATTTTTATTGTACTTCAGGTGTACAAGACTGTAGAGCTTATAAAGGCAAAGGGTGGTAAGGTCACACGAGAAGCAGGCCCAGTGAAAGGAGGGAAAACTGTTATTGCTTTCGTTGAGGATCCAGATGGATACAAGTTTGAGTTGATACAACGAGCGTCTACCCCAGAACCCCTCTGCCAAGTCATGTTAAGAGTTGGGGATCTTGATAGATCTATCAAATTTTATGAAAAGGTTCACATTTTCAAGCATTTGGAACAAATACATGGTTGACAAGCAGACGTACTGATTTATATTCTTTATCCTCTTGCTCAGGCATATGGAATGCAGCTTCTTAGGACCCGGGACAATCCTGAGTATAAGGTATTAAAGCCTTGGTGGGAGGGTGGGTGGATGGGAGGCAGGGGGGGAGTGGCAGAGAGGGAGTCAAGCGGGGGGAGTCAGATTATAGATAAACACACATATACTCATAAATACATACATTCATACATATATACAAACACAGAATTTCAGACTCAAGTCAAGGATATGCTGTGGATTATGCTTCAATGTGTCTTCCACCTGATTTGACATATTTGAGAATATCAGAACAAAAGGTTGTACAAAAATTGCTCCTCCTCTTCCTCTCACTTTGTGGTCACCGTTCACGTAAAGGAAAATCGCTGTCAGATACTACTTAATAGGTGATAGAAAGGATAGAATATCACACATGCTGCACATGATGTGGTGATTGGAGAAAGATTTTCTTTGCCCTTCCTTTGTAGCGATTCATTTGCATAAGAGGAATTGACTTTCCCGAAAAAGTAAGGGGGGAAAAATATATATATGTGTATATATATTTCTGCATGTTTGTATACACATACATGCGTGTATATGTATATGTATATATGTGTGATACATCATATATATATATATATATATATATATATATATATATATATATATATATATATATGTGTGTGTGTGTGTGTGTGTATACATATACACACACATATATATATATATATATGTGTGTGTGTGTGTGTGTATGTATATATATATATATATATATATATATATATATATATATATATATATATATATATATACATATATATATATATATATATATATATATACACACACACACATATATATATACACACAAACACATACGTATACATATATCTATGTATGTATGTGTGGGTGTGTGTCTCTCTCTCTATATACATATATACATACATACATATATACATACATACACACACATACACACACACCTCTGTGTGTGTGTATTAGTTTGTGTCATGGACAAAGGAAACCATCCTGAACCTTAGATTCCATGTGAATCCTATATCTCATGATTGGTTCAGAATTAGGAGAAACCAATGCTTCCATTGTGTCCGGAACGCGCTAAAACCCTAAGATCGACTGTCTATTTGCTAAATTCTAACATTTTGAGGTCCTGATCGATTTGCTGACATCATTGATGATATCATCAACTCGCAACCGCCCTTGGGAACCGCCCTTGAAAACCTATATAAGGAGGGGTTTGCCACATTCATAATCAGTCTTGCCAATACCAGTCTTGGGAGCTCAAGGAGTCGTGACCACCAAGTAAGTACTCTCCAAGTTCCAGTTCTTGTTCTTGTCTTGTTCCTTGTCCCAGTCCTGTCTAGTCTTGTATCCTAGACATCTAGTCTTGTCCTCTTGTAATCTCATAGTACGAGATCTTGTCGAGTTCTTTCTTGTATCTAGTTCATCTCCCCGAAGGGAGTGCTTGTAATCCAGAGATTTTGTTCCATACTTACGACCCCGGGTTGTGGGATCTCTTCTATCATCTCTTGTCCACTTATCTATACCTATAGTCCCGGGTTATGGGACTTCTTGTATCAGCTACATATTCTTGTATTATTTTCCCTTAATGGGTATTCTTGTAATCAAAAGTGTGTTTCCGAAATCTTGTCTAGTGTAGTCAGAGAGCACAATCTAGTGCTCCCCTGACATTTTGGCAAGACTAGCTTCTATCCAAGACTAGTCATCATGGAGAATGCTTATGAAGAGATTGTAGCAACACTTCAGAGTCTCCAACAACAAGTCGAAGGCCTAACTCATCGACAAACACAAGTCGAGATGGGACATCCAGTGCATGTAGGTGCACTCCTCCAAGAATTACAAGAACGAATGGGGAGTCTTCAGACAAATCAAGGGAGTATGCAAGTAAATCAACGACCTAGTACATCCTTCATGAGGGAACCCAAGATCTGCATGCCAGAAAAGTTCGATGGTGATCGCACAAAGTTCTGAGGATTCTTGCAACAAGTCAAATTGTACATCCGCATGCAGCCTGATAGATACCCTGATGATGCATCCAAGGTCGGTTTTATTGGAACCTAGCTCTATGGTCAAGCTTTATCATGGTTCGCCCCAATCTTGGAGAAGGATATGGCCGTACTTCATGACTATGAGGGGTTTCTTGGAGAGCTCATCACCACATTTGGAGATGCAGATACGAGTCGAGTGGAAGAAACAAAACTTCGAAAGCTACGTCAAGGTAACCGCCCTACCTCTACCTATGCATAAGAATTTATGCAGTTGATATGTGACCTCACTTGGCACGATTCACGAAGATTATTTCATAACCCAATTTAGATGGGGCTTAAGAGATGATGTCAAGGACCTTCTATTCACGATGCCAGAGGTTAAGACATTGAATGAATACATCAACCAAGCTATTCAATGTGATAACCTCCTTTTTGAAAGGAAACAAGAAAAACAAGTAGAAGGAAAACCTCGCCAATGGAAACCCTTCCAACCTACTCCTAGAGATGAGTCTATGCCCGAACCTATGTAGATAGATGTAACTAGGTTCCAGCCTCTAACACCACAAGAGAAACAAAGAAGGAGAGATAACAAGTTATGCCTGTATTTTGGAAACCCTGGCCATATTGCAGTTAATTGTCCCAACAAGAGAACGAACTCCAAAGTCGCAGCCACCCTTGTAGAGTAGGGAAACGAGGAAGTCTAGTTGTAAAAGAGAACATACAGCTGGACCATGATATAAGAAAGGGTCTCATAATTCACACCCGTAGAAACATGTCTTTCCCCTGTCAAGTTAATCATGTCGAAGAAGACCCTTTCCCTTATAGCTCTGGTAGATTCAGGAGCCTCCTCATGTTTCATTGATGAGGGACTCGTTAAGAAACATGGAATTCCAGTTCTTCGGAAGGACAAAGCAGTAGTAGCTGAAGTAGTAGATGGACGCCCTCTAGCATCGGGGAATATGACCATGGAAACCATACCATGCCACTAAGAGTACACCTTGGTGACCATGATTCACACATCTGTTTCAATGTAATATCAAGTTCAGTAAACATGGTTATCATCGGAACGTCGTGGTTAAAGAAACATAATCCAGAAATTAATGGGGAGAATAATAAAATCACCGGTGGAGATATCCAAAAGAACCCGAATTATGTTGGAGCCAAAGCCTTCATCCATGTAGTAAGGAAGGAACCGACGTATATGATCTATGCCATACAAACTCAAGAGCCCAAGAAAGATGATTGAATGAAGCTACTTGACCAATACCAAGGGTTTGAAGATGTCTTTGAAAAAAAGAATGCAGATATGCTCCCAGAGCATAGACCTTATGATTGTGCCATAGAACTTCAAGAGTGAGCACAACCACGTTTGGGCCAATCTATAGACTATCCCTAGAGGAACTTACAGAATTACGTAAGAATATTGATGAGAATCTAGCCAAGGGGTTTATCAAACACTCGAAGTCTCCTGTAGGAGCCCCTATCCTTTTTGTAAAGAAGGACGGAACTCTTCGAATGTGTGTGGACTATCGTGGTTTGAATACAGTCACAATAAAGAACAGATATCCTCTACCACTTATATCAGAGCTCTTGGAACGCCTCGAAAAAGCAAAGTTCTTCACTAAGATTGACCTTCGAGGAGCAATAAATCTTGTCAGGATCAGAGAAGGAGACGAATGGAAGACAGCATTTCGAACAAGGTATGGATACTTTGAATATGTAGTTATGCCATTTGGTCTCACAAATGCCCCAACAGTCTTTCAACATATGATGAATGATATCTTTCGAGAGTATTTAGATGATTTGGTGGTAATATATCTTGATGATATCTTGATATTCTCCAAAAATCTAGAAGATCATGAATCTCATGTAAAGATAGTCCTAGAGAAACTAAGAGAAAAAGGGTTATATGCAAAATTAGAGAAGTGCTACTTCCATCAGACAGAAGTGGAGTTTTTAGGGTACATTGTATCAGAGAAAGGAATCTTTATGGATCCTAAGAAGATCAAGACAATCCTTGATTGGCAACCACCTTCATGTGTTCGAGATGTACAATGTTTTTTGGGGTTTGCAAACTTCTATAGGATATTCATCAGATATTACTCCAAGATAGTGACACCTCTTACCAAACTTACAGGGAACTCCAAATTCTCATGGACCGACAGAAAAAGCATTTCAGACCTTGAAATCAGCATTCACTATTGCTCTAATTCTAGTTCATCCTGATTCTAGTAAGCCCTTCTTCCTAGAGACAGATGCATCAGATTTTTCCCTAGGGGCCATTCTTTCTCAATATGGAGATGATGGACACCTACATCTAGTTGCATATCATTCAAGGAAATTTTCTCCTCCAGAAATTAATTATGAAATTCATGATAAAGAACTTCTTGCCATAGTGGATGCAGTTGATACCTTGCGTCATCATCTAGAAGGAGCAGCCCAGGTTCGAC
>CM035409.1:167193528-167196028 GCA_020310875.1 Ceratopteris richardii
TGTAGAAAATGCTCGCGGTAGTAGAGCATTTTCGGTGGCAATGTACCCCTAGGGCTCACCCATGTCCTCTGTATGTATGTATGCCATATCTCGTGACGAATGATCCTATTCCTCTCTTGATGAGAGAGCGAGTAGGTGGGTGCATGAGAGTCGTACTGTAGTGGTGGTAGCCTGTCTATGTCAAAGCCATGGTGGGCAAGCCAGTCTCGTGTCTGTGCATACCATGAGGAGGTGTCGCCTGCTAATGCCATATCACGTGATGCCTCGAAAGCACGATAAGCAATGCGCTCTGTATCCATGCTCCGAAGTCTGTGTAATAGGCATACTGTCTGGAATAGTGCCTCAACTAGCATCGGTGGTGCAGCGAGCTCTGCTCTAATGATATCATGTGGTACTGAAGGCTTGCTGCGGATAAGTCTAGCAATCATGAGGATCTGTGGCCTCTCTAATGCTGTCCATACTGATGTAGCTAATCCTGGTCCCCATATGGTTGCCCCATACATGAGCGCTGGCGTAACCAAAGTGTCAAAGAGCCACCCCTTTGTGCGGGGCTCCTGAAAATATGCCTGGTGGCACTGTCTCCCCATCAAAGCTAGTGCTGTGTAGCCACGTGTGATGCGGTCACGGGCTGCCTGAGCCATAGAGAAGACCCCTGATGTTGCTGTAAATGTCACCCCCAAGTAAACATATGATCCGGCCACCTCGCTCGGTCCACCTGCGGCTGTGAACAAACTATGTCTGCGTACCTGTGCTGATGTATGAAAGATCAAGACCTTGGTTTTACCAAGGTTCACAGATAACCCTCCGTGTCTGCAAAAGTCATCTAGGCCGTGTAGATGATGTTGTAGACCTTCTGCAGACTTTGAAACCAATACAATATCATCAGCGTATAAAAGAATATGGACAGTGGACCCGTGTACTTCAATGCCATCTCCCCCCTGCTTCTGTATGAAGTCCACTATCTCATCAATGTAGAGACCAAAGAGGGTGGGTGAGAGAGGGCATCCTTGCTTCACCCCGATAGTGCTAGCAAGTGGATCAGATAAGCCCCCTGGACATCTGACTCTACCAGATACTCTCTCGTATAAGGCGTAGATCCCCCATATCATCTCCTCCGAAGCTCCGATGTGAAGTAGTCGTCTGAAGAGTCGATCCTTGGGAACAGTGTCAATTGCTTTGCGGAAGTCCACAAAGCAACAATATAATCTCCTCTTCCTCACCCTGGCCTGGTCGATCAGGCATCTCAGAGTGAAGATGTGGTCAATGGTAGAGTAATCTCGTCTGAAGCTTGCCTGTCCTGGAGCCCTGGTGCCCTTCCTCTCAGCGAGAGTACTCAGCTCTGTCTCTAGTATCGCCCCATATAACTTGGCCAATATAGGGCCAATCATGGTCGTCCGGTATGTAGGTGGATCCATAGTATCACCTGACTTATGGGGGGGAGAGAGAGAGAGAGAGAGAGAGAGAGAGAGAGAGAGAGAGAGAGAGAGAGAGAGAGAGAGAGAGAGAGAGAGAGAGAGAGAGAGAGAGAGAGAGAGAGAGAGAGAGAGAGAGAGAGAGAGAGAGAGAGAGAGAGAGAGAGAGAGAGAGAGAGAGAGAGAGAGAGTCACATTAAAGTCTTCTGGAGGCCAAACTTGGCCTATGAGACAAAAGCCATGTACAAGTGTAGTAACCATGTGTAGAAAATGAAATGAAATAAACACAAAGCTATCTAGGGCTGGTAAAAGGTTGGGGAGACGTGGCTCTGACTCTACAGATAGTGGCCACCTAACACCGGGGGGGATCCATAATATGAGTGAGTAAAACATCCTAGCTACTGGTGATTGGGGGAGGTGGGTGTAGTATGTGGTACATAGGTGGTGGTCTGAGTGCCTCCTGAAGGAAGACAACCCAGAGGGTGGTGATACGCCTATGCTCCATCATGTGGTCGTAGGCTGTCCTGATGCGTGAGATATCCTCCTGATATGGTCGCGGTCGACGATATCCTACCATGCATGGTCGGCGTCGTGCTCTCTGAGCTTCTGCCTGATGGAGCGTGAGCCCTATAGAAGGACCTCTCTGATGTAGCTCAGCTTGCTGAAAGAACTGGGTAATGGTCTGTTGGGTACTCACCCGTGGCTGATGTGTGGGTGCTAGTGATCACTCTCGCGTGTCGTGTGCTGCTATGAGGAAGTGCCCAAAGCGTTGCTGGTCTCCCATAGTCATGCACAACTGGAGTGACACCTCTAGCTGGAACTGTGCTCGTAGGTCTAAGTATGCTCGGCATCTGATAACAAAATGCTCCTCACTCTCTACCTCTGTCTGGCATACTGGGCACCACCTCTCCTCACGGGGGACTCCCCTTGACCGACCCCTCTCAATCTCGAGCTGATGTGATGAGACCCGGAGCTGCCCAATGACAACTCGGAGGTGGTGGGGAAGGTATGTCTGCATGTATCTCGGGATCTCGATGAAGCCCGCGTCCGATATATGTAGAATATGCTCGTGGTAATAAAGCAACTTC
>CM035409.1:167206028-167403528 GCA_020310875.1 Ceratopteris richardii
GAATCTATCTGAAAGTCTTTTGAAGTCATTTGTGGTTTTGACTAGTGGATTCAATTGATGCTACTATATGTTATTGTTATCTTCGAGGCATGTGCTCTAGGCCTGCCCATGATATGCAAGTACTGAAGGGATATCCACTGAATATAGAAATTATAAGATGATGGCATGTTTGAATCGGACTAATAATGATATGCACTTCTTGGTAGAGTGTATGAAGGCCAAGTTTCTTTGTGAATATTTGTATGACTACATCCAAGCACTGAAATTCAACATAGATATTTGCATAATAGCATATTAAAAATTCTATTGAAGGTATTTATAAAACATGGGAATGTTTGAATTGGAGTGCTAATGACATGCACTGCTTGGTTCAACTCTTGTCTAACGTGTGAAGGCCAAGTTTCTTTGCCAATATTTGTATGGATTCTGCTGTAGGTCTGCATGTACTGGAGTAATATCCCGGGCCAAATATAGAATTTGTTAAACATGGCCATGTTTGAATTGGAGCAATAATGACATGAGCTTTCTGGTTCAACTGTTGTTTAATGTGTGAAGGCTAAGAGCATGTTCGAACTGCGAAGCTGATTTTGTTATTATTTACATGGCTACATGTACAAGATTGTTGTTAGATATTGGCATAATAGGATAGTATAAGGCAACTGAACATTTAGCCTAGAGTTAGATATAGAGATTCTTCACTAGCTATACACCATGAACAAATTTTTAGTGGTTTTTTATTAGAAATTTTTCCATCATGCGCTTTTCATTTTCTCTTACAAAATTGCACGCAAGTTTGTAGTTTCCTAGTAAAAAATAATAATAGTGTTTATTTTGATTGAAGTTTTTGGTTTTTGTTGGTAGATGGTGGTGGTGGTGATGACAACATGAAGAGACCCACTTCGTTCACCCTTCAAGATACTTTGGTTTGTATGCTCATCCTAGCTTTAACAAGCTATTTATCTTTGGACATTCTAGATATAGACATCAAAAGTGTTTAGTGCTCCCAAGGTGTGTTAAAAATGAAGCCTTAAACCTTAGCTTAAACCTTAAAGGCATGGATGTCAGGCGAACCTATCATTTGGAGGCTTCATATCGCGGATTTCAGCTACCACAATTTCAACCACTTCACTGAACTTCGCTAAGTCATATCTTATGTATGAATCCAAGTCAACAATGCAAGTCCACGATCTCTACTCCCTTCCTAAGTTAGTTTAGAGTGTAAGGAAATTGCGACACACGATTGCCTCGTTAAGATATCCATTATCTCAGGTTATAATTCAAGGTGGTTAGCCATGTTGACTGCTTTTGTAAGTAGTTCTCTAAGCTTTTTCTTCTTCCTTGTGCTATTTATGTGCTTTCGTAGACCTCAAACTCTGAATTAAAGCATGTTGTGACATCATCTAGGGCATCGTCGATAGACCCCTATGATCACAGTTCGATAATCACACAAACCTATCAATCAATCTATCTACCTATCTATCTATCTATCTATCTATCTATCTATCTAACTATCTGTCTTTGGCATTGAAATGTTGATTTGAGCTCGTTTCAGTCGCGTGCAAGCAATTTTGTTTCTTTGTGTCAAATATATATAAAGGTTTCGATTTGCTAGTACATGTGCCTCGAAGTTTGCTACATGTTTATTAAAGCTTGATACGGTGTTTCACTTCAAATTCTTGGTACACATATAAATTTTTGCATCAGGGTTGCCTTGAAGTTTGCTACATGTTTACTAAAGCATGATAGGATGTTTCTCTTCAACTTTTTGATATACATATAAATTTTTTGCATCAAGGTATTTAGTCACTACCCCTCGTTTAAAGCAATTATGTATGTGAGCATACTTGAGGTCATTAAGAGTTCAAAGTAACTTTGCGATGTGGCATTGAAATGTTGATTTGAGCTCGTTTCAGCCTCGTGCAAGCAATTTTGTTTCTTTGTGTCAAATATATTTAAAGATTTCGATTTGCTAGTACATGTGCCTCGAAGACTGCTACATGTTTATTAAAGCTTGATACGGTGTCTCTTCAACTTTTTGATGTACATATAAATTTTTGCATCAAGGTTGCCTTGAAGTTTGCTACATGTTTAGTAAAGCATGATAGGGTGTTCTCTTCAACTTTTTGACATACAAATAAATAGCAAAAGATGCTTGGGATACGTTTACAACATTACACGAAGCAAGAAATGAGGCTTGTGTTGCTTACCTCCGAAAATAGTTGGAGAGTGAGCATGTGAATGAAGCATATTCAATGGATAATTTTTTTGACAAAGATCAGAGATTCGAAAGAGCAATCAATTTGTGTACATGAAATCAGGTACATATTTCACTTATGCATATTGTTCTTAAGGGTTTTCACCATTCATATTAAAAGTTTTGCTTTCGCTCTTTGATTGATGATGAAATGCAGTTCAAATGCATTAATATTTGACAAGTTAGTTGTTTGTATATTGCAAGGAGATCAGCTAAGGTAGGATAGATCAATTATGGGTGTTGTAGACCAAACTTTTTTAGCTAGCCAAAAGGACTAAGGTAATTGGGGCTCATCTTCTAGTATGCAGAATATGCTAATGTTTCACAATGAAAGAAGGAAGACAAAGATGACAAGAAGACAGAGCAGCAGAAACAATTTTGCAAGTAATGGAAGGAAAATGATAATGTCATAACGAGTTTCCTTAGACTCTCTACGAAGGAGGCAAAGAAGAAAGAGGTTGGAATGGTTGTTGTAGAGGCCTCTATATGTAAATTGACTCTACGCTTGTTGAGAATGAAGAATGGGCATTTACTATTGTTTGTAGCTATCATCCATCTTCTCATGAACAATGAATGTCTACAATAGACTGGGATGTTCAATACTTTGATAGTGGTGCAATCGAACATATTCTATCGTAGTGTAGTTTCTTCACTTCACTTGCATTCTCCTAGGAGGAATCTCTCACATGTGCTAACAATTCCTCTTATCGTATAATGGGAGCAAGAAAAATCAATCTGACTATTGTTGATGTCAGATGCCTTATATAAGCTAGGGATCAACAAGAGTCTATTATGAGTTTCAACATTAGTCAAGGTTGGGTTGGTTGTCAAATTTGCTAATGATAAATATACGGTTCACGAGTTACTGATCAATGGGTTAAGAAAATCATTGTGCAGTGTTGTATATAGCTTAGGGAAATGGAGTTCTTGAAAGGAAGAACATATCTCTCTTGGGAATGACGGTGTGTGTGGTCAAAAGTCGAGTTTTACCACGTAGCTTCTGGCTTGAGGCTCTTATGTGTGTAGCATATATACTAAATAGGTTTCCAGCCAACACATTGCAACCTACCACTCCCTA
This sequence comes from Ceratopteris richardii, assembly GCA_020310875.1. Taxonomy (NCBI): domain Eukaryota; kingdom Viridiplantae; phylum Streptophyta; class Polypodiopsida; order Polypodiales; family Pteridaceae; genus Ceratopteris; species Ceratopteris richardii. Next base: position 167,209,361 of record CM035409.1, read on the forward strand.
TGAGGCTTGGTATGATTGCAAGCCATTTGTTGGTGATCTTTGTGTCTTTTGCATATTTGATATACACATTTGTGCCTCAACAACATCAGCAGTAAAGCAGAGGAATGTGTTTTTGTTGGTTATAGTTCGAATAATAAATACTATCATTTTTTGATCCATAGACTAAATGCATTTTGGTTAGCCAAGATGTTATTTTTTTGTAGAAGATGCAATCCAGCCCTTGTTTTCATATATGAAGAGACACTTGTTAGCTCAAAGAGTCTGTATGACACTTTACTATCTCTTTTTCCAAAGGAGGCATCTCTTAGCTCAAAGATGTGTATGAAACTTTCTTGCCACAGTCAAGTGCTCGCCCAAGTGAGGCAATTTATCAGCCTTTATATGTTCCAAATGATGATGTGTATAATGTGATTTTTCATGTAGATTTACATGAAACACTTCTTGATGAGAATGTCGACATTGAAGAGGCAAAAACTATGCCCAAATGGTTGGTGTAGGTTTTGAGAGAGCAAAATAGATGTACTTTCTTCATATACTTGTTTAGGCTCTCATAGTAATTGCTTTGCTGCAGATCATTATGTAATGGTTGTCTTTGGTCTTTGTGATGAGAAGCCTATTTCTTTTGATGAGGCATATAATTCAAAAAGTTAGATGATTGCAATGGGATTAAAAGATGATGCTATTATGCAAAGAATACTATCTTTATGGGATTTGCCTCCAAGCAAAATGGCTAATGGCACTTAGTGGGTATACAAGTTGAAATGTAAGCATGATGTAACATTTTATAGGTATAAGACCACTTATTGACAAAGGTTATGCTCAAGAAAGAGGCATTGATTTTGATGAGGTCTTAGTTCCAACATGTCTAATGACCACCTTTTGTAGCTTTTGTGCACTTGCAACTCATCATGGCTAGGATATGCATTAGTTGGATCTTAAAAATGCAAGGATGTAGACAAACTTGAACTTCAAGACCTTTACATTCTTGCATGATAAATCTTTTATGAAATGAATGGAGGTAATTTAACCAGATTTTTTGGCCTAGATTATGGGATTGTTGGATTGAATTTGAAGGCTACACAAGGAAAATGAGATTGAGGGAAGGATCTGATCTGATTGGAAGATATCAATTCTTATGTATAGAACCAAATCATCAAGGCATTCTTTAAATTTGTAAAGTTTAAAGTGTGCATCAATCTGAATGTTAAATGACTCTATTTCATGGATTTGAAAGTTTGCTTGAAAATATATAGTATAATCTACATAGTCTATGAAGAAAGTGTGGGAAATAGTGCACAATGGAAGAGCAATAAGATAAGAAGGAAACCAAGAAAAAGCAAAAACATTTGTTAACAAAACTCCAAAATGTAGAAGAATTGAAGATGGAATCTTCCTCTATTGAAAGTCTTTGAATTTGATTTTGACTAGATAGTCCCAACCTCCTTCTAAATAGGAAACTAGGTCGTTTTCTCCACCTTTCATCCAATGTTGGGAAAGTATAATCCATAAGAGGTGCTTGGCTTTCAGACCCTTTATGTTATGGTCCCCATACGGTCAAGACCAGGTTATATGCCTTGGTCTTACTTCTACATCTTGGATCAATTAGACATTGAACATTAGTCTTGCACCGAAATATGACATTAGTCTTGTATACAGACAACATGATACTGTTGATATATTTAGGTAGTGATGTGTGTAAACACTCTAGGATCGCCGAGGCACTTTTTTCCCTCTTCAGGAGTTCTTTTTCCCCAGCTTGTATATATGCCTATTGCCCTAATGGACTACTTATCTTTGTACATTCTCTAGTAATACATTCAATATTGTGTGATGTGCTCCAAGCTTCTTCTTCTTCCTTGTGCTGTTCGCGTGCTTCCGCAGACGTCTAACTCCAACAATTTTCTGCAACAACCATTCCAGCCTCTTTCTTCTTTGCCTCTTTTGCAGCCAGTTTTGGACAATTCTTTATGATATGATCATTCCCTTTATAGTACTTACAAAACAATTTCTGCTTTTCTGATTTTTTCTCATTTTTGTCTTGGTTCTTCGAATGTGCAGTGTTTGCAGATTTCTGCTTACTAGTGGAAGAGCTCCATTTTCCTTTTGCCTTTCTGACTAGCCAGGAAAGCTTGATCTGCAACACGCATAATGGACCTGTTCTGCCTGGACTGATCTTCCTGCAACAGAAGAGAGACTAACTCCTCAAATGACAAGGCATTTGGATTGCCCTTCATCATCAACAGAAGAGTAGAAGCAAAACTCTGATATGAATCAGGAAGACCATTCAGAACGGTCTGCACAAGTGAGCTATCTGGTATAACCTCATCAGCAGAAATCAACTGTTCCTTCAAGTCTTTGATCTTTGTTAGGAAACTATCCATAGAATCACCTTCATTCATGTGCTCACTCTCCAATTGTTTTCGGATTTAAGCAACACGAGCCTCATTCCTAGCTTGGTACAATGTGGTAAGTATATCCCAAGCATCCTTAGCTATTTTGCAAGAGCAAATATGAGGAATAATGGCACGTTTGACAGACAAAGCTATCAATGCATGTGCCTGGGCAGCTCTGCCATCCCAATGAATATGCTCTACAGTAGGTGCAGCAAAAATTGTAGCACGAACAGGAATATGCAGAATACCATCATCTTCGACACTTGCATAAGCTTCAGTACTACAGTTGCAAGTGTGATAGGAGGTTTTTCGACACCGTGTACAATGTTTCACAATCCTTTTGCAACCAACACATGTCGCATCATATAAGCCCATAACGGGTAGTTGGTACCATCCAATTTATCCTCAACAGCCAGCATACGGAATACATCATTGCTTTCAACCATGGCCGGTGACTAAAATACCTTGATGCAGAAAATTGACTGTATCTCAAAAAGTTGAACAGAATTGCCCAGACGAATTCCGCTAGACCTGTAGTAGACTTCGAGACTCTTATACTGACGAACAAAAACTGGTATATACCTTTGGCACAAAAAGACGAAATAATATGCACAAGCGTTGCGATAGTGCATTCGGAGGCCGAAACGAGCTCAGATCGAGATTTCGGCACCACATAGCAAAGTTGTTTTGATCTCGAAAACAGGCTGAGTATGCTCACCAAAATTCGTGCGATTGTGAGACTGCAAACGGAGGAGTGTCGACGGCACCCTAGATGAAGCGACAACCTGCTCTAATAGCTAATCTTGTGCAGGAAGAATGGGTGTTTACTACTGTTTGTAGTTTTGACCCATCTTCTCATGAGCAGTGCATGTCTGCAGTAGACTCAGATGTTTGGTACTTTAATACTGGGAAGACGAAACATATTACCTCGCAGCACAATTTCTTCTCTTCACTCGAGCCTGCCCCTACAGGGAATATTGTTACATGCACCAACAACTCCTCTTATGTCATGGACAAAGGAAACCATGCTGAATCTCAGATTCCATGTGAATCCTATATCTCTTGATTGGTTCAGAATTTGGGGAAACTATTGCTTCCATTGCGTTTGGAACGTGCGAAAACCCTAAGATCTACTGTCTTCTTGCCTGATTCTGACATCCAGAGACCATGCTTCGAATTGATGATATCATCGATGATATCATCAATTCGTAACCGCCCTTGGAAAACCTATATAAGGAGGGGCTCGCCACATTCATAATCAGTCTTGCCAATACCAGTCTTGGGAGCTCAAGGAGTCGTGACCGCCAAGTAAGTACTCTTCAAGTTCCAGTTCTAGTTCTTGTCTTGTTCCTTGTTCTAATCTAGTTCTTGGACATCCTATCTTGTCCCCTTGTAATCTCGTAGTACGAGATCCTGTCGAGTTCTTTCGTGTATCCAGTTCATCTCCTAGTCTAAGGGAGTTCTTGTAATCCAGATATCTTATCATATTTACGATCCCGGGTTGTGGGATCTCCTGTATCATCTCTAGTCCAGTTTTCTATACCTATTGGTCCCGGGTTGTGGGACGTCTTGTATCGGTTACATCTTCTTGTATTATTTTCCCTACATGGGTGTTCTTTTAATCATAAGTGTATTTTGGAAATCTTATCTACGGTAGTCAGAGAGCACAATCTAGTGCTCCCCTGACATTTTGGCAAGACTATCTTCTATCCAAGACCAGGCATCATGGAGAACGCTTATGAACAGATCGTAGCATCACTTCAGAGTCTCCAAAAACAAGTCGAAGACCTAAGTCATCGACAGATACAAGTCCAGATGGGACATCCAATGCATGTAGGTGCACTCCTCCAAGAATTACAAGAACGAATCGGGAGTCTCCAAGAAAATCAAGGGAGTATTCAAGTGAATCAACGGCCTAGTACATCATTTATGAAGGAACCCAAGATTTGCATGCCAGAAAAGTTTGATGGGGATCGCACAAAGTTTCGTGGATTTCTCCAGCAAGTTATATTATACAACCGTATGCAACCTGATAGATACCCTGACGAGGCATCCAAGGTCGGGTTTATTGGAACCTTACTCTGTGGCCAAGCATTATCATGGTTTGCCCCAATCTTGGAGAAGAACATGGTAGTACTTCAGGACTACGAGGGGTTTCTTCGAGAACGCTCTGCCACATTTGGAGATGTAGATACAAGTCGAGTAGCAGAAATAAAACTTCGGAAGTTACGTCAAGGTAACTGCCCTGTCTCTACCTATGCATATGAATTTAGGCAGTTGATATGTGATCTCACTTGGCATGAAGATTATTTCATAAGCCAATTCAGATGGGGTTTAAGAGATGATGTGAAGGACCTTTTGCTCACGATGCCAGAGGTTAAAACATTGAATGAATATATCATGCAAGCTATTCAATGTGATAACCGACTTTTCGAAGGAAACAAGAAAAACAAGTAGAAGGAAGACCTCGCCAGTGGAAACCTTTCCAACCCACTACTTAAGATGAGTCCATGCGTGAACCTATGCAAATAGATGTAACTAGGTTTCAGCCTCTAATAGTAGAAGAGAAACAGAGAAGGAGAGTTAATAAGTTATGTCTCTACTGTGGAAACCCTGGACATATTGCACTTAATTGTCCAAACAAGAGAACAAACTCCGGAGTCGCAGCCACCCTTGTAGAGCAGGGAAACGAGGAAGTCCAGTTGTAAAAGAGACCCTGCAGCCGGACCACGATATAAGAAAGGGTCTCATAATTCCAGCTACACCCATAGAAACATGTCTTGCACCTGTCAAGTTAATCATGCCCAAGAAGACCCTTTCCCTTACAGCCCTAGTAGATTCAGGAGTCTCCTCATGTTTCATTGATGAAGGATTGGTTAAGAAACATGGAATTCCTATACTTCGGAAGAACAAACCCGTAGTAGCTGAAGTAGTAGATGGACGACCTCTAGCATCTGGGAATATAACCATGGAAACCACACCATTAAGAGTACACCTTGGTGACCATGAATCTCACATATGTTTCAATGTAATATCCAGCCCTGTACATCTAATTATCATTGGAATGCCCTGGTTAAAGAAGCATAATCCAGACATTAATTGGGAAAAGAATAAAATCACCCGTCGAGATATCGAGAAGAACTTACTCAAGCTTGAGCATCTCCAGTTAGCATCTGTCTCTTCAACCCATCCTGAAGATTCGGCCTTGAATCATTTGATTCGTGAGAATCTACCACAAGATGAATTATTCTGTAATGTTAAGAAAAAAATTCAAGAAGGAAAAGTCCAAGAAGTAAATGAATTCCAAGAAAAGGACGGGTTACTATTCTATAAGAACCTATTGTATGTCCCTCCAGGAAAGCCCAGGATCCAAGTACTTCAACAACGTCATGACAACCTTGCAGCAGGACATTTTGGAGTAAATAAAACCATAGAACTCATATCCTGGATTTTTGGTGGCCTCAAATGTGGAAGGAAGTTAAAGAATATATCCGAACCTGTGACACTTGCAATAGATCTAAGGTACCACGACATAAGCCTCATGGCCTCTTGCAACCTTTACCTATTCCAGAAAGGCCACGGGCTTCATTATCTATGGATTTCATCACAAATCTACCAAAGTCAGATAAGTATGATGCCATTCTTGTTATAGTGGATAGATTCACAAAGATGACACACTTCATTCCAACTACAAAGGCAATCACAGGTGCAGCTACTACTAGACTCTTTCTCAGATACATCTTTAGGCTTCATGGGTTGCCTCATGATATTGTCAGTGATCGAGGTCCACAATTCATATCTACTATCATCAAAATGATTGATTTCAGTTGTTACCCTTTGCAGAGTTTGACTAAAGTCCCTTCTTTGCAAACTATGGACAACATCCAAGGATGGATATACAACTCTCAAATCATGTCAAGAACCCAGGTGCCAGAGACAAGGCCCAGTACCTGATGGACATTCACAAAGAACTCAAGGAAGAGATCTGTAAAGCTCAACAACAGTATAAGTACTGTGCAGATCAACATCGTGTCCAGAATCCATCGTATCAAATTGGGGATAAAGTATGGTTACTCCGAAACAATTTGCAAACTTCAAGGCCTTGTGCAAAGTTAGATCATCAAAGATTTGGTCCATTTACCATCTTGGCCAAGATTAATCGAGTCACCTTCAAGCTCCAGTTACCAAGTACCATGAGAATACATCCAATTTTCCATGTATCCATGTTGGAACCATATCAGATTTCATCATTGAGGGGGGAGAGACCTAGTCCTTCACCACCTATCGAGATTGATGATCATGAAGAATTTGAAGTCGAGCATGTCCTAGATTCGAGAATATCCCGAGGAAGATTAGAGTACCTTATTCATTGGAAAGGGTATGACATCAGTGATCGTACTTGGGAACCTGCAGAAAACCTTCAAAGAGCACCAATCACGGTTCGAGAATTCCATAAGAGAAATCCAATGAATACGAGACCAGAGAACATGACCTCTCCTCGTGGAACTCGTCGCTTGAGGGTGAGGTAATGTCATGGACAAAGGAAACCATCCTGAATCTCAGATTCCATGTGAATCCTATATCTCATGATTGGTTCAGAATTTGGGGAAACTAAAGCTTCCATTGCGTCCAGAACGTGCCAAAATCCTAAGATCTAGTGTCTTCTTGCCTGATTCTGACATCTAGAGACCATGCTTTGAATTGATGACATCATCGATGACATCATCAATTCGTAACCGCCCTTGGAAAACCTATATAAGGAGGGGTTGGCAACATTTATAATCAGTCTTGCCAATACCAGTCTTGGGAGCTCAAGGAGTCGTGACCGCCAAGTAAGTACTCTTCAAGTTCCAGTTCTAGTTCTTGTCTTGTTCCTTGTTCTAGTCTAGTTCTTGGACATCCTATCTTGTCCCCTTGTAATCTCGTAGTACGAGATCCTGTCGAGTTCTTTCGTGTATCCAGTTCATCTCCTAGAAGGGAGTTCTTGTAATCCAGATATCTTGTCTCATACTTACGATCCCAGGTTGTGGGATCTCCTGTATCATCTCTAGTCCAGTTTTCCATACCTATTGGTCCCGGGTTGTGGGACGTCTTGTATCGGTTACATCTTCTTGTATTATTTTCCCTACGTGGGTGTTCTTTTAATCATAAATGTATTTCAGAAATCTTGTCTAATGTAGTCATAGAGCACAATCTAGTGCTCCCTTGACATCTTATCCTGTTATGGGAGTTGGTAAGATCATTTTGACTACTGCTGATGGTAGTTCTTTCACTTTGTCAGATGCTTTATTTGTGCGAGGGATCAAGAACCTGTTATCAATTTCTGCATTAGCCAAGATTGGCTTGGTTGTGAAATTTGTTGATGACAGGTGTACAGTTCATGATCTGTCAAATGGCGATGTGATTATTGCTTCTGGCATTTTCTGTCATGGGATGTATAAGCTCATAGACTATGAAAGATCTGTAAATGATTTGGCATGTGCAGTAAATGATTCTCAGGCTATGTCAAATGCAAAGCTTTGGCATGCACGCTTTGGTCATCTGAATTTTGCTAGTTTGCTACGCCTGCAGAAATCTGAAATGGTGTCCTCTTTGCCCAAACTTGAGGCACCTGGAAAACATGTTTGTGAAGGCTGTATTTTGGGCAAAATACAGCGTTCGTCCTTTCCAAAAGATGGTTCAGTTCGGGCTACTCAGAAATTGCAGCTTGTACATAGTGATGTCTATGGTTCGATGCAGACACATTCTTTTGGGAATTATCTTTACTTCGTGACTTTCATCCATGATTTTTCCAGGCATGCATGGGTATATCCATTGAAGGCAAAGTCTGAAGTGTTCATGTGCTTCAAACAGTTTTTGGTTTTGGCTGAAAATCTATCAGCATGTAAAATGGGCACCCTCCGTTTTGATCGAGGGGGGGAGTATATGTCTTCTGATTTGAATACATTTCTGGCTGAACGTGGGATAAAACACCAGTGTACAGTGCCGTATACACCTCAACAGAATGGAGTTGCTGAATGAAAGAACATGTCACTCATGGAGATGGCGAGGTGTATGGTCAAGAGTCAGGCTTTACCACATAGTTTCTGGCTTGAGACTGTCATGTGTGCAGCATATGTATTGAACAGGTGTCCCACTAAAGCGCTGCAGTCTATCACTCCATATGAGGCTTGGCATGACCGCAAGCCTTCTGTTGCTCATCTGCGTGTTTTTGGTTGTTTGGCATATGCATTAGTGCCTGAACAACATCGTAGAAAATTGGATGATAAAGCAGTAAAATGTATTTTTGTTGGGTACAGTTCTGAAAGTAAAGGCTATCGTCTGTATCATCCACAGACTAAACACATTCTGGTTAGTTGTGATGTTGTTTTTGTGGAAGATGTTATTCAGCCATTGCTTTCATGTACTAAGGAGACGTCTGTTAGCTCCAAAGACATGTATGATACTTTGCTGCCTCTTTTTACAGGTGGACATTCTAGTGCTGGTCCTAATGAGGCAACTTCTCAGCCTTTGCAGGTTTCATGTGATGATGTAGATAATTCCATTTCTGATGCAGATGTACATGATGCACTTATTGATGAGAGAGCTGATATTGAGCAGGCAAGAACTATGCCAAAATAGCTAGTGCAGACCTTGCGTGATAGTAAATTAGATGCACCTCTGTCATATCGTACTCGATCAGGCTATCATAGTGCCTCTTTTGCATCAGATTGCTATGCTATGGCTGCATCTAGTCTCTATGATGAGAATGAACCTGTTTCGTGTGATGAAGTACAAAATTCAGAAAATTGGATGGCTGCTATGCAATCTGAATATGATGCAATAATGAAGAATGGTACTTGGTCTTTATTTGACTTGCCTCTTGGCAAGAAGGCCATTTTGATGAGACCTTTGCACCTACATGCCGTATGACTATTGTTCAGAGCATTTGTGCACTTGCAGCCCATCATGGTTGGAATGTACATCAGTTGGACATTAAAACTGCATTTCTGAATGGTGACTTGCATGAAGAAGTGTATGTTTTTCAGCCCCGTGGCTTTGTGCAGAAAGGGCATGAAAACCAGGTGTGCAGGTTAAAGAAGGCATTATATGGTTTAATGCAAGCACCACGTGCTTCGTATGAGAAGATACATGCCTATCTAATTGCACATGGTTTTGAGAATAGTCCAACTAAAAGCACCTTATATGTTAAGCATGCTAATGATGTGCTTCTGATCATTGTTGTCTATGTTGATGACATGCTGCTCACTGGTCCTATTGAGATGCATATCGCTGATTTTAAGATTGATTTGCATGCCTCATTTGAGATGTCTGATTTGGGGCATTTGCATCACCATTTGAGCATTCAGTTTATGCAAGTTGATGGTGGAATGGCTTTGTGTCAAATGAAATATATTGACACGTTAATTGCGCGTTTTGGTCTTGAAGACTGTAAGCCTATTGCCACTCCTATGGAGACAGGTTTACGATTGAGTCTTCATGATGCTGGAGATGCATTTGATGTTGTCCTCTATCAACAGGCTGTTGGATGCCTGATTTACTTATGCATTACTCGGTCAGATATTCAGTTTTCTCTCTCACAGATGAGCAGATTTATGCATTGCCCAGGTGTCAAGCATTGGTAGGCGGTTAAGTGCATCTTTCGCTACTTGAGTGGTACTCGGCTACTTGGGTTGTTTTATCCCAAGGGGGGATCACTATCGCTAGATTTGCATGCTTTTTCTGACTCAAACTGGGCTGGTTGTTATGACACTCGTGTGTCCACTAGTGGCTTTTGCTTCATGCTTGGTAGCTCATGTATATCTTGGTTGAGCAAGAAGCAGCCTACTGTGGCCACTTCCAGTTGTGAGGCTGAGTATAGGGCAACTTTCACAGCTACTATTGAGTGTGTGTGGCTCAGATGCCTTATGGCTGATTTGGGTGTTGGTCAGTCTTCTACCACCACCATCTTCACTGACAGTCAAAGCGCATTGGCAGTTACGAGGAACCCTGTGTTCCATGCTCGCACTAAGCACATTGAGGTGCATTATCATTATGTCAGGGAGAGGTTCTCTATTGGGGAGATCAGCTTGGCATATGTGCCCACGCAGGAGAACATTGCAAACCTTTACACTATAAAAATTAACTTGTAAGTCTATGGAGTTCGAAATTCAAAAAATTCATCATAGGATGTAATTCACCATATTATATTATAAGGTCAAGGATAATCATGAACCATCAAAATATAAAGTAATTTTTCTTGTTGTGGCGTCTAAAGTTATAGCAGATATTTCATATATATTCAATGCACAACTAAATGAAAAATATTCAACAATTAAAGTTGGGTGCACCTATCTCAATTGGGAATAATTTCTTTATATTGGTTTTAGATACTTATATAAAGGATGCAACAAGATGCATATGACTAGATGCACATTGTCATTGTAAAGAAGATTGATAGGCAATGTCAAATTGTTGAAAAATAGAAACTATAATCATTATTGACATGGGAATTTTATGATTATAAAAAAATAGTTTCCTCTGTAGTGTTCCATTGAAGTTATAGTATGAAATTAACATCATATAACATATACAACCGTGTGTCATAAAGATTTCACCAAAATAGGATAATATTTAGGAATATGAAATATCTTAGGAAACTATGATATTTTATTGCAAATTTTCATATTTTCATTATAGCCATTGAACCTATAAAGTCCTATGAGCTAATAATGTTTGCACAAATTCTTAGTAGATTGGAAATTTGGATTCAAAATGTCAAACTCATGGATGTGGTGTATTGAGATGTATCCAAAGGCTCTCCTCAATCTCCATCCAAGGGTGGCCTTGCATTCTTGGTCCAATTACAATTTACTGAAGATGTGGAGTTAACTAATCAATTCCGATTACCTTAAGGAGAATATCTTCATGATCATTTGCTATAGCATAATGCTTAATCTTTGTTGTTTCATCTTTATCAGCTCATTAACACAATGATATTAAATATATATATTATCTTTAGCATGAAACATTAGGTTTTTTGTAATAGTTATGTGAATTTGATTGTTCCGCTTCAAAATTATGGATTCTTTAATCTCCATTTCAATGTGATAAGAATTCTTAGTGAGCTTTACTTGCATGCTATCAAATTTATTGCCTTGGTATTATCTTTTGTTGAAGGTAATGCCATTGTGGGTTTGATTGATAAAAATGACGATTCTTTATTCAAGTTTGAAAGAATATTTAGAATTTGGATTTCTAGCATCAATGTTCATCCTAATGTGAAGCACATAATTTTTAAAAATTCTATCTTAAGGTGTAGTTGATGCTAAAATCTTTGGTATGTTAATACATTTTGAGGATTGTTTTTTTGCATTTTTGCGGTTAGCACGAGGTTTATCAAAGAACTTACACAGAACACTAGTATTGAAAGCTATATAAAGCTTTGTTTTGTACAAATAAATAAGATCTTAAATCAACTTCCAATATTTTCATGCATCAATAAGCAGTCAACTTTGAATTGATCATTATATATGACGTCAATGTATTACGTATATTCATCTCAAATGTAAACAAGTTTCTCAATCCATACTTTCATGTGATGTTAAGTATCTTAGTTGGTTATTGATTACTTAAGTTCCTAGATGATAATCCTTAAATATTGGGTGCTAAATTTTTCATTTCTTATTCAAACTTTGATTGTTTTTCATATTTTATAGAGTATTTCTAAGTTTTGATAATTTTTGTAGAAATTTGAGAAAATGAACGAGGGATATCTTTAATTATTGGAGTTTGAGGTCTACAAAAACACGTTAACAACACAAGGAAGAAGAAGAAGCTTGGAGCACAACACACAATACTGTATGTACTACCAAAAGAATGTAAAAAGATGAGTGACCAGTTAGGTTTAAAGGTGTATATATAAGTCGGGAGAAAAAAACCTCCTAAAGAGGGAAAAAAGTGCCCCGGCGGTCCTAGTGTGTTCACACACATCACTCTCAAAATATATCAACAAAGCCCCCTTGGGAGTGATGCCGTAAACAAGGAATTGGCACTCATGTATAAGGAAGTGCCAAGCTATGTGGAGTGAATCCATGAAAGGAAGTAAGCCCAAAGCTTTGCGGAAAGCTACAAGCTTCTACCTAGGCAGAGCCTTTGTGAAAAGGTTTTCCAAACTGATTTGTCCAAAAGAGAACCTCTCCTTGACATAATGATAGTGCACCTAATGTGCTTAGTGCGAGCATGGAACACAAGGTTCCTTGCAACTGCCAATGCACTCTCACTATCAGTGACGATAGTGATGACAGAAAAGTGACTAACACCCAAATCAGCAATAAGGCATCTGAGCCAAACACACTCAAGTCGCTATGAAAGCTTCCCTATACTCAGCCGCACAACTAGAAGTGGCCACAATAGGCTGCTTCTTGGTCAACCAAGATATGCATGAGCTACCAAGCACGAAGCAAAAAACCATTGGTGGGCACACGAGTGTCATAGAAACTAGCAAAATGCGCTTAACTACCTACCAATGCTTAGCACCTTGGCAATGCATTAACCTGCTCATCTGTGAGACATCAAACTGAATATCAAGCCGAAATATGCATAATTAAATCAAGCATCCAATAACCTGCTGATAGAGAACAACATCAAATGCATCTCAAGCATCATGAAGACTCAACCGTAAACCCGTTTCCATGAGTGGCAATAGGTTTGCAGTCTTCAAGGCCAAAATGCTACAATAATGTGTGAATATATTTTCTTTGAAACAAAGCTATTGTGCCATCGACTTTCGTAAATTGGATGCCCAATTAATGATGCAAATGCCCCAAATCTGAAATCTCAATGAGGCATTCAAATCAGCCTTAAAATCAGCAATATGCTTCTCATTAGGACCAATGAGCTGCATGTCATCAACATAGACAACAATGATCAGAAGCACATCATTTGCAGGCTTAACATATAAGGTGCTCTCAATTGGACTCCTTTGAAAACCATGTGCAATCAAGTAGGCATGCATCTTTTCATACCAAGAATGTGGTGCTTGCTTCAAACCATATAATTCCTTTTTCAACTTGCACACTTTGTTTTCATGCCCTTTCTGCACAAAACAAAGGGGTTGAAAAAAATACACTTGTTCATGTAATTCACTGTTCAAAAATGAAGTTTTAATGTCCAAGTAATGTACATTCCAACCATGATATGCTGCAAGTGCATAGATTCTACGAACAATAATCATTCAACATGTAGGAGTAAAGGTCTCATCAAAATCAATGCCTCATTCTTGAGAATAACCTTTTGCAGTGAGCCTAGCCTTATCCCTGTCAACTATTTCATTATGCTTACGCTTCAATTTGTATACCCACTTAGTGCCAATGGCCTTCTTGCCAGGAGGCAAGTCACATAAAGACAATATATTATTCTTCATAATAACATCATATTCTGATTGCATAGGAGCCATCCAATTTTTTGATTTTTGCACTTCATCAAAGAAAACAGGCTCATTCTCATCACAAAGACTAGAAGCAGCCATAATGTAGAAATCTTATGCAAAAGAAGCACTACGAGAGCCTGAATGAGTATGCTATGAGGTGCATCTAATTTGCTATCACACAAGATTTGTTCCAATCATTTAGGCATAATTTTTGCCTCCTGTATATCACCCATATCATCAACAAGTGCATCATGTAAATCTGCATAAAAAATGGAATGATATGTATCATCATGTGGAACATGTAAAGGTTGAGAAATCATCTCATTTGGACTAGCACTAGACTGTCCACCTGTAAGGAGAGACAACATGTCATACACATCTTTGGGGCTAACTGATTTCTCCTTAGTACATGAAAATAATGGTTGAATCACATCTTCTACAAAGAAATCATGACTAAGCAAAATGCGTTTAGTCTGTGAATGATGCAGATAATAGCATTACCCAACCAAAATACATTTCGTTGCTTTATTATCCAATTTTTGTGTTGTTTTTCAAGCACTACTGCATATGCCAAACAACCAAAGACACAGAGATGAGAAACAGATGGCTTGCAACCATGCCAAGCCTTATATGGAGTGATAGATTGCAATGCTTTAGTGGGACACTTGTTAAGTACATATGCTGCACACATAAGAATGTCAAACTAGAAACTATTTGGCAAAGCGTGACTCTTGAACATACACTGCCATTTCCATGAGTGACACTTTACATTGATGTTTCATCCCACGTCCAGCCAGAAACTCATTAAGATCAGAAGACTTGTATTCCCCCCCTCGATTAGAATGGAGGGTGCCCATTTTACATGCTGATAATTTTTTGGCGAAAACCAAAAACTATTTGAAGCACATAAACACATCGAACTTTGCATTCAATGGATATACCCATGCATGCCTGGAAAATTCATCAATGAATGTCACAAAGTAAAGATAGTTCCCAACAGGTGTCTGCATATGACCATAAATATCCCTCTAGACAAGTTGGAATTTTTGAGTAGCTTGTAGTGAACCTTCTTTGGGGAAGGAGAAATGCTCCATTTTGCCCAAATTACAGCCTTCACAAACATGTTTACTAGATGCCTCAAGTTTGGCCAAAGAGGATACCATTTCAAATTTCTGTAAGTATAGGAAACTAGCAAAATTCATATGACCAAAGCGTGCATGCCAAAGCTTTGCATTTGACATAGTTTGAGAATCTTGAACTGCACATGCTAAATCATTCACGAATTTGGCATAATCTATGATCTTATACAATCCTCAACATAAAGTGCTAGAAGCAATAATGATGCACCATTTGAGAGATCATGAATTGGTCATCTATCATCAAAAAATTTCACAACCAAGCCGATCTTGGCTTATGCTGAAACAAATAACACATTTTCTTGATCAGTGGCACAAATCAAGCATTCAACAATGTAAAAGAACTACCATCAACAATAGTTAGAATGATCTTACCAACTTCCATGACAAGATAAGAGGAGTTGTTGGCGCGTGATAGTAATCCTTGTAAGTGTCGGCTCAAGTGAAATGAAGAAATTACGTTGTGAGGTAATATGTTTGGTTGTCCCACTATCAAAGTACATGTGAGTCTATTGCAGACATACACTGTTCATGAGAAGATGGCTCATAACTGCAAACAGTAGTAAATGCCCATTCTTCATTGTACACAAGATTTGCAAAGTGTGTTTTGGGTGTAGAGGCCTTTGTAATAAGCATTCCAACCTGTTTTGGACAACACCTTATGACATGATCATTTCCTTTACAGTATTTGCAAAACAATTTTTGCGTTTCTCTTTTCTTCTCCTCTTTGCCATCCTTCTTTGATTGTGTAGAATTAGCACATTTTTGCTTACTAGTAGATGAGCTCCATTTACCTTTGCCCTTCTGACTAACCAGGAAAGCTTGATCTACAACATCCATAAGGAACATGTTCTGCCTGAATTGATCTTCCTGCAACAAAAAAAAGACTAAATCATGAAATGTTAAGTCATTTGGATTGCCTTCCATGATGGGTCAAAGAGTAAAAGAAAAAAAACTGATAAGAATATGGAAGATCGTTCAAAACAGTTTGCACAAGTGAACTATTTGGCAAGACTTGATCAACAAAAATCAACTACTCCTTTGAATCTTTGATCTTTGTCAAAAGTCTGTCCATGGAATCTCCTTCATTCATGTGCTCACTCTCCAAGTGTTTTTTGAGGTAAGCAACATGAACCTCATTCCTTGCTTAGTACAAAGTGGTGTGTATCCCAAGCATCCTTTGTTGTTTTGCAAGAGCAAATGTGAGGAAATCCCAGCAAAGCTATGCATTAGGTGCAACAGGAACTATAGCATGAACTAACCTGAAGATCATAATCTTCAATGCCATCCACATTGCCTTCAGTAACTCTATTTGTAGGTGCAGTAGGACATTTTTCAACACCCTGCACAATATTCCACAGTCCTTTTATGACCAATACATGACACATCATATATGCCCATAATGGGTAATTGGTGCCATCCAACTTATCCTCAACAACCTGAAGTGGTTCAATGGCGATGCACCACAATGCGCTCTCCTTCTTGAGAGCTTCACGACGATATGTTCAGAGTAGAAAACCGAGCTCCTGAGGCCGCACACAGTACTCCGTATAGAGGCTGTAGAATACGCAGAAAACACAGTACACAGGAAGCACGAAGACAGACTTCTTAGGTCTTACAAATGCGGTTGAACTTACAGTCTGCGACTGACCAGGCCACTATATGTTTTATTAAAGAACATATACAAAGAAGTGTCCGGTGGCCATTTGGCCTTTCACATGGACACTAACGGTAACAATCTCCCACTAAAGGCCAATATGGCCAGAGTAACTATGGGAGAAAAAATAAAGAATGATAAAGAATACCTGAGTGTAAGTATACAAACTATACCTCCCACCTGATGGGCATGTTACACAGTATACAAGTGATTGCGTAAGATCAAGAATCAAGTAACCCCCATCAAGTGACAACAGTGTCGAAAGCTATCCTGTGGTAGAGCTTTAGTCAAAGCATTTGCAACATTATCTCGAGTGTGAACCTTCTCAAGAATAATGCTCTCAGTGGCTAAGCAATCTCTAATGAAGTGATACCTCACCTCAATGTGCTTGGTCTTTGCATGATAGACCAGATTCTTAGCCAAAGCAATGGCACTCTGACTATCACTGAGCAAGTGAGGTACATGCTGAGGTAAACCCATATCACAAGCAAGACGAGAAAGCCACAATGCTTCCTTACATGCCTCACTTGCTGCAACATACTCTGCTTCTGTGGTGGAAATAGTTGTACATTCTTGAATAAGAGATCTCCAAGAGATAGCACCTCCCGCAAAATGAAAAATGTACCCTGATGTAGACTTACGATTGTCTACACAACCAGCATAGTCAGAATCTGTGTAACCAATAATGGATGCTTTCCCTCTACCTAAGCATAGACACTTGTCCTTAGTGCCACTCAGATATCTCAAAATCATTTTCACCGCTTCTCAATGTTTCTTGCCAGGATTAGACATATATCTGCTCACAACTCCCACTGCAAATGCAATGTCTGGTCTCGTAGCTACCATAGCATACATGAGACTACCAACAGCAGACTGATAGGGAATTTTGGTCATGAATTCCTTTTCCTCATCTGATTTGGGGCAGTCATCCTTGCTCAATTTCACATATGTGGGTAAAGGTGTACTCAATGCCTTTCCACCCTGCATATTGAATCGGTGAAGTACTTTGGATATGTACTCACTTTGAGACAAGTATATGCATCGTTTACTCCTATCACGAGTAATGCGCATGCCAAGAATATGTTTGGCATCCCCCAAATCCTTCATATCAAATGTCTGACTCAACTTCTTTTTGAGAAGTGACAAATCATAAGAGCACTTCCCAGCAATCAACATATCATCGACGTAAAGTATCAAGCATATCAAACTGCCATCAGAACATCTCTTTGTGTAGAGACAATGATCCTCATTGCTCCGAGAATAGCCTTGGGAATTCATAAAAGCATCAAACTTTTGGTACCATTGTCTAGGAGACTGTTTAAGTCCATACAAGCTCTTCTTAAGCTTACAAACTAGACTTTCCTTGCGAGGAACTACATAACCCTCTGGTTGTTCCATATAGATCTCATCTATAAGATCTCCATGCAAGAAAGCTGTTTTCACATCCATTTGGACTAGCTCTAAGTCCTCCATTGTAACGAATCCAAGCAACATGCGCAAAGTAGTCATCTTGACCACTGGAGAGAAGATTTCCTCAAAATCAACATCATGTTGTTGCTTAAAACCCTTTGCAACAAGTCGTGCTTTATATTTTGGAGAAGCACTATCTGATGTGAATTTCAGCTTATATACCCATTTACATGGTAAAGCTTTTCTGCCCTTTGGCAAAGGTACTAAGTCCCAAGCACCATTCTTGTGAATAGAATCCAACTCACTCTTCATGGCATGCTCCCACTTGACATGATCCTCTGTCTGCATAGCCTCTTTGTAGCAAGAAGGCTCACCGACATCTGTTAGCATAACAAAATCTAACCCTGGAACATATCTATCAGGTGGATATGAGACACGTGCAGAACGTCTCAACGGTTGCTGAACAGGAACATGTGCAGACTGATCTGAATGGACATTCTCTTGAACATCCCTATGTGCAACATTTTTATGCATGCTAACCGGAGGACTAGTATCTTCAAACACCACTCTTCTCACTTCAACCTCCTTAATGGGATGTTTATGCATCTTAGACTCATTAAAAATGACATCACTACTTCTGATCACTGACCGTGTTTCAGGATCCCATAAGCGATATCCAAATTGTCCTTCTCGACCATATCCAAGAAAAATGCATTTCTTTGACTTATGGTCCAACTTTTGTCTAAGATTCTTGGGTATATGAACATATGCTTCACACCCAAAAACTCAAAGATGATCATAATATGGTGGTTTCCCTGTCCATAACTCTTGTGCCACTTTCAGAACTTTGGCAGTACTAGGTGAAAGGTTAATCACATGAACTGCAGTCAATACTGCTTCTGCCCAAAAACCTTGTGAGAGGTTTGCATGATGCAACATGGAGACAACTCTATCTTGAATAGTTCTATTCATCCTCTCAGCTACACCATTCTGTACTGTTGTATAAGGAGCTGTAAACTCTCTACGAATCCCTCTAGACTGACAGAAGAAGCTGAATTCATGTGAGGTATACTCACCCCCATTATTTGAACGTAAAGCCTTAAGCTTAGTTCCTTTTTCAGTCTCAACTGAAGCAAGCCATTTTCTGAAAGTAGGGAATACATCATCCTTTGATTTGATAGGATATACCCAGACTTTTCTAGTAGCATCATCTATGAAAGTGACAAAGAAAAGAGAACCACCTAAGGACCTAGTGGGCATAGGACCACACACATCTGTATGAACGAGATCTAAAGGCTGAATTGAAGAGTCAATGTGCGTTCTATGCACATTTTTGGTTTGCTTTCCATATTGACAATGCTCACAAAATGAAAAATCAGAGAAAGATAACACAGGTAAGTAGCCAGAACGAGAAAGATTTTCCATTCCACTACGAGATATATGGCCCAAACGACCATGCCAAATACAAGCCATTGGCTGTTCAGTAACAGCTAACAAGTGTTCTTTCTGTGATACAAATAAAGGATAAAGTGAGACAACTTTGCTTCCTTTTGCAATAACCATATTGCCCTTTGATATACAAAAGGATTGAGCATAGAAGACCACCTTGTAACCAAGGTCATCAAGTTGACCAACTGACATCAAACTGCGTGATAACTGAGGTACATGGCATACATTATGCATAGTAAATTTTGAACCATCAATGAACTTCACAACCACATCTCCAATCCCCACAATATCACACTGGTAAGAGTCACCAAGTCTCACGGTACCAAGAGACTTTGCTGCATAATTAGAGAACCATTCTCTATGTGGTGTCACATGGAAAGAAGCACCAGAATCTAGCAGCCAGGTGTGGGAAAGAGAATCAGCCATAAGTGCCTCAGATGGCACAGTACTATCAAGTGTCAACACATCAGCATCATCAGAAATAGCATTAATTTCTGCAATCTTCACAGTCGAAGTAGATGGTGCAAGTAACTGTTTAACATGCCTATCAACATTCTGTTCTTTACCTTTAGCATTCTTTAATGCATAACAGTCTTTCTTCATGTGTCCTTTCTTATGACAATAATGGTATTCGATATCCCTCTTCCTTGATTTACTTCTACTCTTATTCCGTTGACCATTCTTTTCCTTGTTCTTGCTCCTGCCACGTTGTTGATTCTTTCCTTGGTAAGAATCACAAACATTATATGCATCTCCACTCTGAGTGCCAACCATAGATTTTCTACGAATCTCCTCACTCAAGAGTGCTCCACATATGTCATCATAGATGAGTTTACCACCAGGTGCACTGTTGCTAATAGCTGTGCAAAACGTATCCCATGATGATGGCAGGGTGCATAACAACAATACTGCTTTCATTTCATTATCCATATCCATTTTTTGAGCCTGTAACTGGGAGAATATAGCATCAAACTCATTTAGATGAGCAGCAACACTATCTGTGTCCTTCATACGAAGGTCATATAATTTTCTCATCAGATACACTTTATTTGATGCCGTCTCTTTTTCATATGTATTGCATAACTTCTTCCAAAGCTCCTCTGCACTTTCACAGTCTAATACTGTAAAGTAAACATTATCTGCCAAGTGCAAGCGAATGGTAGACCTGGCCATTTCATCTAACTCATCCCAATCATCTTCATCCATGTCAGCATGCTTCTTTGAAATCCCATTTACTGGCTTCCATTGCCTCCTTTAAATCAGCACATCTTTAATCTGATTCTTCCATAGAGCAAAGTTTGTGCCATCAAATTTTCGGATCTCAAAATGGTCTTTGCCCTGCAAGTTATAGCTCCTCCTCGGAACACTAGCACTAGACCCTGATCCACCAGATGTGCTTGAGACCTCTGATGCCATGATCGTAGAGAACTGAATAGAATGATAATGGAGCTAGAAGAGTCCAAACACCAACAAATAAGTGTATCAAGGAGTAAATCGACCACTGTATAGTTGACTAAACCAGAAATCTGGAAAAATTTTGCCAGAGTATCCTCTGCAAAATTAGCATATGACTAGTGTCAAAGTATCATAAAACTGCAAGTACTGACATGTCTACCTGCATAGTGAATCACTGACTCTAGTGCATATAGTTAGTTACCCAATAGAAGCCAACTAGGCTTATCGAGCACCTATGAACAACTATCATACATCTCCTATGGCGAGGCTGGGTAAGTCTTCCACCTGCATCACCGAAGAGACCTCGACATCTGGGTGTCTCCCAATTAAGAAAACCTCACCACGACCCTCTTTATCAAATTTAAAAGGCTTTATGCAAAGAACGTAACCGCTATATCAATGACCACATGGACGTACATAAGCGGTATCCACAGAAGCGTACATGGTGTGTATGTGCTCAATATATGCAGTAAAATGAAACTAAAGGGCTGAATACACAGCCCAAAAAACTAGCCAATAACACCTGCAAGTGTCTCTCAACTCTGATGTTTTAGGCTTTAAAAAAACCTGCATAAATTTGCAGCGATTGCTCCCACCAAAACTGAAAACCCCTTGAGAAACCTGTAGTTTTACGAGTGTGGCTGAAAATATAGCCCCAAAGGTTGATATTTATTGTCTGAGAAGTACAAGGAACACTCTTCTTGATGTTCTTGGACCTGTGCGAAGAGAACTATGTGCGAAAGTACTCCGAAATGGCTCCAAAAAACACCCCAAAATTGCTTCAGAAATAGGCTTTGAAAGCAAAAATGAAGCTTTGAGGGACCAAAACTTGTTCAAGGTAATGTCAACCTTAGTCTTTCCCCTTCTTCAAACACCACAAGAGTGTAGCTTAGTGGCAAGAGATTGCCATGGTTAAGCGAGCTCTGGGGGGAACAGTATTGGGATGGGTGACCTCCCGGGAAGTATCGGGAACCTCTATATTCGTTGATCATTGAGGTCCTCCCTCGCACGCAGCAAACGACGCCAACGGTGACTTCGGTGACTCGGATGACAAGGTATGCCAAGGTCTATGCCTTGGTCGCCGCCTTAATCGAAAGCCTGGGGGGAGTCGCTTTGCTCGCACAAAAGGAACTAAGCTTTTGCCTCGAACTGCTCTGATATCAGTGAAGTGGTTCAATGGCGATGCACCATAGTGCGCTCTCCTTCTCGAGAGCTCCACGATGATATGCTCGGACTAGAAAACCGAGCTCCTGAGGCCGCGCACAGTACTCCGTATAGAGGCTGTAGAATACGCAGAAAACACAGTACACAGGAAGCACGAAGACAGACTTCTTAGGTCTTACAAATGCGGTCGAACTTACAGTCTGCGACTGACCAGGCCACTATATGTTTTGTTAAAGAACATATACAAAGAAGTGTCCGATGGCCATTTGGCCTTTCACATGGACACTAACGGTAACACAACCAACATACAAAATACATCACTGCTTTTAGCCATGGCCATTGAGTAAAACACCCTGATGTAGAAAAATGACTTTATCTCAAAAAGTTGAAAAGAACTGCCATATTGAGTTCTACTAAACTTGTAGCATACTTTGAGGCGGTTACACAGGTGAACCAAAACCTATATACATGTTTGGCACAAAAAGACAAAATTACCCACATGAACATTGCGATAGTGTGTTCGGAGGCCGAAATGAGCTTTGATCACGATTTTGACACGACACAATGAAGCTGTTTTGAACTCCTAATTGTGTTGAGTATGCTCATCAATTTTCGTGCAATTCTAAGACTATGATCAAAGGGGTGTCGATGACACCCTAGATGAATCAATGACCTGCTTTGATACCAATTCTTGGAGTTTCAAGTTTGTGAAAGCATGCAAACAGCAAAATGAAGAAGAAGAATAAGCTTAGAGCACGCCACACAATACTGAATGTATTACCAAGAGAATGTACAAAGATGAGTGATCCATTAGGGTTATAGGCATATATACAAGCTGGGGGGAAAAACCTCAGAAGAGGGAAAAAAGTGCCCTTGCAGTCCTAGTGTGTTCACACACAACACTACTGAAATATATCAATAGCAATGCATCTCACGAAGCAACAACCTATTTTGATAATAATTGTTGGAGTTTGGGGAAGCAAGAATGCAAGAGAGACAACATGATGAAGAAGGAGAACTTAGGATGTACTATTGAGTTTGAAATATATAGATAAGTAGCCCATTAGGGTTATGGGCATACACACAAGTTGGGAGAAGAAACCTCTTAAAGAGGGAAAAAGTGGCCCATTAGTCCTAAGTGTGCTCACACACATAACCACCTAAACATACTAAAATTCCTTTACAAAAGTGAGTGTCTTATTTTAAAAATTTTATCTTGCTTTTTAATGTGTTATCTTATGTTTGAATTTTACTTTTCACTTGTTCCTATTCCATGTTTTGGTTTTTTTCTTCTTTTAGATCTTGAAATCATTCTTGGTTAACAAATATCTAAATATTTAAATCCAGATATTTGCAAAATTTCCCAAGATCTCTTGCTTGAGAGACCTCTTTGAAATTTCTTCACATCCCTTGCATTTCCTAAGATATCAGGTGGATCCCTTTTCCATCTCTTGAATCAATTAAAAAATCCATGCAATTTTGAACATGAAACGTTTTATATCATGTATACCTAAACCAAGTGACTTAAAAACTTTTACACATAAACTAGAAAGTAGTACCTTTCTAATGATTGCTTACACACTTCATTTGGGGTTGTATCAGTCATCCATCTTGTTTATACTCTTCTTCATATAACCCATCAACATTGAACCTAACTTGTAATCCTTGGTCAACCATTTTCCTAACAAAAACCAGATTCTTTGTTATATTCATCATCTGTTTCAACATATCCAAGAACTGGCGATTTCTACAAACTACCAAACCATTCTGCATGACTCGTCAAGTGATTTGAAGCACCTCAATCAACATTCCAAACATTACCATTTGATTTCAAAACATAAACAGACATTGTATTCATCATGTGATGTTGAACCATGAACAAATTCTCATAATCATCTGCAGTTGTCGATGCATAGCCTCTTCCACTTCCAAAGCCTCTACCTCTACCTCTTCCTCTACTAGAGTAGAATACCTGCTCAAAACTAAATATTCCTTGGGATTTCAAGTCCTCACCAAGATTCTTTTCTTCAATAATCAGCATGGACACCATATCAGCAAAATTCAAAATATTTTCCTTGGTCTGAATAGATGTTCTGAACTGCTAATATGTAGCTCCGAGACCATAGAGGCACACTTCCACCTTATCATCATCATCATCATCATCATCATCATCATCATCATCTACATTCATGACAATATATGCAAGTGACTCACATATGCTTTTGATTTTCAAGGTGTGGTCACTTATCGACATGCCCTTTTTCTCCAATGTATGAAGCGCATTCTTGAGTTGCAATTTTCGTGTCTTTGTATTGGTCCCATACAATGTGACCAAACTGTTCCAGTCTTGGCGTCATGTACGTGCCCAATCATGTTATCCTATATGCTAACAAATAGATGATACATTACCTTCCATGCTCCTTGATTCCATTCCTCATATACTCTTAACTGGTCCACAATTTGATTCCTCTCTGCTAACTGTAGAGCATTTTTGTTCTCTCCTTCGATGTACTTCTGGTAGCCTTTCCCCATTATGAAATTCTTCATACTAAATCTCCAAGCATGGAAGTTGTTCTTGTCTAGCTTATCGCTCATAAGCTAACTCATTCCATCCACGTTTGCCATTTTTGCAACAATTCATAACACTGCAAAAACACTACAAGAGTGCTTATGCTTGAACACTATCGCACTATGACATGACAATTCGATCTTAGAAAAACATAGTTTTCGTGTATCAAGAGTACATGGAATCACTTGAAATTTTGGATCTAGAATACTTGAGTGTTGCCAAATAGGACGCAAGTTACAATTTTCCAAACTAACCTAGTTTTTTCCTTGGGCCCCACCTTGCAGGCTCAAAATACAGGTGGAGATGGCTCTGAAACAAAAATTTGAGGTCATTTGTGAATTGCGCTTTCTCCATGCCTTCTTGCGTACTCTTTACGACTTCCATGAGCTCTCTACAACAACACTCACTCTGATACCATCTCATGAGGAAGGAGATAAGGAAGAGAGCTCACACAGAGATTGAGGCAAGGAAGAATAGTCTTTTTCTTCTTCTTCTTCTTCTTCTTCTTCTTCTATTACATAAAAGGAATGTACAAGAAAATGACCTAATACAACAATACATCTAGTGCAATATATAAATAACAATACATAAGAAAAATCCTAATGTTCGAGAATGAGTGAGATGGCAAGAAACAAATGTGCCATCAGTCTCGGTAGGTAAATCTAGTAAAATTCAATGAAGTATCCCTGACATATACTGGCATGACCACTATACATGTTAGAGAAATGAAATATGATATGTGTCATCCGTGATCATCACATATTGAACTTGATATGTCAAAAAAATATACATATGTTGGACATTAAAACTGCATTTTTGAATGGTGACTTACATGAAGAGTTGTATGTTTTATAGCCCCATTGTTTTGTGTAGAAAGGGCATGAAAACAAATTGTGCAGGTTCAAAAAGGCATTATATGGTTTGAAGCAAGCACAATGTGCTTGATATGGAAAGATACATGCCTACTTGGTTGCACATGGTAGGCTCGTGTTGCTTATCTTCAAAGGCAGTTGGAGAGTGAGCATATGAATGAAGGATATTCCATGGAGAGTTTTTTGACAAAGATCAAACATTTAAAGGAGTAGTTGATTTCTCCCCATGAAGTCTTATGTCATAGTTTACTTGTGCAGAATCTTCTAAATGGTCTTCTAGATTCATATTAGAGTTTTGTTTCTACTCTTTGATTAATGATGAAAGGCAATCTAAATGCCTTAACATTTGAAGAGCTAGTCTCTATTCTATTCGAGGAAGCTAAGTCTAGGCAAAACATGTCCATTATGCATGTTGTAGATCAAGCTTTCTTAGCTAGTCAGAAGAACAAAGGTAAATGGAGCTCATCTACTAGTAAGTAGAAATGAGCTAATTCTGCACAATTGAACAAGGATGACAAAGACCATAAGAAAAAAAAAAAAGCAAAAAATATTTTGCAAATACTATAAAGGAAATGTTCATGTCATAAAGAGTTGTCCAAAACTGGCTCCAAAAGAGGCAAAGAAGAAAGAGGTTGGAATGGTTATTGTGGAGGCCTTTACACCCAAAACAGAGTCTGCTAATCTTGTGCAGAATGAAGAATGGGTATTTACTACTTTTTATAGTTATGATCCATCTTCTCATGAATAGTGTATGTTTGTAGTAGACTTAGATGTTTGGTACTTCCATAGTGGGGCAACCAAACATATTACCTTGCAACGCAGTTTCTTCAGTCCACTTGAGCCTATCCCTACAAGGAATACTATCACAAGCACCAACAACTCCTCTTATCCTATCATGGGAGTTGGTACAATCATTTTGACTACTGCTGATGGTAGTTCTTTTACATTGTCAAATGCTTCATGTGTGCCAAGGATCAAGAAAAATATTTTATCAATTTCAGCATTAGCCAAGATCGGCTTGGTTGTGAAATTTTTTGATGATAAATGTACAGTTCATGATCTATCAAATGACGATATCATTATTTCTTCTGGCATTTTATGTCCTGGGTTGTATAAGATCATAGACTATGAAAAATCTATGAATGGTTCAACATGTGCAGTACATGATTCTCAAGTTATGTCAGATGTAAAGCTTTGCCATGCATGCTTTGGTCATCTGAATTTTGCTAGTTTGCTATGCCTATAAAAAGCTGAAATGGTGTCCTCTCCACCCAAACTTTAGGCACTTGGTAAACATGTTTGTGAAGGCTATATTTTAGGAAAAATGCAGTGTTCCGCGTTCCCAAAAGAAGATTCAGTTTGATCTACTCAACAATTGTAGTTTGTTCACAGTGATGTTTGTGGTCCTATGCAAACACAATCCTTTGGGAACTACATTTACTTTGTGACTTTTATTGATGATTCTTCTAGGAATGCATGGGTGTATCCACTGAAAGCAAAGTTCGAAGTGTTTATGTGCTTCAAATAGTTTCTCGTTTTGGCTAAAAATCTATTAGCATGTAAAATGGGTACCCTCCATTCTGATGGAGGGGGGGAATATATGTCTTCTTATTTTAATGAATTTCTTGTTGAACATGGGATGAAACATCAGTGCATAGTGCGATATACACCTCAATAGAACAGATTTGTTGAAAGGAAGAAGAGGTCTCTCATGGAGATGGCAAGGTGTATGATCAAAAGTCACGCTTTACTAGATAGTTTCTTGCATGAGGCTATTATGTGTGCAACTATGTACTTAATAGGTCTCCCACTAAAGCATTGTAGTCTATCACTCCATATGAGGCTTGGCATGTTCTCAAGCCATCCACTGCTCACCTGCATGTCTTTGGTTGTGTAGCATATGCATTAGTGCTTGAACAACAATGCACAAAATTGGATGATAAAGTAGTGAAATGTTTTTTTTTTATTATAGTTTTGAAAGCAAAGGCTATTGTTTGTATCATCCACAGACTAAATGCATTTTGGTTAGCCATGATGTTGTTTTTGTGGAAGATTCTATTCAGCCATTACTTTCATGTACTAAGGAGAGATTAGTTAGCTCCAAAGATGTGTATGACACTTTGTTGCCGATGTTCATAGGTGGAGCATCTAGTGCTAGTCCAAATGAGTCAATTTCTCTACTTTTATAGGTTTCATGTGATGTAGATCATTCCATTTTTTATGCAGATTTACGTGATGCACTTGTTGATGAGAGAACAGATATAGAGGAGGCAAAAACTATGCCTAGGCGGATGGCACAGACTTTGCGAGATAGCAAATTAAATGCACCTCTGTCATATTATACTTGTTCAGTCTCTCATAGTGCTTCTTTTTGTTGATATATTTAGGTAGTGATGTGAATGAACATATTAGGACCACCAGGGCACTTTTTTCCCTCTTTAGGACGTTTCTTTGCCTCAGCTTGTCATTGGAGTTTGAGGTCTACAAAAGCACGTGAACAAAACAAGGAAGAAGAAGAAGCTTGGAGCACAAAACACAATATTGAATGTATTACCACTAGAATGTACAAAGATAAGTGACCTATTAGGGTAATAGGCATATATATAAACCGGGGGGAAAAACCTCCTAAAGAGGGAAAAAAGTGCCTCAATGGTCCTAGTGTGCTCAGACACATCATTACCTAAATATATAAACAAATCCCCCTGGGAGTGATGCAGTGAACAAGGAGCTAGCACTCATGTATAAGGAAGTGCCAAGCTATGTGAAATCAGTCCACAAAATGAAGTAAGCCCAAAGCTTTGCGAAAAGCTTCAAACTTCTCCTTAGAAAGAGCCTTCGTGAAAAGGTCTACAATGTTCTCCTGCATCGGCACATATGCCAAGCTGATCTCTCCAGCAGAGAACCTCTCACTGGCATAATGATAATGCACCTAAATGTGCTTAGTGCGAGTATGGAACACAGGGTTCCTCGTAACTGCCAATGCACTCTGACTATCAGTGAAGATGGTGATGGCAAAAGATTGGCCAACACCCAAATCTGCCATAAGGCATCTCAGCCACACACAGTCAGCAGTCGCTATGAAAGCACTATACTCAACCTCACAACTCGAAGTGGCCATAGTAGGTTGCTTATTGCTAAGCCAAAAAATATACATGAGCTACCAAGCATGAAGCAAAAAACACTAGTGGACACACAAGTGTCATAGCAACTAGCCTAGTCAAAGTCCAAAAAAGCATGTAAATCTGGCGGTAGTGATCCTCCTTGGGATAAAACAATCCAAGTAGTTGGGTACCACTCAAGTAGCGAAAGATGCGCTTAACTGCCTGCAATGCTTGACACCTGGGCAATGCATAAACATGCTCATCTATGAGACAACAACTTGAATATATGGCCAAGTAATGCATAAGTAAATCAAGCATCCAACAACCTGTTGATAGAGAACAACATCAAATGCATCTCGAGCATCATGAAGACTCAATCGTAAACCTATCTCCATAGGAGTGGCAATAGGTTTGCAGTCTTCAAGGCCAAAACACTGTAATAATATGTCAATATATTTTGTTTGACACAAAGCTAATATGCCATCAACTTGCATAAAATGAATGCCCAAATAATGATGCAAATGCCCCAAATTTGACATCTCAAATGAGGCATGCAGATCAGCCTTAAAATCAACAATATGCTTCTTATGAGGACCACTGAGCAACATGTCATCAACATACACAACAATGATCAGAAGTACATCATTTGGACGCTTAACATATAAGGTGCTCTCAATTGGATTGTTCTCAAAACCATGTGCAATCAGATAGGCATGTATCTTTTCATACCATGCACATGGTGCTTGCTTTAAACCATATAATGCCTTTTTGAACCTACACACTTGGTTTTTGTGCCCTTCTGCACAAAGCCACAGGGCTGAAAAGCATACACTTTTTCATGCAAGTCACCATTCAAAAATGTAGTTTTAATGTCCAACTGATGTACATTCCAACCATGATGAGTTGCAAGTACATAGATGCTACGAACAGTAGTCATTCGGCATGTAGGAGCAAAGTTCTCATCAAAATCAATGTCTCTTTCCTGAGCATAACCCTTTGCATCAAGACTAGCTTTATACCTATCAACTGTACCATCATGCTTATGCTTCAGCTTGTATACCTACTTAGTGCCAATGGCCTTCTTGCCTGGAGCCAAGTCACATAAAGACCAGGTACCATTTTTCATGATAGCATCATATTCTCATTGCATAGCAGCCATCCAATTTTTGAAATTTTGTGCTTCATCAAATGAAACAGGCTCATTCTCATCAAAGAGACTAAAGGCAGCAATCTGATGCAAAAGAGGAAATATAAGCATAGCAATCTGATGTAAAAGAGGTAGTATGAGAGCATGAACGGGTATGATATGACAGAGGTGCATCTAATTTGTTATCATGCAAAGTTTGCACTAGCCATTTTGGCATAGTTTTTGCCTCCTCAATATTAGTTCTCTCATCAAGTGCATCATGTAAATAGACATCAAAAATAGAATGATCTGCATCATCACATGAAACTTGTAAAGGCTCAGAAGTTGCCTCATTAGAACCAACACTAGACTATCCACCTGTAAAAAGAGGCAGCAAAGTATCATACATGTCCTTGGAGCTAATTGATGTCTCCTTACTACATGAAAGTAATGGCTGAAAAGCATATTCCACAAAAACAATATCATAGCTAGCCAAAATGTGTTTTGTCCGTGGTTGATACAGACGATTGCCTTTGCTTTTAGAACTGTACCCAAGAAAAATACATTTCACTACTTTATCATCCAATTTCCTACGATGTTGTTCAAGCACTAATGTGTATGCTAAACAAGCAAAAACATGCAGGTGAGCAATATATGGCTTACGACCATGCCAAGCCTCATATGGAGTGATAGACTGCAATGCTTTGGTGGGACATGTGTTAAGTACACATGATGCACACATAATGGTCTCAAGCCAGAAACTATGTGGTAAAGCCTGACTCTTGACCATACACCTTGCCATCTCCATGAGTGACCTCATTTTCTGTTCCAAAACTCCATTCTATTGAGGTGTATATGGCACTGTACACTGATATTTTATCCCACATTCAGCCAAAAATGCATTAAAGTCAGAAGACATATATTCCCCCCTCAATGAGAATGGAGGGTGCCCATTTTACATGCTGAAACTTTAACCAGAAACTGTTTGAAGCACATAAACACTTCAGACTTTGCTTTCAATGGATATAGCCATGCATCCCTAGAAAAATCATCGATGAAAGTCACGAAGTAAATATAGTTTCCAAAAGAGGGTGTCTGCATAGGACCATAGACATCACTGTGAACAAGCTGCAATTTCTGAGTAGCTGAAATTGAACCATCTTTTAAAAAGGAGGAATGTTGCATTTTTTCCAAAGTAAAAACATCACAAACATGTTTATCGGGTGCCTCAAGTTTGGGCAAAGAGGACACCATTTCATATTTCTGCAGGCATAGCAAACTAGCAAAATTCAGATGACCAAAGCATGCATGCCAAAGATTTGCATCTGACATAGCATGAGAGTCATGTACTACACATGCTAAATCATTCACAAATTTTTCATAGTCTATGAGCTTATAAAGCCCATGACATAAAATGCCATGAGCAATAATCATGTCACCATTTTGACATATCATGAACTGTACATCTATCATCAAAAAATTTCACAACAAGCCAATCTTGGCTAAAGCTGAAACTGATAACAGATTCTTCTGGATCCCTCGCACAAATAAAGTATCCAACAATATAAAAGAACTTCCATCAGCATTAGTCAGAATGATCTTACCAACTCCCATGACAGCATAAGAGGAGTTGTTGGCACATGTGACAGTAGTCCTGTAGGGGCAGGCTCAAGTGAAGTGAAGAAACTATGCTACGAGGTAATATGTTTGGTTGCCCCACTACCAAAGTACCAAAAATCTGAGTCTACTGCAAACATACAGTGTTCACGAGAAGATGGGTCAAAATTGCAAACAGTAGTAAATGCCCATTCTTCATTCTGCACTCGATTAGAAGATTGTGTTTTTGGTGTAGAGGCCTCTGTAACAATCACTCCAGCCTCTTTTTTCTTTGCCTCTTTTGTAGCCAATTTTGGACAATTCTCTATGACATGATCATTTGCTTTACAATACTTGCAAAACAATTCGTGCTTTTATGTTTTCTTGTCATCTCTTTCATCCTTCTTTGATTGTGCAGAATTAGCAGATTTTTGCTTACTAGTAGAAGAGCTCCATTTACCTTTGCCCTTGTGACTAGCCAGGAAAGCTTGATCTGTAACATGCATAATGGAAATGTTCTACCTAGATTGATCTTCTTGCAATAGAACAGAGACTAACTCCTCAAATTTTAAGGCATTTGGATTGCCTTTCATCACCAAACAAAGAAAAGAAGCAAAACTTTGATATGAATTGGGTAGACCATTCGGAACAATCTGTAGAAGTAAACTGTCAGGCAAGACTTCATGAGCAGAAATCAACTATTCCTTCAAATCTTTGATCTTTGTCAGAAAATTGTCCATGAAATCTCCTTCATTCATGTGCTCACTCTCCAACTATTTTCAGAGGTAAGCAACACGAGCCTCATTCCTTGCTTGTTATAAACTGCTAAGTGTATCCCAAGCATCCTTAGCTATTCTGCAAGAGCAAATGTGAGGAATAATGGCACATTTGACAGACAAGGCTATCAATGCATGTGCTTGAGCATCTTTGCTATCCCAACAAATTTTTACTACAGTAGGTGCAACAAAAACCACAACACGAACATGAATCTGTAGAATATCACCATCTTTGATGCCATCTGCATCAGCTTCAATGCCTGTATTTACAGGTGTAATAGGCCATTTTTTCAATACCTTGCACAATATTCCACAGTGCTTTTGCAACCAATACATGATGCATCATATAAGGCCACAATGGCTAATTCGTAAAATCCAACTTATCCTCAACACCCAACATATGGAATACATCACTTCTTTCAGCCATCACCATTGACTAAAATGCTCTGATGTAGAAGATTGACTGTATCTCAAAAAGTTAAATGAACTACCCTATCGAGTTCTGCTAAACCTGTGGCACACTTTGAGATGCGTATACTAGCAAACTAAAACCTGTTTATATCTTTGGCACAAAATGATGAAATAGCCTACACAAGAACTGTGATAGTGTGTTTGAAGGCCAAAATGAGCTCATACCGTGATCTCGACACTACAGAGCAAAGATGTTTTGATCTCCTAATCACCCTGAGTATGCTCACCAAATTTGGCAACCTGCTTTGATACCAATTGTTGGAGTTCGAGGTCTATGAAAGCACGTGAACAACACAAGGAAGAAGAAGAAGCTTGGAGCACAACACACAATACTGAATGTATCACCACTAGAATGTACAAAGATAAGTGACCCATTAGAGAAATAGGCATATATACAAGACGGGGGAAAACACCTCCTAAAGAGGGAAAAAAGTGCCCCAGTGGTCCTGGTGTGTTCGCACACATCACTACCTAAATATATCAACACTTGTATATACACCTGTAGCCCTAAAAGGTCATTTATCTTTGTAAATTCTAGTGCTAATACATTCATTATTGTGTGTTGTGCTCCAAGCTTCTTCTTCTTCCTTGTGTTGTTCATGTGCTTCTGCAAACCTCAAATTCCAACAATTGGTATAGTTTTGTTCAACTTTTCGAAATGCAATCACTTTTCTACATGATGGTATTTTAGTTAGTGGCCATGGCTAAAAGCAATGATGTATTCCATATGTTTGTTGAGGATAAGTTGGACGGTACCAATTACCCATTATGGGCTTATATGATGCTGCATCATGTATTGGTTGAAAATTCACCTGCATGTTTTTTTTTGTCTCGCATATGGATTAGTGCCTGAACAACACAAGAAATTGGATGATAAAGCAGTGAAATGTATTTTTGTTGGGTAGAGTTCTGAAAGCAAAGGCTATCGTCTGTATCATCCATAAACTAAAGGCATTTTTGTTAGTCATGATGTAGTTTTTGTGGAAGATGTTATTCAGCCATTACTTTCATGTACGAAGGAGACATCAATAAGTTCCAAAGACATGTATGACACTTTGCTACCTCTTTTTACAGGTGGACGCTAATGCTGGTCCTAATGAGGCAACTTCTCAGACTTTACAGGTTTTAGATGTAGATTGACCTATTGCACTTGTTGATGAGAGAGCTGATATTGAGGAGGCAAAAACTATGCCAAAATGGATGGTGCAAACTTTGCATGATAGCAAATCAGATGCATCTCCATGCTATCGTACTCATTCTGAATCTTATAGTGCTTATTTTGCATCAGATTGCTATGCTATGGCTGCCTCTAGTCTCTATGATGAGAATGAGCCTGTTTTGTTTGATGAAGCACAAAATTCTAAAATTTGGATGGCTCCTATGTAATCAGAATATGATGCTATTATGAAAAATAGTACATGGCCTTTATGTGACTTGCCTCCTAGCAAGAAGACCATTGGCAATAAGTGGGTATATAAGCTGAAGTGTAAGCATGATGTAACAATTGACTAATGTTCAATGACTCATGTTCATAGTATCTATGCACTTGCAGCTCATCATGGTTGGAATGTACATCAATCGGACATTAGAACTGCATTTTTGAATGGTGAGCATGAAGGTGTATGTTTTTTAGCCCCATGGCTTTGTGTAGAAAGGGCATGAAAACCAGGTGTGCAGGTTGAAAAAGGCATTATATGGTTTGAAACAAGCACCATGTGCTTGGTATGAAAAGATACATGCCTATCCAATTGCACATGGTTTTGAGAATATTCCAACTGAGAGCACCTTATATGTTAAGTGTGGAAGTGATGTGCTTCTGATCATTGTTGTGGATGTTGATGGCATGTTGCTCAATGGTCCTCTTGAGAAGCATATTGCTTATTTTAAGGCTGATCTACATGCCTCATTTGAGATGTCAGATTTGGGGCATTTGCATTATTATTTTTGGCATTCATTTTATGCAAGTTCATCGCAAATTAGCTTTGCATCAAAACAAAATATATTGACACATTATTGCAACATTGTGGCCTTGACGACTGCAAACCTATTGCCACTTCTATGGAGATAGGTTTACAATTGAGTCTTCATGATGTTGGAGATGCATTTGATGTTCTTCTCTATCAGCAGGCTATTGGATGCTTGACTTAGTCATGCATTATACGGCTAGATATTCAGTTTGCTATCTCACAGATAAGCAGGTTTATGCATTGCCAAGGTGTCAAGCATTGGAAAATGATTAAGTGCATCTTTCACTACTTGAGTCATACCTGACTACTTGGATTGTTTTATCCCAAGGGGGGATCACTATCGCCAAATTTACATGGTTTTTTTTACTCTCACTGGACTGGTTGCTATGACACGTGTGTCCACTAGTGGTTTTTGCTTCATGCTTGGTAGCTCATGCATATCTTGGTTGAGCAAGAAGCAACCTACTATGGCAACTTCTAGTTATGAGGCTGAGTATAGGGCAGCTTTCACAGTGATTGTTGAGTGTGTGTGGGTGAGTCCTCTTATGGTTGATTTGGGGTGTTGGTAAGTCTTCTACCACCACCATCTTAAATGACAGTCAGAGCGCATTGGCAAGTGCGAGGAACCCTATGTTCCATGCTCGCACTAAGCACATTGAGGTGCATTATCATTATGTTAGGGAAAGGTTCTCTATTGGAGAGATCAGTTTGGCATATGTGCCCACGCAAGAGAACATTGCAAACCTTTTTACAAAGGATCTATCGAGGGAGAAGTTTGAAGCTTTCCGCAAAGCTTTGGGCTTACTTTTTTTTTTTTATTGATTCCACATAGCTTGGAACTTCCTTATACATGATTGCTAGCTGCTTGTTCAGCGCATCACTCTTAGGGGGGATTTGTTGATATATTAAGGTAGTGATGTGTGTGAACACACTAGGACTGCCAGGGTATTTTTTTCCCTCTTTAGGAGGTTTCTTCTCCCGGCTTGTATATATGCCTATAAACCTAACGGGTCATTTATCTTTGTACATTCTAATGGTAATACATTCAATATTGTGTGTTGTGCTCCAAGCTTCTTGTTCTTCCTTGTGTTGTTCGTGTGCTTCCACAAACCTAAAACTGCAACACTTTTGCATCATATTGCTACGATATGGCTACCTCTAGTCTTTGTGATGAGAATGAGTCTGTTTCATTTGATGAAGCACAAAATTCAAAAAACTGGATGGTTGTTATGGAATCAGAATATGATGCTATTATGAAAAATGGTACTTGGTCTTTATGTGACTTGCCTCCTGGAAAGAAGGCCATTGGCACTAAGTGGGTATGTAATCCAAAGCATAAGCATCATCGAACAATTGAGTTATAAGGCTCTGCTTGTTGCAAAAGGTTATGCTAAAGAAAGAGGCATTGATTTTGATGAGACATTTGCTCCTACATGCCAAATGACTATTGTTCTTAGCATCTGTGCACTTGGAGATCATCATGGTAAGAATGTACATGAATTGGACATTAAAACTACATTTTTGAATGGTGACTTGCATGAAGAAGTGTATGTTTTTTAGCCCTGTGGTTTTGTTTAGAAAGGGCATGAAAACAAAGTGTGGAGGTTGAAAAATGCATTATATGGTTTGAAGCAAGCAACACGAGCTTGGTATGAAAAGATACATGTCTTTCTGATTGCACATGTTTTTGAGGACAATCCAACTCAAATCACCTTATATGTTAAGTGTGCAAATGATGTGCTTTTGATAATTGTTGTCTATGTTAATGACATCTACTCACTGGTCCTCATGAGGAGCATATTGCTGATTTTAAGGCTGATTTGCATGCCTCATTTGAGATGTCACATTTGGGGCATTTGCATCATTATGATGGAATTCAATTTATGCAACTCGATGGAAGAATAGCTTTGTGTCAAACAAAACATATTGACACATTATTGTAGCATTTTGGCCCTGAAGACCGCAAAACTATTGCCACTCCTATGGAAACACGGTTATAGTTGAGTCTTCATGATGTTGGAGAGTTGTTCTCTATTAGTAATCTATTGGATTCTTGATTTACTTATGCATTACTAAGTTAGATATTCACTTTTTTGTCTCACATATGAGCACATTCATGCATTGCCTAGATATCAAGCATTGGCAGGCGGTTAAGCACATCTTTCGCTACTTGAGTGGTACCCTACTACTTGGATTGTTTTATCCCAAGGGGGGATCACTACCACCAGATTTACATGTGTTTTTTTACTCTAACTCGGCTGGTTGCTATGACACTCGTGTGTCCACTAGCGGTTCTTGTAGCTCATGCATATCTTGGTTAAGCAAGAAGCACCCTAATGTGGCCACTTCTAATTGCGAGGCTGAGTATAGGGAAGCTTTCATAGCAATTGTTGAGTGCGTGTGGCTCAGATGCCTTATGGCTGAGTTGGGTGTTGGTCAATCTTCTCCCACCACCATCTTCACTGACAGCTAGAGTGCATTGGCAGTTGTGAGGAACCCTGTGTTCCATGCTCACGCTAAGCACATTGAGGTGCACTATCATTATGTTAGGGAGAGGTTGTGTGCTGGAGAGATTAGTTTGGCATATGTGCCCACACAGGAGAACATTGCACACCTTTTCACAAAGGTTGTGCGTAGGGAGAAGTTTGAAGCTTTTCGCAAAGCTTTGGGCTTACTTCCTTTTGTGGATTGATTCCACATAGCTTGGCACTTCCTTATATAAGAGCATCAGCTCCTTGTTTACCACATCACTCCTAAGGGGGATTTGTTGATATATTTTTGTAGCGATGTGTGTGAACACACTAGGACCATCACGGCACTTTTTTCCCTCTTTAGGAGGTTTTCTTCCCCCAACTTGTATATATGCCTATAACCCTAACGGGTCACTTAAATTTGTACATTCTCTCGGTAATACATTCAGTATACTGTGTTGTGATCCAAGCTTCTTCTTATTCCTTGTGTTCACGTGATTGTGCGGACCTCAAACTCCAACAATTGTGAGCTTTGAGTAAAATAGTGAGTGCCTTCTTCCATAAATAGAAGGTTTTCTCAAAGTGGTATGTACACACAAGTTATCTGTTTACACATAGTGTTTTGATAATGATGTTACAAAGTAGTATGGTGATCTTGATGAATATATTGGAAGCTCAAGGAGTCTATTAAGGTTCTCTGAGTTACTTATGCTTTCCTTGAGTTGGTTTTTTGCATACCCTCTCATCTTTGTGCATTAGCCATCACTGTCTTTATATGTTATGACCTAAATCAAAAGGGTTATATAATATATAACCCTAGGACCAAGGGATTCATAGTTAGTCAAGATGTAGTGTTTAATGAAAATAATTCTTGGTTTAAAGATGATTTCAAGAAAATCAAATTGCCCTATGACTTGGAGGATTATTTTCCAATACTCAGAAGCAAAGGAAGACATACACTTGAAGATTCAAGGGACTAAAATGATGATGAGAAGACACCTAAGAAAGACATCATATCATGGAACTTCAAAGGTAAAGAAAATTTGCAAGAGTTGAGGGATGTAGAGGGGTCATCTCAACAGACTATTAGAAGGTCCACAAGGGAGAAGAAGAAGCCAAAAAGTTATGGATATGAAACCTCATTCATAACTAACCACTCTATTTACATAGCTCAATATTTAAAATTTAAAGATGCCTCGTCTTATGAGGAAGCCAAGAAGAAAATATAATGGAAGCATGCCATGGAAGAAGAGATTGAATCGTTGCACAAAAACCACACTTGGGACTTAGTTTCCAAGACATATACCATGATGTTCATTAAATCTAGATGGATCAATAAGGTAAAGAAGAATTTTGATGGAACCATTAATAGGTACAAGGCTAGGCTAGTGTCCAAGGGATATAGACTCAAGGCATTTATTATGAGGATACCTTCTCTCATGTAGCAAAAGATGCCTACAATTAGAGTACTCATGATTATTGCAACTACCAAGAATTAAAAAATGCATTCCTCAATGGATGGATCCCAAAAAAGGTGTACATGGCTCAACCTTCTAGTTTTGAAGACTCACATTATCCTAAACATGTTTGGAAATTAAGGAGAGCCTTATATGGGCTAAAGCAAGCTCCACGAGCTCCAAGATAAATGGTTTGTGGTGATCAAAGCAAATATTTCCCTATTCATATGGAATTGATTAAGAGATAACATGAAAAAGACATATGTATATATGTATATGTGGATGAATTTATATTAATAGGTAATGATGCTAAAGGCATTAGAATGATCAAACATAAAATGAAGGAAGAGTTCAAGATCAATGATCTAAGGCACCTCACTTATTTCCTTGGATTGGAGGTAGTGTATACAGAGCACAATATCTACCTTACTCAAAAGAAGTACATCAAAGATGCTTGAGAAAATTTTAAAATGAAAAATTTTAAGGTTGCAAGTACACCTTGGAAGTAAAATCAAAACTGAGTGCTCATGAAGGTGAGCTCATTGAAGATGTGACACACTATCAAAGCTCAATGGGAAGTCTCAAGTATGCTACTTTGACTAGCATAGATATAAGTTATAGTATGAGTTTCTTGAGCCAATTCATGCATATACCTAGGAAGCTACATATGGAGGCAGCAAAAAAGACTCTCAAGTACCTCAAAGAAACAATTAATGAAGGCTTATTATATACATATACCTCTGACATAGAAATTAAGATTTTCTCTGATGTTGACTAGGTAGGATCAAGAGATTATAGGAGGGGTACCTCCAGTTACGTTTCATTTGTAGGTTCAAAGCTCATTTCTTTTTCATCAAAGAAGAAACCTACTATTGCTCTCTCATCTATAGAGCCTAAGTACAAAGGATCGACTAATATTTCTCAAGAAGCAATGTGGAATAAGACACTATACTATTAGGAGTAAATTCATCCATTCCTCACATATTTGGTGACAATATGTGTTTTGCATCTTGTAGCTAATCCCATTTATCAAGCTAGGACCAAAAACATTGAGGTATATTATCACTATGTTACAAGCAAGTTCAAATCTATGATTAAACTTCAGGAGGTTACAAAGGATTGAAGACTCAATCATCTTAGGCTTGAGGGGGAGTTGTTGCTGCATATGGCAAGCCTAATTTATTGACCATATTCCAAGAACTTCATCACGCTTTGAGTTAAGTCATGTGTACATACATATATTTTTTGACCACCACTAAGGTTAAAAGACATGGTTGAATTTTAATTCAAATGAGAGTCGTGGATTTTGGTTCTCCTTACATTTACAATTTTCTCTATTCAAGGATCCTTTTACAAAAATTCAAATTAACACCTGAAACAAGGATAAGTTTAGGTGGAATCTATCAAACAATCATCTACTAAAATCAAGGGAAAAAAATGTACTTATACACTGGTGGCTTAGTTGTGGGATGTGATAGTCTGTTCATTCAATTCTTGAGTGCACATTGTACTCAACTCAAAGGCCTTGGATTCCTCCAATGCCTCCATTTACCATACATTACTTCTCTATATATACACATCAAGTTTTTATCATCATCTCTATATATTGTTCAATACTATTGTGCATAGCTCAAATCTATCTACTTCTTTGAGATATTAAAGTGGAGTAATGGTCTCACTGGCTTATTTATCAATTAGATCATGAATGTAACAACCTTATAAGTGTTTCTATAAAATATTAGAAATTGGTGTTGTTTGTGTAGAGATATGACCATATCTCTATGATTGTGTAGTTGTATCATCTGCTTCCTAAAAAGTTGGGATCACACCCTTGAATCCTTAAATATCTAGCTCACAGTATAGCCACTCGACATTCATGAAATAACTTCTTTTAAATCACTTAGGTATTTTACCAATTTATGGAATGGCCACATCCAAGGAACCTGGAAGAGCTACAGATCTTCCTAGATTTATCAGGTTTCTATCAAAGATTCATTAAGAATTATGCCAAAATTGTTGTTCCAATGATGGAGCAGCTTAAAGGGAAAGGGAAAGCCTTTCATTGGGGAGAAGAACAGAAGCAAAGTATGGAGAAGTTGAAAGTACCAATTGCTACAGCTCTACTTTTACATATAACAGATCCCAACAAACCCTTTGTGGTTGAGACTGATGCGAGTGATTTTGTTACAGGAGCAGTTTTAGTTCAGGATGGTCAATTAGTAGCTTTTGAGAGTAAGAAACTAGAACCGGCTTAGAAGAATTACTCCATCTATGAGAAGGAGTTGTATGCAATTGTCCATGCTTTGAAGAAGTGGCCTCATTATTTATATGGTGCCAAAGTCACGATAGTGTTTGATCAAGAGAGCATTAAGTGGCTCTCTAATCAAATAGACCTTAAAGGTCGTAAGGCCCGATGGGCAGAGACCCGTCAGGAGTTTGATTATGAGCTTAGGTATAGGAAGGGAAAGTTTAATGCAGTAGTTGATTCAATTAGCCACATGCCTATGCTCAACGGACTTAGTTTTACTCAGATCATTAGTGAGCTATTTGAGTCCATTAGAGGGAAATGTAGGCTTGATCCTGCATATTCTGAGATTTGGGAACCAATAGAGAATGGGGATCGTGATTTACGGGTTTCCAATGGGGATGGAGTATCGACGGGTACTCAAGAAGGATTCAAGTGGAAGAATTACAATGTCCATGATGGATATCTGATATATAAAAGTAAGATGTGTGTCCTTAGAGATTTTGAGATAAGATGGCACATTTTGTATGAGTGTCATGACACACCTAGTGCAGGACACCCAAAAGTTAATAAGAGTTATGATCTTCTTAAAAGGTAGTTTTATTGGCCTAGACTTCATAAGGACGTCCTAGAGTATGTGCTTAAGTGCACTAAATGCCAGCTCAATAAAGCTGAGAGGTTGAGGATTGGAGGACCACTCCATCCATTGGATATTCCCAATGGGAAGTGGGAGAGTATCTACATGGACTTTATAGTTGGATTACCTAAGACAGAGAGAGGGCACGACTCGATCTGGGTGATTGTGGATAGGTTAACCAAAATGGCTAGGTTTATTCGGACACGCACTACAGTGAAGACAACTAAGTTAGCTAGACTCTTTGTAGAGAACCTATTTTGGTTATATGGTATTGCCTTAGACATAGTTTTTGATTGGGATAGGAAGTTTACTAGCCACTTTTGGAGAGCGGTCTTCAAAAGGTTGGATACGAAGGTTAGCATGAGTATGGCCGAGCATCCATAGTCGGATGGGCAAACAGAGAGGGTTAACCAAATCCTAAAGGATATGCTTCGAGCATATGTGAATGAAAGGCAAACTAATTGGGAAGAGTACTTACCTATAGTAGAGTTTGCATATAATAGTGCCAAGCACTCTTCCACTGGACATAGTCTATTTATGCTTATGTATGGGTTTCAGCCAAGAGCTCCTTATGCAGTAGGGTTGCAAAACGAGAAAGTTCAAGCTGCAAAGGACTTCATGGATGAATGATATGCTTAGGCTTGTTAAGAACATTAGGAGAGCTCAAGATAGAGCTAGAGCCTATGTTGACCCTCAAAGGAGCGATATCAACTTTGAGGTAGGAGAGCAAGTCTATCTTAGAGTTCCATCTAGATCTGAAACCATGAAGATGGGACGTTGTCCAAAACTATCTCCTAGGTATTGTGGACATTTCCAAATACTTAAGAGAATAGGAAAGATGGCTTGCTAGCTCCAACTTCCAGAGAATAGTCAAATACATCCAGTTTTTCATGTTGGTTGGCTTAAGAAAAGGTTTGGTGAATCTGACAACCTTATTCCAGACAATGAGGTAGTAGAGCCTATTTCTGTTTAATATATTCCACATGAGCCTGAGAGCATACTACACACTCGAGAGAAACGGACGAGAAGTCACTTATATAAAGAGTTTCTAGTAAAGTGGAAAGAAAGTTCAAAAGATAGTGCCACATGAGAGCAGGTTAGCACCCTTAAGAGACGGTTTCCCAATTTTAGACTACCTTCCCAAGAGTCTTCTTAAGGGGAAGGATATGAGGAAACAACACGGAGATATGACCACGTACATGGGGATAAAGTGGGAGTTTTATTTCCATTGTTTCTCTCTTTCTACCAGACCTTTCAATACCATTTTGAGGACAAAATGGAATTAAGGGGAAGGAAATGTCACATGGGATATCACTCATTAGTCATGAGAAAGGGGGGTGAACCATCCCTTATAGTTATTATGAGGTGGGCACACACATGAGTGCCAAGTGGCACTCATATGTGAACCCATGTATAGATATCTTTAATGGACATTTTGACAGAGAGAGAGAGAGATAGAGATGGAGATAAGAAGGAAATGGCATGCGGCTGGGCAGTGATTACTCTCTGAGAGGCTGCGTGTTGTTCCATAATCTTAGCTGGTGATCATCATCGATCTGAGTGCATAAGTATTTAGAAAAGAGGCCATCATTGGGAGGAATACAACACCACACGATTTGTCACTATAGCATATAGTGGATTTGCATTCCTTATCTTCCAAGCTTGTAGAAGCTTTGTGTCTAGGAGAATCACCATACTTAGATATGATGGGTAGAAGGTAAGTTGTGGCTCTTGGTCACTTCCCATCACCATCTCCAAAAGATCATAAGAATCAAGGATAATTATAATCTTGTACTTCCAAAGAAAATAATATATAACATTTAACTTGCCTTCATTGAAGGTTGGTGGATGAACCCATAGTGTTTGCATTGACAACTCCATTGCACCAAATCTACTTCCACTTCCACCTCTAGATGCGAATAGATCCATAGTGTTTAATCCTTTGTGTCCCAGAACTTGAAGCCTTTGCATCCCACGAACTCTAGTGTTGAAGCATTCAACTCTTGAGAACTCTAGCATTGAAGCCTTTGCCCTCCCACAAGTTATAGCATTGAAGTCGTTGCCTCCCAAGAACTCTAATCTTGAAGACTTTACCTATAGCAAACTCTAAAGTTGAATCATTTATCTCTCACAAGCTTGAATCATGAAGCATTCCTTCCACAAATGCTAGAGTTGATTCCTTGGCCTCCATGATCTCTGCAATCTTCTATACCTTATGTAAGAAAAGACAAAATGATGAATAAGGATGAACAAGCTATGTGGCTCTAATACCATTTAGGACTTACCACAACATAGATAGGATCAAAGTTATTAAGAAAGAGAGATATTGATACTCATGGGAATAACACAAGGGATGTGATTGTGATGAAAAGTGGATGAGTAGAAGATGAACTCAACTCAACTCAACTCAACTCAAAACCAAAACTCTAATACAATGGAACTCAAAAACTACACAAGAAATAGATGCTTCTATCCACCCATACACTCCCTATATGTATCTTAGATGGTGGTCCAAATAGAAGCTAGGTGAAGGGCTATAGTCCAACACAATGGGTATTAAGATGGACACCCTAATGGTTCCAAACACCACAAACTATGATGCTACATGGGGAGGGGACCATCCTTATAAGGTCCTTCAAGCCTAAGACAACCTCCCCATGTTCTAGGGTCGTGGTAGCTTGATCCATGCCAAAAATATTATCCACCATTGATCTATGGGGTAAATCCAATGGTAGAAAGGTAGGATCAACAAGCATTTGTTTTTTTCCCTAAATCTTGCTTAATCCACACTTAAGATCAAGTATAGATCTAATGACCCACATCAAATAGACCCTTCCCCAAGTTAAGAAAGCTATTTTGTTTTGCTAGCCCTTGTTTTACGTTTATCCTCACATATGATCAATCCCAAATCCAATGGTTTAGAAGTAATCTTCTTAACTATCCATCTACGGTCTACTTTAGACCTCATCTGACCTCAAAGTCAAGGACCTACCAATGTCCAACACTCTCACATGTCTTCTCCTCATAATGGGGGCCTTAAAAGACAAAGTCACATGGAAGAATGGTGATGCTACATAAGCGTGAGGCATTGATGGATTTTGTTTTGGACTTTGAGTAGAATGACTATTAAAGATATACTTCCATTCGTAGAATTTGTAACCCTTGTCAAATTAATTATTAACTTTTGGGCCAAGAATTTTTTTGAGTCTTGGAATCTAGAGAATCATGGTTCCCTTGAGAAGGTTTCAATTGCTCAAACTAGATTATCTGCGCGATTCTCTCCTTTCCTTTCAACTCTTAATCTTTATCCTTGCCTGAGAGAGAGAGTGTGTGTGTGAACTTGGAAAAATTTTGGTGGATTTATAGCTAATCGTCTTTTCTCACACTTCCCTAGAAGGAATCTTTTATTGCTTCAAAATTTCACACTTCTGTTAAAATTGAACATAATCATGATTA
Organism: Ceratopteris richardii; assembly: GCA_020310875.1. Lineage (NCBI taxonomy): Eukaryota > Viridiplantae > Streptophyta > Polypodiopsida > Polypodiales > Pteridaceae > Ceratopteris > Ceratopteris richardii. The sequence continues at coordinate 167,254,179 of CM035409.1, forward strand.
TGTTTGAGAATTCAAGATTCCTTAAATCTTGAAAAAGTATTCTGCCTTGGAGAAAATGCAATTGTCTCAACCCAGGTAATCAATATTTTTTGAGCTCAAACAATTGTGATGATGTGTAGAAAATATTTCTTTTCAATGATGAGGGGGTTGAAGATCGTGAACTCAACAAGATCATGTAATGATAAGGTCATGTGTCTCTACACTTCAAGAAGTTGTGTTTCTTTTGAGAGGATTACATCTTTCTATGATGAAAGAAACACAATTATTCAAGTATCATAGGGTCTTGATTTTCTTCTCAAGAGATTGACTTTCTCACAAATCCATTGTTTACCACAAGATTCTGATGAACTTAAGAAAATTGTGATCTTCACAAATTCATGAAGTCAAAGGATCATAATCTTATAGGATCATGACTAAAGGGTCGAAATGAAAAAATCATATTTTCATAGAATTGCAGTCTTAAAATCTTGGTCTCACAAAGTCATATTCTCAAAGGATTGAGGTTCCACAAAGTCATGGTTTCTATAAAGGTTGTGATTCCACAAGGTCATGATCTAGAAATAGTGTTTTCTTCCAATCAAACTTTTTCTACACAATTATGGTTAGAGTATTAGTGTTTTTCCCTAATGAACTATCAATTCAATGTTTCAATTTCTTCGAGTTTGAAAAAAACCATATTCTAAAAGTTAGAAATTTCATAGAACTATGTTTTCATGCAAATCAATATTTTTTGAGAAAAAATTTCACACATCAAATCAACCTCGTTCCTCTCCCTCTACAAAGGATCATATACAAGGCCACTTGTGCACCCTTTGAAGAGGCCAAATCATGCTCAACTACCCACGTGTGGTGGATAAACTCTCACCTAGTAGCACCAACCCATGGAGGCTTCATTACCAAATTCGCAAGGATACCAATGTGCAAGAGTGGTTTATAAGGCCTTATATTAGCTACTTGACATCTCATGTGGGATTAAACCTATCCTCCTCAACCATGCGTATAAGAAATCCTCTAACTTTTCTCCAATTTCTCAACCTTGTGCATGTCTTGTCCACTTCTTCTTAGCCATCTACCAAGGCAATCACTATCCATGCATCTTTGTTCCAATTCATGTATACCGATAGGGACATAGAAGCTTGAGCATAGCGAGCATGATTTTGTTTTATCTTTGTCTAAGTATAGATTTAATCTCGCTTGTTGTTCTTATAGTGACTAAATTCGCCTTATGGTCATATTCCATTTTTGAGCAATTCCTATGGCCACTTTATTTTATCATCTTTGATTCCTATGAGGGAAAAAAATTCAAAGCATCAATTGTGTGAAGGGATAAAAAGGAGATATATTATTTGTTTAAATAGCAAAATGGAGTTTCTCCTAGGAGCATGGTGATCGACATCACAAGTTATTTTGGACTAAGAGTGAAGGACATGAAACCTCTTGGAAGAAGAAGAAGAAGAAGAAGAAGAGGAAGTTTTGGAAAAACTTATAAGCTAACTTATGGAGAAAGGACTAAGGACAAGATAACACTCTTTTAGTGAGGCCTTTCAAGGAACATGAGCAACAATGAGGATGCAATTAAATCAATGCTCTCCACCAGATATTAATCAAGGAAGTTTCATTTCCTTTGTGTTGTCGATTAAAGCATGGTTATTCATTAGCATGCATGTTTCTCAGGCTCATGAAAATCCATCTTCACATGTAGATGCTCAATTACGTGCATTGAAAGATCATAATAGACATCTTAAGAATGCAATATAAGAAAATTCAAAATTATGATAAATTGCATTTTTTCTCATCATTTTAAAGCATCAAAGGTTACCAAAATTATTATTATGGAAAGATTTTTTGTTTTGAGTTTGGATAGAAGGTATATAGAAAAGATTTCAAGAAACTATCTCCCATAGACATTTGGGAATTCTTCAAAGTGGCACGTTTAGTTATTGTTTTCACCTTTGATTGAATGATTTCAATGATTTTAAGGTTGTTAGAAAACTTATCTTGCAATTTTTCCAAGGATGTAAAGGTTATTGGAATTGAAGGATATTTGACTTTTTTGCATGAAGAAATAGGGTTCAACTATCAAGTTTTGATAGTTTTGGCAATGGATTTGGTGGCTTTGTCGATAGTCTTTTGGCCTATTGAAACTTTCGATTGTGAAATGGAAGTGTATCTTTAGAGTTTACCTTATGTGACATGTTGTAATGCATTGTTAAGTCTTATGAAATGCCTTGGGTTGTAACTTAGAATAGTTATTATTTCTCAAAATGTTGTAAATGCGCAAATTATAAGCCTGTCTTATTTTTTGTATTGACTTCACTCATAGGAAAACCATATCCATTAGTTGTATTTGTAAATGAGGGGATGAGAAAGGTTTTATTGGATTCTTAGATGAGGAGGCACACAATGGTCTTCCTCGAGCATTGTATTTGGGCAAGAGAATGAGTGTATCAGAGGGGGTGGGCATGGGTGGATGCATGTGAACATGCACATGCTCAATTCACTAGTGATTTCTTTTTTGTCCACTACGATGCACCATGAAGGCATAGAATAGTAAGGTTCGATCGAAATCTTAGCAGTAAACTCACTAATAATCGGGTGACTCAAGAGAAGTATAAGTTTTACCTCTTAATTATAGAGTACTGAGCAGGATTGAATCTAGGAAATAGTTTTTCCAAGATGAGATAAAAAAGGTTCAAGTGATTCGCAAGCAATTGAGAATCTAAGTTAAGATGAGTATTCTAAGCTTACACGAAAGGATCTTAAATCTGAAGATCAAAGAATAATTCTTTACTGCATAGCATGTCAGATGGTATGGAGTGATAAGTGTAGAATCCAAAGTCCGTTGCATGTAATGGTTTATATTCCAATTTCTCTACCGTATTGATAATCTTGTCCAAGGTATGAGTGCCCTCCAAAGTGTAGAGGCAAATATTTTCCTTCAAGTTTGGCTTAATCCCTTCAATGGACCAACCATGTACAGCATCCTCTAGGGGACATTGTTGGTCTGTAATCTTCCTCAAGGTGCTTCTAAGCAATGAAGCATAATAAGCAACTAATTTCTAAGGTTGCTAGACCATGTACTACATGGTTATATACAATTAATCGGTTCTTTTAAATTTTTTGAATCTTCGTAGAAAAGCATCATGGAATGTTGCATAAGTTGTGAAATGGTCTAGATCAAACTTTGTAAGCCATCATACCACTTCACTACCTAGTGTTGCCTGAAAAATTTGAAAATTTTTGGTAGCATCCCAATCACCTTCTAGTAAAGCATATTGGGTATCAAACAATTTGGCATGAATGTCTAGATCATATTTAGCTTTGCCACCAATTTTTTTAAATTGCATTCTAGTAATGTTGTCATTAGTGTCCATGTGAAAGGCCAAATGGCCATCGATCACTTTTGTATATTTTTTGTAGTAAAACATATAGTGGCTTGGTTAGCCACAAACTTGAGGTTTGAATGCATTTATGAAAAACTAAGAAATCTGTGTCCATGCTCTCTATGACCTATATGGTTTCTATGTATTTCGCTAGGCTCATGCAGAGTACTATGTTTGGCATTCGAAGCTCGGTTTTGTACCATGAGTGAATCATTGCATAGCTCTCACAAAGCAGAATCCACTATGGTACATCACCATCGCACCACTTTGGTATCATAGTAATTTGAAGCAAAATGTTTTTGCTATTGTGCAAGCGAAGCAAGGACCCACCCAAGGCTTACAACTAATATGGTGAACAATGCATAGACCTGTGCATACCTTGTCATTCGAGTCACCAAAGTCACCCTTGGCATCGTTGGCTACACATGAGAGAGGACCTCAACGATCAAGAAGATGGAGGTCACCCACCCCCAAACGATTCCCCCTGGAACTTGCTTAACTGGCAATCCCTTGCCACTAAGCTACCCTCTTATGGTGTTTGAGAAGGGGGAAAGACTAAGGTTCACATTATCTTAAACAATTTTTGGGCCCTCAAACCTTCACCTTTGCTTTTGAAGCCTGTTTTGAAGCATTTTGGGGTCATCCTTGGAGCTATCTTAGAGCAGTTTCGTGCATAGTTCTCTTTACACAAGCTCAAGAACATGAAGGAGAGCATTCTTTGTACTTCTCTAACAGCAAATATTCAACTTTGGGGCTGTTTTCTTCATTCAAACTAATAAATCTACAGGTTTCTTTGAAAGGTTTTCAATTCTGGTGGGAGCATCCACCACAAGTTTATGCAAGTTTTTTAGTCTAAAGAACAGAGTTGACAGACACTTGTAGGTGTTGTTGACTATTTTATGGGCTATAAATTCAGCCTTTCATTTTTGTTCTATTCCATATACTAAGCACATACATGCTATGTACACTTATGTGGATATCGCTTATGTCCATGTGGTCACTAATATAGTAGTTACATTTTTGCATAAATCCTTTGACGTATTCTTAATTGGGAGATGCCCAAATGCCGGATTCTCTTCAATGATGCAGGTAGAAGACTTACCTAGCTTTGCCATAGGAGATGTATGATAGTTGTTCATAGATGCTAGATAAGCCTAGTTGGCTTCTTTTGGAGGTTATATGTAGTGGCGTAAGTGATTCACTATGCAGGTTTACATGTCAGTACTCTAGTTTTATGAGTTTTTGACACTAGCCATATGCTCATTCTACAAGGCAAACTCTTGCAAAATTTTCCAAATTTTGTTTCTCAACTATACAGTGGTAGATTTTACTCATTGATACATTGATTGATGGGAGCACATCTATTCTCACATAATCCTTTTGGTTGGTCATTGTTGTTAATTAATCCATTTTTTGGGGGATAATCTATCAAATTTTTTCCATAATGTGACACTTGGCCGTCCCTTTTTTTAGCCTTAGTGTGTTTGGACTATTCTAGCTCCATTATCATTATAGCCAGTTCTCAATCATCATGGCATCAGAAATCTCAGACACATCTAGTGGATCTCGGTCTAGTGTCAGTGTTTGCAAGAGAAGTTATAACTTTTATGGCAAAGCCCATTTGAGATCCAAAATTTGATGGCACAAACTTTGCTCTATGGAAGAATCATATTAAAGATGTGTTGATTCAGAGGAGACAATGGAAGCTAGTAAATGGAATCTCAAAGAAGCCCATTAATATGGATGATGATGATTGGGATGAGTTGGATGAAATGGCTAGGTCTACCATTTGATTGCACCTAGGAGATAATGTTTACTTTATAGTATTGGATTGTGAAAGTCCAAAAGAGCTTTGGAAGAAGTTATGCAATACATATGAGAAACAAATGACATCAAATAAAGTGTATCTTATGAGAATGTTATATGACAATTCACATGAAGGACACGAATAGTGTTCCTGCTCATCTAAATGAGTTTGATGTTATATTCTCTCAGTTACATGCTCATAAAATGGAGATGGATAATGAAATGAAAGCAATCTTGTTGCTAGATTTTGCACTACTATTAGCAATAGTGTAGGTAGTGGTAAACTATTCTATGATTGATATATGGAACACTATTGAGTGAGGAGATTAGTAGAGAATCTATGGTTGGCAGTAGAGAATCTATGGTTGGCACTCAGAGTGGAGATGCATATAATGTTTGTGATTCTTACAAAGGAAAGAATAAGCAACATGGCAAGAGAAAGAACAAGGAAAAGAATGGTCAATGAAATAAGAGTATAAGTAAATCAAGGAAGAGGGATATTGAATACCATTACTTTCATAAGAAAGGAAACATGAAGAAAGACTATTATGGGTTAAAGAATGCTAAAGGTAAAGGAAAAAATGTTGATGGGCATGTTAAACAGCTACCTGCACCATCTGCTTCGATTGTGAAGATTGAAGAGATTAATGTTATTTATGGTGATGATGTTGATGTGTTGACACTTGATAGTATTGTGCCTACTAAAGCTCATATGGTTAACTCTCTTTCCCACACATGATTGCTAGATTATGATGCTTCTTTCCATGTGAAACCACATAGAGAATGGTTCTCTACTTATGCAGCAAAGTCTCTTGGTACCACGAGAGTTGGCGACTCTTACTAGTGTGATATTTTCAGGTTTGGAGATGTGGCTGCATAGTTCATTGATGGTTCAAAATCTACTATACATAATGTATGCCATCTACCTTAGTTATCACACAATTTAATGTAAGTTGGTCAATTTGATGACCTTGCTTACAAGGTGTTTTTCTATGCTCAACCCTTTTGCATATTAAAGGGAAATATGGTTATTGTTAAAGGAAGCAAAGTCGGATCACTTTATCCTTTATCTCTAATAGAGAAAGAACACTTGTTAGATGTTACTAAAAAACATATGGCTTGTATTTGGCATGGCCTTTTGGGCCACATATCTTGTAGTGGAATGGAAAATCTTTCTTGTTCTAGCTACTTACCTATGTTGTCGCATCTTTCTCTGATTCTTTATTTTGTGGGCATTTTCAATATGGAAAGCAAACTAGAAATGTGCATAAGATGCACACTAACTCTTGAATTCAGCCTTTACATCTCATTCATATAGATTTGTGTGTTCCTATGCTCGCAAGGTCATTAGGTGGTTCTCTCTATTTTGTGACTTTCACAAATGATGCTACTAGAAAAGTCAAGGTATAACCTATCAAATTGAAGGATGATGTATTCCCTACTTTCAAAAAATGGCTTGCTTTAGTTGAGACTAAAAAAGGAACCTAAGCTCAAGGCTTTATGTTCAAATATTGTGGGTGAGTATACCTCACATGAACTCAACCTTTTCTATGAATCTAGAGGAATTCATATAGAGCTTACAACTCCTTGTATCCCAATATAGAATGGTGTAGTTGAAAGGATGAATAGAACTATTCAGGATAGAGTAGTTTCTATGTTGCATCATGCAAACCTTTCACAAGACTTTTGGGTAGAAGCAGTATTGACTATAGCTCATGTGATTAATTTTTCATCTAGTTCTACCAAAGGTTTGAAAGTGGCACGAGAGTTATGGACAGGGAAACCACCATCTTATTATAATCTTTGAGTTTTTGGGTGTAAAGCATATGTTCATATACCCAAGAATCTTAGACAAAACCTAGACAAAGAAATGTATTTTTCTTGGATATAGTCGAGAAGGTCAATTTGCATGTCTCTTGTGGGATATTGAAACATGCTCAGTGATCATAAGTAGTGATGTCAGTTTCAATGAGTCTAAGATGCATAAACAACCCATTAAGGAGGTTGAAGTGAGAATATTAGTGTTTGAGGATACTATTCCTCTAGTTAGCATGCATAAAAATGCTACACATAGGGATGTTCAAGAGAATGTCCAATCAAATCAATCTACAAATGTTCCTATTCAGCAACCATTGAGACACTTTGCATGTGTCTCGTATTCTCTTGATAGATATGCTCCGGGTTTGGATTTTGTTATGCTAACTGGTGCTAGTGAGCCTTCTTGCTAAAAGAGACTATGCAGACAAATGATCATATCAAGTGGGAGCATGCCATGAAGAGTGAGTTGGATTGTATTCACAATAATGGTACTTGGGAGTTAGTACCTTTGCCAAAGGGCAAGAAAGCTTTACCATGTAAATGGGTATATAAGCTAAAATTCACATCAGATAGTGCTTCTCCAAAGTATAAATCATGACTTGTTGCAAAGGGTTTTAAACAACAACACGATATTGCTTTCGAGGAAATCTTCTCTCCGGTAGTCAAGATGACTACCCTGCACATGTTGCTTGGATTCATTGCAATGGACTTAGATCTAGTCTGAATGGATGTGAAAACTCTTTCTTGCATGGAGGTCTTATAGATGATGTCTATATGAAACAACTAGAGGGTTATGTAGTTCCTTGAAAAGAAAGTCTAGTTTGTAAGCTAAAGAAGAGCTTATATGGAATTAAACAGTAAGTTTGATGCTTTCTTGAAGCAATGAGGATCATTATCTCTACACAAAGAGATGCTCATATGGCAGGTTGATATTCTTTGGAAAGTAGTCAAGATGATTTTGAGATACCTGAGTCACATTAAGGAAAAGTCTCTATGCTTGGGTAGAGGAAAGACATCCATTCTTGGTTACACAGATATTGATTATGCTACTTGTGTAGGTAATTAAAAGTCTACATCAAGGTATATTTTTCACTTTGTTGGAGATGCTATATCTTGGTGATTTCATCTTTAATAATGTACAATTGTTTTCACTACAGAAGTTGTGTATGTTGCAGCAAGTGAGGCATGTAAGGAAGCATTATGGCTTTCTAGTCTTGCTTGTGATATGTGTTGGTGCATTTTGCCCAAGCCTACATGCTTGATATGCTTGATATTATCCTCATTTGTAAGTCACATGAGTAGTCATGTGAACACCTCTTGTAAAAGAGTACATTTTATCTCTTGTAAATGGAAAAAGAAAAAAGTAAAAGGATGGCTTACCTCATCCATGATGTAAAAGCAAATTCGTGGCTCCAACTACCAAAATCACGAATTTTTGAGCTGAGGGAATCTCTCCTAACTTTGGGGATCACTTTTAGGTGGAGCCATTCGAATTCGAATTCAAAACTCCCTCCAAGAATTGCTATAAAAGGAGCAAGAAGGAAGAGGCGATTAGCAAGCCTTGTACGTGACCACTTCATGTCATTTTGTAGAGATTGAAGAGCTTACTCCATAGCTCTATCATTCTACTCCCATTGTGCAAAGATTCATTGCCAATGTGGTTGTAATCATATGTGAATCTATACATTTATTATCATCTACCTCTCTGTTTTGTTCTCTGCTATACTCACTCAGAGCAGTAACTTCAGAAGGTCATATCTCGAGTTTTACTGAACCTTTTTCAGTGTTTTAAAGTGCGTTGGATAGATCTCACTGTCTACTTTCTACCTATAAATTTTCAAGGTCATTGGATTTATACTTTTGGAGATATCTGCATTTTACTGCTTACTGGTCTATCTCTGCAGAGCCCCGAGAATTGTGGGAATGTTCCAGAACTTGATGAAACTTGTTCTCAGTGCTCAGTCCATCATTTGAAGTGTTTTAACTTGGAATAGGAAGCTTGCTAAGTCTATTTGCTATGCCCAAAAGGAATTTTTCTAATTCCTTCCAGGTTGAGAGCACTGTTCATTTTTTCTAGCAGGTGTATGTCCAAAAATAGCAAGTTTTGGGAGCTAGTCATTTCACAACTTGTCGGTCTTGACTTAAACTTTTGGGATACATGTTCCAAAGTACTTGGCTGATATTTTGGTGGATTTAGGAAGCTCAAAGGGTCTACTAATCAACTCTGAAGTCTCAGTTGGCTGGTGTGAAGCTGGTTGTAGCGGCACCTACTCATCTTTGGATTGCATCCACCATCTCTCTTCACAGTGGTATCAGAGCATAGTCAAGCAACATGGGAGATGGATTTCCATCAACAATTGACAAATTGGATCGAAACAACTATCCGGCATGGTCTCTAAGGATGGAGGCTTACCTTCAAGGGAGGAATCTATATGGATTCATATCCGGAGATGAAGCAATGCCAACCATGAGGAACAAAGGGCAACCATCACATGAAGAAGTGGAAGGACTTTCGAATTGGTGTTCGAAGGATGCACTTGCAAGGTCCTATATTCTAAACTCAATCTCTGATTTTCTTTTACCTCATGTCAAGGGATGCAAGACATCAAGAGAAACCTGGAATGCACTTGCTTCTTTCTTCTCTTCCAACACTCAAGCAAGGAAGAACCAATTGTGGATGGAGTTCACAACAATGAAGAAAAGCCCGAAGCAAAATGTGACTGATTATGTCACAAAGATGAAGGAGATTTCCGACCAACTTGGAAGCATTGGAGAGGTAATTGAAGAGGAGCAAATCATAAGACAAATCATGAATGGAATCAAAGCAGACGACAAGTGGGAGTCATTCACAACAGCCATGGATTTATACATGGATATGCATGTACCCGACCTCAACACACTCATGGGCCAACTCTTCACTCATGAAGCAAAGATTAGCAAAGGTGGTGAGTCCTCAAGAGGTAATCAAACTTCTGCCTTATATTCTGATAAAGCTAAGGTCAAGGACAATTCAAAGAATAGGAAGAATGAAGATGAAGGAAGCTCTTTCCAAGCAAACTTTGCAGGTAGAGGAAGAGCTAGAGGAAGAGGCAGAAGTGGAAAGCAAGGCAGGGGGAGATTCCAATCATCTCAACCTTGCAACATATGTGGCTTATCTAACCATACTACTGAAGAATGTTTCAGGAACCCGAGGAACTCAAGAGGAAGAGGATTCAATAGAGGTGGCTATGGATCAAATAGAGGCAAGTACAATGGAGGCTACAACAACAACTACTACAACAACAATTACAACAACAACAACAACTATCAAAGTGGCCATAGAGGAAGAAGAGATTACAATAACTATGCAGAGGACCAAAGTCAAGAAGATTCATTATTGATTATGAATCTATCAACGAAGAAGGGTAAGGATGCTGATCACATATTTTACATTGATTCGGGATGCTCGAACCATGTAGCAGGAAATGTGGCTTTACTTTCTGATTTGGAAGATCCTCATAACAAGCATGAAGTGCAGACAGGAGATGACACAAAGCACTCGGTGGAGAAGATAGGTAATGTGAAGACATCATATGGGAATATGAACCTCTTAAGCAAAGTCTTGTATGTCCCTACAATTACCAAAAATTTAATAAGTGTTGGACAGATTGTTGAAAAAGGATTGCAGGTTAGATTCAATCGATTTGGAGCATATGTTGAAGACCCAAGGCAAGGCTTTCGAAGGATTGCCAAAGGAGAAAAGACAGGAAGGCTTTTCACTTTTGAAGTGGAAGATACAAAGAACATAGCTTTGTTTAGCTATGGATCTCAAACTCTAACAGAGTTGGAGATATGGCACAAAAGGCTTGCTCACATTGGTGAGAGGACACTCAAACAGATTTGCAGGGACCAAAGTGTACTTGGTTTGCCTAATATCACAAGGCAACACATGATTTATAAGTGTGAAGCTTGTCAACTCGGCAAGGCTCATAGACAACCTTTCAATAAGAAAGGATATATGTATCAAAATCCTTTGGATCTAGTGCACACGGATGTGTGGGGTCCAAGTAAGGAGCCATCTATATCAGGCTCAAGATATTATGTGTCTTTCATAGATGATTGTAGCAGGTGGACCATTCTGTTTTTCATGAAGCACAAGGATGAAGTGTTTAATTGCTTTAAGAAGTATATTGCTCTTGTTGAAAACCAAACAGGTAGGACTTTGAAACGACTCAGATCAGATGGTGGAGGAGAATACTTCTCTTTTGAATTTGATGCCTTCTTGCATGAAAGAGGCATTAAAAGGGAAGTCACTACAAGGTATACACCCGAACTCAATGGTGTAGCAGAGAGGAGGAACAGAGCTATCGTCGAAGCTGCAAGGTCCATGCTCAACGAAAAGGGATTGCCGAACTACCTATGGGCAGAGGCTGTGTCGACAGCCACATATCTCATAAATAGACTTCCATCTAAGTCACTAGATGGAACCACTCCATATGAAGTGTGGAATGGAAGAAGACCTAGTCTAGAGCATTGTAAAATCTTTGGATGCTTAGCCTATGCTCACATTCCTTCTCAAGTAAGAGGGAAATTGGATCCCAAGGCAGAGAAGTGTGTATTCATTGGTTATGATCAAAACCAAAAAGGATATAGATTGTACAATCCAACCAATAAAGGATTTTCTGTGAGTAGAGATGTAATTTTTGATGAAAACAAATCATGGTTTGATGATGACAGGAAAGTGAAGCTGCCATATGACTTGGATGAAGATTTTCCATCACTTCAACCAAAGGAGCCAAAGCAGATTGAAGAAAGTGATTCGGAGATTGACCTAGAAGACTTGGAAAGACTAAAGCTATGGAAGAACAAAGGTAAAGCAAAGATGCAGGATGCTACATATGGACCCGAGAGCTCACATCAACCACTTAGAAGGTCTTCGAGGGAGAAGAAGAAACCAGAGAGGTTTGGTTATGATACTTCTTTGGTCACCAAGCACTCAATCTACATTGCAAAGGATTCAACCAATGAAGAACCTACCACATTCGAAGAAGCACAAAGCAAGAAAGCTTGGAGAGATGCAATGGATGAAGAAATGGAAGCCTTGAAGGAGAATGACACTTGGGAGCTTGTACCTAACAAGCCATCTATGAAGATAATCGGATCTCGATGGATATACAAAATCAAGAGGAATCCAGATGGAAGTATAAATAGACACAAAGCAAGGTTAGTTGCTAAAGGGTTTGCTCAAACCCATGGTATTGATTATGAGGAGACTTTCTCTCCTGTTGCAAAAATGCCTACAATTAGGGTTCTCATAAGTCTTGCTGCATCTAGAAATTGGAATCTTTATCAACTTGATGTAAAGAATGCCTTCTTGGATTTCTGAGGAAGTGTATATGGCACAACCTCCTGGATATGAGGATGCACATCATCCTAACTATGTATGCAAACTAAAGAAAGCTTTGTATGGATTGAAGCAAGCTCCAAGAGCTTGGAATTTCAGATTGGTTACTTATTTGCAGGACCAAGGATTCAAAGCTAGCAAGGCGGATACCTCTTTGTTCATAAAGAGGAATGAATCTGAAGTGATCTATTTATGTGTGTATGTTGATGATATTATTATCACAGGCAATGATCTTGAAGGAATCAAACAGGTAAAGAGTCAAATGAAGGAGGAGTTCAAAATAAGTGACCTCGGACCACTCACTTATTTTCTTGGATTGGAGTTGATCTACACAGATTCAGGTATATACATCACACAAAGGAAGTATGTCCATGACATGCTCGTCAAGTTCAAGATGGAAAATACCAAGTGTGCAAGTACACCTATGGAGCAAAATCATAAGCTTAGTGCTTATGAAGGAGAGCCAATTGAAGACATCACAAGCTATCAAAGCTTGGTTGGAAGTTTGAACTATGCAACACTCACAAGGGTGGATATATGCTATAGTGTTAGCATATTGAGTCAGTTTATGCATAAGCCGAGAAGACCACATATGGAAGCGGCCAAGCGAGTCCTCAAGTACCTAAAGGGGACCATGAATGAAGGTTTGTTCTATTCATATACTTCAGATATTGAGCTAAAGGTCTACTCAGATGCAGATTGGGCCGGATCTAAAGATGATAGAAGAAGCACATCAGGGTATATATCATTTGCAGGTTCAAAAATCATTTCTTGGTCATCGAAGAAGCAACCAACCGTGGCATTATCTTCTACTGAAGCTGAATATAGAGGTTTGGCTAATGCAACTCAAGAAATCATGTGGTTAAAATCTTTGTACACAGATCTTGGACTTCATTCTTCAACACCTCACATTTTTGGTGACAACACAAGCTCACTACATCTAGCAGCTAATCCGGTATACCATGCTAGAACCAAGCATATTGAAGTCCACTACCATTATGTAAGGGAGAAGCTAATGAGCAAGGATATTCAACTATCCTACGTCTCTACAGATATGCAATGTGCAGACATGTTGACGAAAGCTCTTGATGGTACGAAATTAAGTAGATTCAAGTTGATGATTGGTTTGCAGGAAATCAAGGACAATTGAAGACTTATTTGGAGGCCAAGCATGTTAGGCTTGAGGGGGAGCTGTTGGTGCATTTTGCCCAAGCCTACATGCTTGATATGCTTGATATTATCCTCATTTGTAAGTCACATGAGTAGTCATGTGAACACCTCTTGTAAAAGAGTACATTTTATCTCTTGTAAATGGAAAAAGAAAAAAGTAAAAGGATGGCTTACCTCATCCATGATGTAAAAGCAAATTCGTGGCTCCAACTACCAAAATCACGAATTTTTGAGCTGAGGGAATCTCTCCTAACTTTGGGGATCACTTTTAGGTGGAGCCATTCGAATTCGAATTCAAAACTCCCTCCAAGAATTGCTATAAAAGGAGCAAGAAGGAAGAGGCGATTAGCAAGCCTTGTACGTGACCACTTCATGTCATTTTGTAGAGATTGAAGAGCTTACTCCATAGCTCTATCATTCTACTCCCATTGTGCAAAGATTCATTGCCAATGTGGTTGTAATCATATGTGAATCTATACATTTATTATCATCTACCTCTCTGTTTTGTTCTCTGCTATACTCACTCAGAGCAGTAACTTCAGAAGGTCATATCTCGAGTTTTACTGAACCTTTTTCAGTGTTTTAAAGTGCGTTGGATAGCTCTCACTGTCTACTTTCTACCTATAAATTTTCAAGGTCATTGGATTTATACTTTTGGAGATATCTGCATTTTACTGCTTACTGGTCTATCTCTGCAGAGCCCCGAGAATTGTGGGAATGTTCCAGAACTTGATGAAACTTGTTCTCAGTGCTCAGTCCATCATTTGAAGTGTTTTAACTTGGAATAGGAAGCTTGCTAAGTCTATTTGCTATGCCCAAAAGGAATTTTTCTAATTCCTTCCAGGTTGAGAGCACTGTTCATTTTTTCTAGCAGGTGTATGTCCAAAAATAGCAAGTTTTGGGAGCTAGTCATTTCGCAACTTGTCGGTCTTGACTTAAACTTTTGGGATACATGTTCCAAAGTACTTGGCTGATATTTTGGTGGATTTAGGAAGCTCAAAGGGTCTACTAATCAACTCTGAAGTCTCAGTTGGCTGGTGTGAAGCTGGTTGTAGCGGCACCTACTCATCTTTGGATTGCATCCACCATCTCTCTTCACAATATGGTCCTACCTGAGCATGTACCTTGTTTGCTCAATGATAGTCAGAGTGACATTGCTTTGGCTAAGAATCTGGTCTGATGCAAAGGCCATCTTTTGAGGTGAGTTATCACTTCATTAGAAACTACTTAGCCATTGAACACATAATTATTGAGAAGGTTCATACTTGAGATAGTGTTGCAAATGTTTTGACTAAAGCTCTACCATAGGATAGCTTTTGACATTGTTGTCACTTGATGGGGGTTACTTGATTCCTACTCCTTCATAGTTACTTGTAGATTGTGTAACATGCCCATCATGTGAAAGATATAGCTTGTATATTTACACTTAGGTATTCTTTATCGTTCTTTATTTTTCTCCCCTAGTCACTTTGGCATATTGGCCTTTAGTGGGAGATTGTTACCATTAGTGTCCATGTGAAAGGCCAAATGTCCATCGATCACTTTTTTATATGTTCTCAATAAAACATATAGTGGTCTGGTCAGCCACAAACTTGAGGTTTGATCGCATTTTTGAAAACTAGGAAATTTTTGTTTGTGTTCTCTATGTACTACGTGGGTTCTACGTATTTTGTAGGTCTCATGTGGAGTACTTCTTTGGTGTTTGGTGATCATTTTTGTACCCTAAGTGCATCATTGTGTAGCACTTGCAAAAGAGAATCCACCATGGCACATTGGCATCGCATCACTTCATCACATGATGTCCTAGGTTGGCCATAGCAATAGGAGACTATCAATCTACCACTCCTCATGGGCAGGTATTAACAGTTGGGCCTTTAAGACACCTTTACTTGATTATGATGGGTTCCCTTCACTAGATTCCAATTTAATGTCACTCACAACTAGTTTTCACTCTTCCCCTTGTCCTCCAGACTCTTTATTTAACTTCGCCACCGAAAGAAGTTCAAGCAAAGTTGACACTAGTTCACAATCCTAGGGTTTCTTATCTACCACTCCTCTGATTCTCCTTTTGGTATCTTGTCCCTTGCCCTTCCACCAATAGCTTCTAGCCTCAAATGTTGTATGTACTTTTAAGATTCGCATGATTAATGGATATAAAAAATACTCCCTTCTCCACAAGTGAAAGCAATGTTGGAGTAGGTCTGTAGAGGCACGCGAACAACACAAGGAAGAAGAAGAAGCTTGGAGCACAACACACAATAATGAATGAATTACCAAGAGAATGTACAAAGATTATTATCATGTTAGGGTTATAGGCATATATACAAGCCAGGATTAAAAAACCTCCTAAAGAGGGAAAAAAGTGCCCCAACAGTCCTAGTCTGTTCACACACATCACTACCAAAATATATCAACAAATAGCCCCTGAGAGTTATGTCGTGAACAAGAAGTTGGCACTCATGTATAAGGAAGTGCCAAGCTATGTGGTATAAATACACAAAAGGAAGTAAGCCCAAAGATTTGCAAAAATCTTCAAACTTCTCCCTAGGTAGAGCCTTTGTGAAAAGGTCTGCAACATTCCCCTATGTGGGCACATATGCCAAACTAATCTCTCCAGCATAATACCTCTCCTTGACATCATAATAGTGCACCTCAATGTGCTTAATGCGAGCATGGAACACAAGGTTCCTCACAACTACCAATCGGCTCTAATTGTGAGTAAAGATGGTGGTGGCAGAAGTCTAACCAACACCAAAATCAGCCATAAGGCATCTGAGCCACACACTCAACACTCATTGTGAAGGCTACCCTATACTCAACCTCACAACTAGAAGTGGCCATAGTAGGCTACTTCTTGCTCAACCAAGTTATGCATGAACTACCAAGCTTGAAACAAAAACCATTGGTGGACACATGACTATCATAGCAACCAATCCAGTCATAGTCAAAAAAGCATGTAAATCTGGCGGTAGTGATCCCCCCTTAGGATAAAACAATCAAAGTAGCTGGGTACCACTCAAGTAGCAAAAGATGCGCTTAATCGCCTACCAATGCTTGACACGTAGGCAATGCATAAACCTGCTCATCTGTGAGACAAAAAACTAAATATGTGGTTGAGTAATGCGTAAGTAAATCAAGTGTCCAACAACTTGCTAATAGAGAACATCATCAAATGCATCTCCACCATCATGAAGACTCAGCCATAAACTTGGTTCCATAGTAGTGGCAATAGGTTTGTAGTCTTCAAGGCCAAAACACTGCAATAATGTGTCAATATATTTTGTTTGAGACAAAGCTATTTCAGCATCAACTTGCATAAACTAAATGCCCAAATAATGATGTGAATTCCCCAAATCCTACATCTCAAATGAGGCATGCAAATCAGCCTTAAAATCAACAATGTGCTTCTCATTAGAACCAGTGAGCAACATGTCATCAACATAGAGAACAATGATTAGAAGCACATCATTTGCGTGCATAACATACAAGGTACTCAGAAATATGAGCAATTAAGTTAGCATGTATCTTTTCATACCAAGCATGTGGTGCTTGCTCCAAACCATATAATGCCTTTTTCAACATGCACGCTTTGTTTTCATGCCCTTTTTGCACAAAACATCGGGGCTAAAAAACATACATTTCTTCAGGAAAGTCACCATTCAACAATGCACTTTTAATGTCCAGCTAATGTACATTCCAAACATGATGAGCTGAAAGTGCATAGATGCTATGAAAAGTAGTCATTCGATATGTAGGAGCCAAGGTCTCATAAAAAACAATGCCTCTTTCTTGCGCATAACCTTTTGCAACAAGCCTAGCCTTATACCTATCAACTGTTCCATCAGGCTTATGCTTCAGCTTGTATACCCACTTAGGGCCAATGGCTTTCTTTCCAAGAGGCAAGCCACACAAAGATTAGGTAACACTCTTCATAATAACATCATATTCTAACTCCATAACAGCCATCCAATTCTCTAAATTCTGTGCTTCAAAAAAAATAGGCTCATTCTCAACACAAATACTAGAGGCAACCATAGCATAGCAATCTGATGCAAAAAAAAGCACTATGACAGCCTAAAGGAGTACGATATGAGAGAGATGCATCTAATTCGCTATCTCCCAAAGTCCACGCTAGCCATTTAGGCATAGTTTTTGCCTCCTCTATATCAGACCTCTCATCGTCAAGTGTCTCATGTAAATTTACATAAAAAATGGAATGATTTGCGTCATCATGTGAAACCTATAGAGGTTGAAAAATTGCCTCATTTGGACAAGAACTAGACTATCCACCTATAAAAAGAGGGAGCAAAGTGTCACACACATCTTTGCAGCTAACAGATGTCTCCTTAGTACATGAAAGTAATGGTGGAATTACATCTTCCACAAAAATAGCATCATGGCAAACCAAAATGTGTTTAATATGTGGATGATATAGATGATAGCCTTTGTTTTCATAACTGTAGCCAACAAAAATACGTTTCACTACTTTATCATCTAATTTCTTGAGTTGTTGTTTAGGCACTAATGAATATGCCAAACAACCAAAGACATGCATATGAGCAACAGATGGCTTGCAACCATGCCAAGCCTCATATGGAGTGATGGATTGGAATGCTTTAGTGGGACACCTCTTCAATGCATATGTTGCACACATGACAGCCTCAAGCAAGAAACTATGTGGTAAAGCCTGACTCTTGACCATACATCTCACCATCTCCATGAGTGACCTATTCTTCCTTTTTGCAACTCCATTCTGTTGAGGTATATACAACATTGTACACTGATGTTTTATCCCACGTACAACCAAAAATGCATTAAAATAAAAAAACATATACCCCCCCCCCCCCGATCAGAACGGAGGTTGCCCATTTTACATGCTGATAGGTTTTCAGCCAAAACCAAAAACTTCTTAAAGCACATAAACACTTCGACTTTGATTTCAATGGATATACCCATGCATGTCTGGAAAAATCATCAATGAAAGTCACAAAGTAGAGGTAGTTCCCAAAAGAAGGTGTTTGCATAGGACCACAAACATCACCATGAACAAGCTACAATTTCTTTTGGGAAGGAGGAACACTACATTTTGCCCAAAATATAGCCTTCTCAGACATGTTATGCCTCAAGTTTGGGCAGAGAGGACACCATTTCAGATTTCTACAGGGATAGCAAACTAGCAAAATTCAAATGACCAAAGCGTGAATGCCAAAGCTTTGCATCTGACATAGGATGAGAATCTTAAACTATAGATGCTGAATCATTCACAGCTTTTGCATGATCTATGAGCTTATATAGCCCTCGATAAAAAATTTCCAAAAGCAATAATGATGTCGCCAATTAACAAATCATGAATTGTACATCTATCATCAATAAATTTCACAACCAAGCCGATCTTGGTTAATGCTGAAACTGATTACATATAATTCTTGATCCTCTGCACAAATAAAGCATCTAACAATGTAAAAGAACTACCATCAGCAATAGTCAGAATGATCTTACCAACTCCCATGAAAGGATAGGAGGATTTTTTGGCACATGTGATAGTATTCCTTGTAGCGTAGGCTCAAGTGAAGTGAAGAAATTACACTGCGAGGTAATATGTTGGTTGCCCTACTATCAAAGTACCAAACATCTGAGTCTACTACAGTCATACACTTTTATGAGAAGATGGGTCATGGTCATAACTACAAACAGTAGTAAATGTCCATTCTTCATTCTGCATAAGATTTGTAGACTCTGATTTGGGTGTAGAGGCCTCTACAACAACCATTCCAGCCTCTTTTTTCTTTGCCTCTTTTGCAGCCAGTTTGGACAACTCTTTATGACATTATGATTTCCTTTACAATATTTGCAAAACAATTTTTCCTTTTCTATTTTCTTCTCGCCTTTATCATCCTTCTTTGATTGTGTAGAAATAGCAGATTTCTACTTACTAGTATATGAGCCCCATTTTCCTTTGCCCTTGTGACTAGTGAGGAAATCTTGATCTCTTGATCTATAACATGCATAATGAACCTGTTTTGCCCAGATTGGCCTTCTTGCAACAGATTAAAGACTAACTCCTCAAATGTTAAGGCATTTGGATTGCCTTTCATCATCAATGGAAGAGTAAAATGCTAATATGAATCTAGAAGACCATTCAGAACAATCTATACAAGTGAACTATTTGACAAGGCTTCATCAGCAGAAATAAATCGCTCCTTCAAATCTTTGATCTTTTTCAAAAAATTGTCCATGGAATCTCTTTCATTCATGTGCTCACTCTCCAACCATTTTTGGAAGTAAGCAACACGAGCCTCATTCCTTGCCTGGTATAAAGTGGTAAGTGTATCCCAAACATCCTTTGTTGTTTTGTAGAAGCGAATGCGAGGAATAATGGCATGTTTGACATACAAGGCTATCAATGCATGGGCCTCAACATCTTTCCATCCCAACAAAGATGCTTTGTAGTAGGTGCAGCAAGAACTATAGCACAAATAGGAACGTGAAGAACATCATCTTCAATTTCATCCGCATCATCACCTTCAGTAACTGTATTTGCAAGTGTAGTAGGACATTTTCAAGACCCTGCACAATATTCCATAGTCCTTTTGCGACCGATACCTGATGAATCATATATGACCATAATGGGTAATTGGTACCATCCAACTTATCCTCAACATTTGACATACGAAATACATCACTGCTTTCAGCCATGGCCACTAACTAAAATACCCTGACGCAAAAAAATGATTGTATCTCAAAAGGCTGAACAAAACTACCATGTCAAGTTTTGCTAAACTTGTAGTAGACTTCAAGGAGTTATACTGGTGAACTGAAACCTATATATATGTTTGGAACAAAAAGACAAAATTGCCTCCACAAGCACTACAATATTGCATTTGGAGGCCAAAACGAGCTCATATCACAATTTTGACACTACAAAGCGAAGCAATTTCGAACTGCTAATCACCTTGAGTATGTTCACCAATTTCATGTGATTCGGAGACTCTAACCAGAGGGGTGTTGATGACACCCTAGATGAAGCAGTGACCTCTTTGGCATCAATTGTTGGAGTTTGAAGTCTAAGGAGGCACACGAACAACACAAGGAAGAAGAAGAAGCTTGGATCACAACACACAATACTCAATGTATTACCAAGAGAATATACAAAGATTAGTAATTCATTAGGGTTATAGGCATATATACAAGCCGAGGGAAAAAAACCTCCCAAAGAGGAAAAAAGTGCCTCAGTGGTCCTAGTGTGTTCACACACATCATTACAAAAACTATATCAACAAGCAACCTCTTTAAGATGCATACACTACCTGGAATTCCACTTCTAAATTCTTTGCCCATTTCAAATTTAGATGTCCCCATTAAGCTTTTATATCAAGAAAACATGAATCAAAATGTGTTGGCATTTCACCTCTTGTTGTTTTGGCCAAGGTGAGTCAAGACCCACACCACCTTGCATGAAAGCAATAGGAAAGCTCAAGAAGGACTCTCCTTTCATCCAACCAACCCTCCATCATGCTCAAGCCATTGGCCAACTCCTCCCAGCAATGCCATAAACCCTTGAGAACATGGAGATGAAAGTCATTAGGATCCTAGTCCACAAATGGAAAATACAAGAAATGCAACAACATTCTACTCACACACAAGGAGAGACAAGCATGCACACACACCACACTCTCACACACAAACACAAATATGCACAAGTTCAAATAGTCTTAAAAGTAGAGGGTTCTTCCATTTCATTTCTAAAAGATATGTATATGGAGCTCATGTGAATCAAAAGCTTCCTTTTCCAAAAATGAGTTTCTCTATTTAGAAGCTAATCTCTTTTCTCCATGTGCTCTAAAGACTAGTCAAAAAGTGGACATCTACCTAACTAACATATCATATGAAGATATTCAAAGATATTCTCCTAACAACCAAATCCTCAAGAATATGTGTGTGAGTTTTTCCTCTATTTTAGAAATTACAAAAAGTGGGTATATTTAGAAGCTTCCAATCCTTGATCTTGGAGACTTTTTAAAAATGTCCCAAGCGGGTTTTCTCATGTGCAAGCCTCCAAATATACATAAAGGGGCATTTCTATGAGCAAGGGAGGGTTCCCATGCACAAGAGAAAATATGTGCACATCATACAACCCAACACCCTTAGGCTTTGTTGTCATTGACAAAGGTAAGAGAAGAGGAGCTGAGCTGTTGTGTAGAAGCATCAAGTCATCTCTATTTTGGAGAAGAACTTAAGTGAGTCCCAACACAATCCCAAGAGTGGGGAATCATTAAACCCATAAAAGTGTTGCATTCTTCACAAAAATCCTACAAAACAGAGAATAATTGGTCCAACACAAGTTCCAAAATGAAAGAGAAGATCCCTTTTTTCAAAGGAACTTCATTATTTGAAAAAATAGTAATCAAATTATGATGGACTGATAAGAGAAAATAATAAATGAAAAATAGGCATAGATGCAGAACTCCTCAAATTAGGATATCCAAATAATGTGTGGATAAAAGAAAAAAATAAGAGTCCATAAAGAAATATTCCTTGCATCCAAGGTGGTACTCATATTACCAAAATAACATAAATTGGGATGAGCATAGACATATGAACTGTATTGAATGCAAAAAATTGTGGTGTGGAGATAGAACATCAGCAGAGAACAAGGATAGCAAGAAATTATGTCATTCACATGCTCCAAGTCATACAAATTTCAATTTAAACCTCCTTCCATTGCTTTGAAGCAGGGACCCTGTCAGGAGTTCAGGACACCATGCCCTCATTGGGAGGTCAAAATGAGCTCCTCTCCAAGGCCACACCACCTTGCAAATCATAGCTATCAAAAGGGTCCAGAGTCTTAAGAAAATTATTCATCTATCAATGTGCATAAGCGATTCAATCATAGGAACTACACATCATAGCATTTTAAACAGGATTTCTAGGTGGTGGTAGGGGTGTGTGACTGCCCCAAGTCTTAAGTAAACTATTCATCTATCAATGTGCATAAGCGATTCAATCATAGGAACTACACATCATAGCATTTTAAATAGGATTTCTAGGTGGTGGTAGGGGTTTGGACACAATGCCCCAAGCGGGTCAGTCACACACCCCTGCCAAAATTGTTGTTGTAGTATGACCAAAGGGAGCCAAGACCCACACCACCTTGCATGGAAGCAAACTGAAAGCTCAAGGACTCTCCTTTCATCCAACCAACCCTCCATCATGCTGAAGCCATTGGCAAAATGCTCCTAGCAATTCCACAAACCCAATGAACATGTGCCTAACTAACATATTCTATGAATATATTAAAAGATATTATCCTAACAACCAAATCCTCAAGAATAAGTGCGTGGCTTTCTTCCTCTATTCTAGAAATTAAAAAAAGTGGGTATATTTACAAGCTTCCAAGTCTTAGTCTTGGAGAATTACGAAAAAGGTTTTAAGAGGGTGTTCTCATGTGCAAGCCTCCAAATATGCATAAAGGGGCATTTTTATGAGCAAGGGAGGGTTCCCATGCACAAAAAATATATAGCACACCCTACAATCCAACACCTCTCCATCACCCTTATCAGCTCAAGGGATTTTCTACATTTTGTATTCACCATTGGCACCCCATCCGATTGTGGTCATCAATGTCTGATGGTTGTAGGTCATATCCTACAAACCTACAATTTTGGGAATGGGATTCTATTTGGAAACAGATACAATATATGTTAAGGTTCATGACTTTTACATAGATTGCACTTCACTTTTGCACATCAACATTAATCATTGAATAAAGTACATAATGATAGAAACAATATGCAAAACTAGACCATATAGACGTAAAAATATCACTTCTTCATGAAGAACATTGTGTATACATCATAGGAACATGACTTTACCGTTTTCTTTCCTTTTGGAATTTCTCTCTCGTAGAGACTTTTCACCTACAAAGCTCCTAGATTAACTCCCTTTGAAATCTAACTATTGCTACAATCCTTCATGCATACATATATTAACCAGAAATCGGTATTTACACAGGATAGTCCTAGGAAGTCTAAGAACAACTTTACATCTAGACAAACCTTTACAAATTTTGATAATTATAATTTTCATCAGAAATGAGATTACAAAATTAATTTGCACGAGTGGCAACCCAAAAATCATCAAAGTTTGTCCTTCTAGGAACCCTATGTCCATTGACTAATTAGAATTTCATTAAAATGGAGCTTTAGACTAGTTTTCCCTATTTTTTCTACAATGAATTTGTAGTGATGGCTACACCAACACCACTATCCAACATTGACTTTGTGGTATGTCCATTGGAATTGATGCAAATCCATGTATTACCTTCATCTCCTTAACAATAATCTATACCTTGTCCACTACTCCTTGCGTTAGACTCAATTCTACCTTTAGAGATTCAATCTCTCATTCCTTTGGTTAAGCTCTTGCACATTTTTGGCCAATTCATGCCATAAATGTGGCTTTACCCTCAACAAATTTGCATGTGTGGGGGTGCATTTTACCTTTACTTTTATCAATTCCCCAACACTCCTTTATAACTTAGTATCGAAGCTACTATAACCTAACATATGAGCTTTCCTATACTTTTACTATTACACTTATGTGTTCCTCGAGTAGCTTTGATGTGAACCTTTTCCCTATACATGGGCACTTTTTACTCTAGTGTTGGCTAGAGGTTTTTTCCCCATGTTACCACATACTTGATACTCTCATATGTGGTGGTACTTTGTACTTAGGGATATTATTCAGCTCTTACTTCAGTTTAGTTTATCGATCAATAGAGAGAGCTATTCCAGCCATCGTCTTCTTCGCGTGTCTTGCTGCGTTTGTGCTCCTTGTATGTGCTTCTTGTGTGTCTCTCGCACTTCTACACACACCCAACAGTGGTATCAGAGCAGGTTCAGCTTCTTCTCAAGTTTCGGTTTTTCGCGTCGCGGCGCACGCGCACTTTAACAGTGCAAATCAACTTCGGAGCATAGAACTGTGAATTTCAGCAGCCCGAAAGCATTTCCACCAGGTGCGCTGAGGTTTTACCCCCATTTCGAAGCCATTCGTGCAGTCAGAATCGCCATCAGAGTGACGGTTTGTGAGCTGAAATTTCAGCACTCATTTCAGTTTTTGTCGAAGTGAAGATTTTGTCACATTCTTGTTCCTTAGTGAAATGGCGGGCAGCAATGACTTGTTTGGCATGCTTTAAGCTGAAGATAAGCTTGATGGGACCAACTATCTGATGTGGTCTTACATGATGAAGCACGTTCTTGTTGCAAAACAACTTTGGAACATAGTGGCAAATGTAGATTGAAGACCGACAGGTGCTTCTACTTCACAGTCTACTGTCACAAATGGAACTTCTTCTTCGAGTACAGTGGTTTCTCCTTCTCCACCTACACAAGAGCAGCTGAGATGGGATGGAAAAGATGCTCAAGCTCATGCTTTGATTGCGCTTTCAGTGAAGCGTCATATAGTTCCACACATTCGGTCATGTTCTACATCACGACAGGCATGGGACACTCTTGCTTCTTTGTATGCCGTGCGTAATGAAGCACGTGTTGCATACTTGAGGAAGCAACTTGAGGATGTATGTATGGCTGAAAATGAGTCGGTGGATGTGTATGTGACATGCATCAAGGATTTGAAAGAGCAATTGGCAAACATAGATGAGATCATTCCGGATGCATCACTCATTTCTACATTGTTGAAAGGATTACCGGAATCTTTTCAAAGCTTTGCTACTACACTCCGTTTGGTTGCAAAAGGAAATCCTAATATGTATGCATTTGATGAGGTTGTGTCTCTTCTTTTGCAAGAAGAGCAATCTAGAGTGAATAGGAGTGGTTTGATTGAGGGAACGCAAGCACTTGCTATCTCACAAAAGGGGAAAAGCAAGTATGGTTCAGCTTTGGGTTCATCAAAACCAAAGCCTCAAGCTTCTTCTTCCACTCATTCCTCTAATGATGCCGATTTGCAAAAGAAGAAGAGATGCAAATATTGCCAGAAGGCTGGTCATACTATTGATGAGTGTAGAAAGCTTGCTAAACGCAATGAAAAGAAGAAGGAATCCAGCATGTCTATTGCTGAAAATTCAGCAAATGCAAAGAATGATGAAGCTAACATGGCTCAAGATTTTTGGGCATGTGTTGTTACATGTCATTATGATGCTTCTTTACATTCTAAATGTATGGTTGTGAGTGAGGCTGATTCGGATTGGTTCTTTGATAGTGGTGCTTCAAAGCACATAACATCATGCAAAAGATTTTTTGTCTCTTTGAAAGATGCACCTAAAGGAGGACATGTGGTGTGTGCAAACAATGCCTCTTATCCTATCATTGGAGTAGGAGAAATTGAGCTTACGGCTGCAAATGGAGGTGTGATTCTCTTGAAAAATGCATTGTATGTGCCCGGTATCAAGAAGAACTTAATTTCAGTTCCGTTGATTGCCAAAGCTGGACTTCATGTACACTTTGTTGATGATAAGTGTATGGTTCATGATTTCAGCAATGGCGATGTTATTGTGATGTCCAGTACATTATGTAATGGTTTGTATCGCATGGATACATACAAGAGGGCTGCCTCGAATGCCTTAGTTGCTCATACTTCTTCCATGGCTGAAATGGAGCCTTGGCATGCTCGTTTTGGTCATTTAAACTTCAATAGTTTGCTCTACTTGCAAAAGAAGGACATGGTTATTGGCTTGCCTACACTTGAGTCCATTGAAAAGCATGCATGTGAAGGTTGCATTCTTGGAAAAATGCATCGTGCTTCTTTTCCAAAAGATAGTCACACACACACTACAAGAAAATTGCAACTTGTTCATGTGGAGAATGAGTTCTCCTATGCGCAACGGAAGTGTGTAGTGAACCCTTGTATGTCCAACACTTGGACAAACATCTGCACCTTAGATAGCTTGCGACTCTCAACACAAAACTCAAATGGACTTGATAATTTAGTCAATCAAAGTAAACAAAGAGAGCTTTCTAACAAGCTATACATGACTTAATTTGGACAAGTTTTGATTAGGAAACACAACTGTCAAAGATGAACTACCTGTCCACACAGGTATGCTGAAGAACTCAGCTTCACTCTTGGACTGATAGCTCTCTGAATATATATCCTTTGAGAAAGATATTTGGTACAGAGAAAGTAGACACAAATAACTTTCAAACAAGCTAAAAATCAAGTAATTTGGATGAGTTTTGATCAGGAAACTCAACTCATCAAGATAGACCACCTGCACACATAAGTACACTGTAAAACTGGACTTTACTCTCTGATAGATATCTCACAAAGTATGATATCTGAATGAGACATTTGAGACAGTGAAAGTACATGCCAAGGGCTTTCCAACAAGACAAAAATCACACAATTTGAATATGTTTTGGTTGGGAAACTGAACTGACCAAAATAGACTACCTGTCTACACAGGTATACTAAAAATCTGGACTTCACTCTTTCACTAATATCTCACAAACTACATAAGTTTTCAAAGAGATATTTGATATGCATAAAGTACCCAAGATAAGCTTTCCAATGAATGTTTAAACGCACAAAATGGTTACATATGCACTGAGATATGAGCTCTGCAACAGAGCTATGTACAAACTGACGTGCGGCTGGAAGGAGTCTAAGGGAAAACCAAAATGACAAAATGGCTAGATCCGACTACTGGGAGCTCTTGCCTCTTTCTCTCCTTGTTTTGAATGTCCTCCCACTTCACTTTTATAACCAATGAGCATGTGAAGAAGTTTGTGCCTCCTTCTTAACTCACCACTTTCTCCACTACATGCTACTAACTACAAGGCAAGATATTTTATCTCTTACTCATCATGAATTTTGACTAGACTTTTTCTTTTATTATTTTTTCCTTTTTTCCTCCACTTTTTTCTTTATCTTTATAGTTGGTAAATTTATCCAAGCATGGCTCATATGAAAATGAGCTTGTACATTTATCTTCAACAGTTCATAGTGATGTATGTGGTCCGGTCAAGACTCCATCTTTTGGAAGCATGTATATTTTGTTACCTTCATTGATGATGCTACTGACCATACATGGGTGTATCCTATGAAAGCAAAGAATGAGGTGTTTTCTTGCTTCAAAGCATTTTTAGCTATGGCTGAAAATTTTTCTTCACAAAAGCTTTTGACTCTACGCACGGATCGTGGTGGTGAATACATGTCACATGAGTTTAATGCTTTTCTTCGTGAAAGAGGTATTTCACACCAATGTACGGTGCCATATACACCTCAACAAAATGGTGTTGCCGAGCGTAAAAATAGAACTTTACTTGAAATGGCATGATGTATGGTTAAAAGAAAGCATCTTCCTCATAAGTTTTGGATGGAAGCGGTCATGTGTGCAAACTATGTGTTGAATTGCTGCCCTACAAAAGCATTGAGAGTCATCACTCCTTATGAGGCTTGGAATGGTCATAAGCCTATGGTTAGTCATATGCGTGTGTTTCGTTGTTTGGCATATGCTCTTGTGCCATCACAACAACGTCACAAACTTGATGACAAGGCAAAGAAATGTATATTTGTTGGTTATAGTGCTGAAAGTAAGGGATATCGGTTGTACCATCCATTGAAGAACACAATTATTGTGAGTCGAGATGTGGTATTTGCTGAAAATTCAGTTTTCCCTCTACTTGAATGCAAAAAACTGCCAACAGTTAGCTCACAAGATGTGTTCAATACACTCATGCCTTTCTTCCAAAATGGTGCGCTTGACTATGGCCATGTAGACCAGCCAACTGAGGCTCAAAGGGTTGAAAAATTCTAGCCAAATAGGGCTGAAAATGCAGAGAATTTCCAGCCAAACATGGCTGAAAAAATTCAGCCAAAAATGGTCAAAACTGTTGGAAATTTCCAGCCACATATGGTTGAACATTTGCGTCACAATATGGCTGAAACTGAGCATGAAATTCAGCCCACGCATGATGTACATATTGAAGATGTATTACATAATGAACACATATCTATCAAGAGTGCACAATCTATGCCAAAGTGGCTGAAACAAACTTTGGAGGACAGCAAATTGAGTGCACCTTCACTTGGTAGAACAAGATCAAGCTCTCACCATGCATCAAGTAATTTTGTGGATTATTCTCTTATTGCTACAACATGTAATGAAGAGCCACTTTCTTTTGAAGATGCATGTGATGATCCACAATGGATGAGTGCTATGCAATCAGAAATGGATTCCATACATAGGAATGGTACTTGGGAGTTATGTGAATTGCCAAAAGGAAAGAATGTCATTGGTACAAAGTGGGTTTACAAGATTAAGAGAAAATCTGATGGTAGCATTGATCGCTACAAAGCTAGATTGGTTGCCAAAGGATATGTGCAACAATATGGCATTGACTATGAGGAAACTTTTGCACCTATTTCACGCATGACTACCATTCGTACCGTGGTTGCATTGGCTGCCCATCGAGGTTGGAAAGTGCATCAATTGGACATAAAAACAGCCTTCTTGAATGGAGATTTGCAAGAAGAAGTCTATGTGAAGCAACCTCTTGGATTTGCTATGAAAGGGAAAGAGCATATGGTTTGTCGCTTGCATAAAGCCTTGTATGGTCTCAAGCAAGCTCCACGTGCATGGTATGACAAAATACATAAGCACTTGATTGCTCTTAGCTTTACATGTAGTCCGATTGAAAGCACACTCTATGTACGCAAAAATGGGGCTGATCTTATAGTGCTTATTCTTTATGTCGATGACATACTCTTGACTGGGTCATGTGATGCAAAACTTGACATTCTTATGGCTGATTTGCAGCATACTTTTGATGTCACTTATCTTGGTCTTTTGAGCTACTATCTTGGCATCCAGTTTGTATCCGTTGAGGGGGGAATTGTTATGCATCAAGCAAAGTATGTTGAAAAACTACGTCAGCATTTTGATTTTGAGGATTGCAAGCCAGTTTCCACACCAGTTGAGAGAGGATTTAGATTCTCAGTTGAGGACTCCAGTGATGCATTTGACACTTCTCTTTATCAGCAGGCTGTGGGATGTCTTATATATGCATGCAACACAAGGCCGGATATACAGTATGCAGTTTCCCAGTTGAGTCGATTCATGCATAGCCCTGGCACTAAGCATTGGCAAGCGGTGAAACGTGTGTTTAGATATCTCCGAGGCACTTTGAGCTTAGGTCTCTTTTATGGCAGAGATGTTCAGCCATGCTTGCATGCTTTTACAGATAGTGATTGGGCTGGTTGTTATGATACTCGCGTGTCCACTAGTGGTAATTGCTTTTTCCTTGGAGACTCATGCATATCTTGGTTGAGTAAGAAGCAACCTACAGTGGTGACATCGAGTTGTGAAGCTGAGTACAGGGCAGTTTTCACAGCTACAGTGGAGTGTATATGGCTGAGACGCCTATTGATGGATCTTTGCATGGAGATTGATGCTGCTACGCATATTCTCACAGATAGTCAGAGTGCTTTGGCTGTTGCACGAAACCCAGTGTTTCATGCACGGACCAAACATATTGAGGTGCATTATCACTATGTGAGAGAGCGCCTTCATGCAGGAGATATTGATTTGGTATATGTGCCTACACAAGATAATGTGGCAGACATATTCACCAAAGCTCTTCCACGGGAAAAGTTTGAAGCTTTTCGCAAAGCTTTAGGCTTGTTACCTTGTGGGGGCTGATCTGTCACTCCCTGTATGTGTTCACATCATTCGCTCCAGGGGGGTTTGTTACACTTATGTGTTCCTCGAGTAGCTTTGATGTGAACCTTTTCCCTATACATGGGCACTTTTTACTCTAGTGCTGGCTAGAGGTTTTTTCCCCATGTTACCACATACTTGATACTCTCATATGTGGTGGTACTTTGTACTTAGGGATATTATTCAGCTCTTACTTCAGTTCAGTTTATCGATCAATAGAGAGAGCTATTCCAGCCATCGTCTTCTCCGCGTGTCTTGCTGCGTTTGTGCTCCTTGTGTGTGCTTCTTGTGTGTCTCTCGCACTTCTACACACACCCAACATTTACATGGTCTCATATGGTCCAATATAGTTTGGTAAGGTGGGAAAACTTTCATCATTTGGTTCACTTTCCAATGGCACATCACCATACAATTTTATCTTGTATTAGAGGCTTTTGGTGATGGTTCCTTATTCCATGTAGGTACTTGCGCTTTATTCCATAAGTTCTCTAGCCAAGACCCCTCCAAATCTAGGACATATAACTCTAATGGAGGTCCAATTTCAACATTATGGCCTGTTACTTTGCTTTTTCATTTGGTTTCATATGGATCTTTTGCTTCTAACCTCTTCTAGTCCAAACATCTAGATTCCATTTTTGGCACTCTAGTCTCTATATGCATTTAATCGAAATTCTCAAGAAGCATTTGTGCTACTTTAATCATTTTCTTACAAATGTTTAAGACTTTTTTCTCCAAATCCCCTATTGGGTATTTTCATGATCCTTGATCCCTGGATTAGCTTTGATTATAGCTTGATATGTTTTTAACAAAATGGCTAGGCTTAGGCATTAGATGTACTGAATTTGATCTAGCATTAATATGTTGTATCCTTTCATCCTCGATTTTTGGTCTAGTTTCTTCGATCTTTCTCTTATCTAGTTGAGTGTGAGTCTCTCTTATTAGTCTTTGAGCTTTTGAAAAAAATTCTCTTATTCATCCACATTTTTTCTCCATTTTCTTTTAATTATTTCTTAATCCTCTTTCCATGATGCACTTCTCTTATTTCGTAGGCTTGGAATCACTATTGTAGTTACGTACCATTATTAATTGGGCTTCCTAACTCTACCATGTGTTTGTATGAAACTAAAATGCCATCATAATGATTTTCATGCATTTGACAACTTGTGAAGATCGAAGCGTTCATTCACACTCATGAGGCCATGAAAATTGGATTAAGTGTCCCTCACTTGAGAATCCTTAAACCATCAAGGGAATGGGAATCATCACCATCCAATGTGTCTTTTCTTGAAAGTCTCTATGGAATTCCTTACTTGTTCTTGCTCCTCCTTGAAGAGTATTTTTCTCAGGAGAATTTTGTTATCTAACCAAGGTAAGTATGCTTAGTTTTGTCTACTTACATCATCGTCCAATACTCATGTAGAGTCCTATCTATGTAGGTGACAAAAAGTTTATTCTCTTGATCTTTCCTTTCTTGAACGGTCACTAAAGTGGTACTTTGTTTGTTGAAAGGGGTCTAGTTCCATAAAACAACATCCATTCCAATGACTAAGTAAATATTTATGATCTTGTAATCCTGATGTATTAGTATGCACTTAGCATCCAATTGAGGATGGATTTCTCTCGTGGGGTCATCACTAACTCCTTTCGAGCTAGTGCATTCAAGCCACTGGCCATTACTTCTCCAATATCACTTGTTTCTCACACACTACATACATAATGGCTTGTTTAACTAGGTATTGATGAACTTGACGATGAATTTTTTCCTTTAAATAATCTCGTTGGAGTTTGCAATTGTATGGCGGCGTTGAGATTCAATCCATCCAACTATACCACAAATCCTAGAGCATTGGCATACAAGTATTCCAAGGTGGTATGATACTTGCCCTCAACCTAGACACAAATTATTTGCTCTTGGGTTGTCCTTGCATGCCATTCGAGCTATCCATTGTTTCATAGTCACTACATGTGTCAATAGAATCCTTAAAAGTGAGTGTGCTTCTCAAAGGGGAGGCGGCTTTATGTTTTAGTCTTTTGACCTAATGTACAAGCGGAAGTGCATATGTTTTGTTTTACTTTTGTTTAATCATTTTTTCCATATGCATCACATTTTTAGACTTTGTAGTGCTTGATTCCTATTTTGATGATCCTAAGTGTTCAAACAACTTGCCAAATGTTAAAACAACTCTGACTGATCCCTATGAGTATATTTCTAATGCTTCTACTCAAAATGAAGTCCTTGAGAGAAATGCAAGACACTCACCACCAAAAACCCTCGTTTTCTCAATTTTCTCTCTCATAGACCTTGCATGCACGAAATAATCCTTCCACCTTATAGAAGTACAAAAATGTAAAAATATTTCAAAATTCTAAGGAGAAATGCGATTTTCCAAAAATTATGATTTCTTTGGGTAATCATAATTTTCTCAAAAACATGATTTCTCAAAATTTTGATTTCTTTGGGCGCTCTCAATCGGGCACTCAAGATTTCTTTGAGCATGATGGCATTGTCTCTGTCTAATCCATCATGGGTGATCGTGATTTCTCTAAAGCAATCATGATGTCTCTGAGTGCTTGCAACTGGGGCATCATGATGTCTTTCTAGCAAACATGATTTCTATTAGACATGATGTCTCATGGGAAATCACAATTTCTGATGGGTAACCATGGCATCCCCTCAATGATGGCTTTTAGTAATTGAGATTTCTCAAGGGTGATCACAATTTCTATTTATGTGATTTCCCTATGCATGTGTGGGTGAAGTCTCTCAAGAAATCCCGATTTCCTTGGGAAAATGATTTCTCACACATTTAAGGCCCGATTTTTGTGATTTTCTAGTTAATCCTTATGTTTCCAAGTGTGCTAATTCCAAGTCCACAAAAAAAACCATTAAAAAGATGCAATTTTCTTGATGAATGTGAATAGAAAATTGTTCATGCTTGGATCTCTATGCTTACTCAACCAATGATGATGAGTCTTGATAAAATGGTAGTTCTCACTTCAAAAATGTTGTTTCAAGTTTTATTGTGATCCGATGTGTGCATATTGTGCACCAACTTGAGAAGTTGAACATTCTCTCTCATCTCTCTAGCTCTCTCTCCACCTCAAAATTGACATAAATGAAACAACTTCTCCACCCCTTGGACGTATACCACTATAGCAAGGTCAGAATTTTTGTGTTAGAAACCATGTAGACTCTCTCAAGCTTCTGAATTGCTCAAAATTCTCTCCAAAAACTTCCTTTTCTTCTTTAAATGCCTCCTAAATTTTAGCAATCAATAAATAGTTCGTTTAAAGTTTTGACTAAAAGCTCACCTTTGCATGATTATCCCTGAAATTAGTTTGATCAACACTTCCCAAGCATCACACTCCTCTTTACAAGCTCCAATTGGTATTGTTTACCAATGAAGGTGTAGATTCCTACCAATGGGTGCCAAATTGTTTGTTAGTATACTTGTAAAGACTCAAAAAGGTGCGTTTGTCAGCATCTAGTGGGTGTATTGGACAAATACTAATGATCAATCCACATATCTACTCAGTTGGGGGCTTGGAGATAAAAAAAAAGGTCCTAATTGAGTATAAAAAAGGAAAAAGAAGTGAAATTTCAAAGTTGATAAGATGTGGAGTTTCATTAAAGGATATTTCCCAAATGCTGAGACACATCTTTTACATCTTGCAAGATTATTGTGTCCATCTCAAAAAGATCTATGCACTCCAAGTCTAATCACAACATTTTGAAAATCATGCACAAAGAAAATTCAGACTGAGTAATTTTATGAAAGACACATACCTATTTTTGGAGCTTTTTGCACATCTACAACACCTCCAATTCCTTGAGAAGACTCCTTCAAGCCTGCATAAGCCTTTGGGACACCCAAACTTCACCATGGAACACAAATAAGAGTCATGAAGGGAGAGAAAAGTGAGGAAGTAGACACAATCACGAATTTCAAGAGAGCTTCTTCATTAAAGAGCAAAAAGTCTTTATTTAATGAGCTCTCATCGAGAGCTATAAAATTTAGAATGGCTGATTTCATACCAAAGTGGTTGGCCTCGTTAAAAATAGTCCTCCAAAGTAGTTGAATTACTTTAACTAGTTGATTTCATACCAAAGTAGTTGAATTTACTTTAACCAGTTGAATTACATATGTTTGAGGGTTCCCACCTCCGAGGGATTACAAAATTGATAGTTTTCAAAATAAGTGTAAAGCACCTGACCTACGCAAGAATGGCATGTCTTTACAAAAGAAAATGTTTTGTAAAGATTTTTTTTTCTTTATTGTCAACTCGAATCTCTTTTACTTGTCCAGTCACCTTTATTTCCTTTGATGTCTCTAGAGCTTCACATATGGCCTTCATTGTTGGATGTGTGCATAACATATGTGATCATTATTCTCCTTGTGGATGATTATTTGTTACAAATGAACATAAAGATTTGATTAAAAAAACTTGATATGGTTTAAGTATTGAGTTTGAGTTGATATAATTGACTCAAACTGATTTGATTAACTCTCTGAATCCTTTGATGTATGCGTCTTCGAATCCGCCTGTGACAAGTTCTTGTTCTATTATTGCTTGACTCTCTTCCTCTGTCAGCTTTTTGTGTGCCCAAACTTTTTCCATAGTTCTATACAGCTTCTTGATAGCTAGTGTGTGAGCTGCTGCTTCGTAAGTTTCATCTTCATGGGTACTTGTATCACCATGTGTGTCTGTTTGTTGGCCTTGACCATCTGTCTGTTCATGCTCTTGGGATTCCTGAGTTCCCTGGCTAGCTTCGTCGTCTCCTTCATCGTCATCGGTTGCTGTTCTTTCGTCATCGGAGCTAGATACAATCTGTCCTTGTGGCTGATCCCTGGGTGTGGTAGGGTAGCTAGGCCTTTCAAATTCTTGAGAAAACAATTGTCCTTCTGAAAACTGGAACTCATTGGAGAATGCATCGGGCATCTCAAAATCAAAAGTTGGATCCAGTGGTGCTGTTTGTTCTGCTTCTAAATGGGGTATTGGAAAAGAGAACGCTTCCGCACCAATGGTGGTGGGAATTTCAGCTACTGTGGTGATAGGTTCTGTGGTTGTGGCTGCTTGGGGTGCAATAGTACTGGTGGTGCCCTCCATTACAACTGGTCTTGATAATCTGATACGAATAGGTTGTACTGTGGGAGTGGCTGCTGTCGGTGACTGCTCTGGAGATGGTTGTGGGGAGGGTGATTCTGGGACTTTTAGGCATGGGATAGTGCCTCTCATCCGCTTTCCGGCTCTGCCTTTGCTAGCCTTTCTAGCTTTCTTTGTGGTTCCTTTAAATGCCTTCAGTTCCTCACTAGTCATGGCGCGCTCTATGGGTAAATCATATGCCAAACACATATATATAATCCTTGTAAGTGCACAACATCCATTGATGACCTTCTTTCGTTCCCATCTATGTTGTGCCAAATAGAGCTGATCAATTATCCAGCTAGCTAGATCAACCGTTTGGGATCCAGTACATGCTAAGTATAAACCAAACCAGATTCTCTTGTGGGGCATGGTAAAACGATCCTGAGCTGGGAAAGCAAAATGCTGCATGCATATCCGTAATGGCTTGGAGAGCTCAGGTGTTATAGCAGAAATATCCTCCCACTTAGTAACATCACCACGTTTCATCTGCTCTGGGACTAGCCGTTCTCTCTCCGTCGGAGTATGCGTTCCATGTATTTTGAGAGCTGCACGAATTAAATCTTTGGACAAATAAAACCTTCTGAATGGAGGGTCATTTACCAAGGATGGTAACATGAATGTTCCGGGTAGATCCTTGTTCTCTGAAGTTGTCAAGGTGGTTACTAGGTAAAAGCATCTGTAAAAATCGGGTTTAGGCAGAGGGTCACTAAAATATTCTGTAAATCCCGCTCGTGCCCAAACGTGCGTTAAATCTTGTGTATTCTGCAGTCCTTCAAATTCTCTTGAAAAGAACTGGTACTTGGTCCATGTGCGAAGATCAAATGCCAAATTGGCCTCAAATATGAAATCAGCGTCTGCTAATGGTCCTGCTAGGCCTTGAAACCAGTGAGAATTACGATGATTCTTCTCAGTATATCCTCTAGGAGGATCGTCGATTGGCATGGGTCCTGGAAAACCTTGAAACTCTGGTGGTTGCATCGTAGGATAAGATTCCGCGAGTAATTCTCCAATATTGGCCATTGGTGTGCTTGGGCCAGCTTCTGATGGTCCTTCTTCGGTTTGCATGATGACTGACGAGCTAATGGAAAAGATCTGCTACAAAAGATTAGCACATTAGTATGGAAATTAATTATGATCCCATTAAGGTGAGACCGCAATCCCTTTCCATAACCGATGTGTAACCCGTGTAGCCAAGTGTCATGAAGTGATTGATGCAATGATTATTTGCAAAACTAATGCAGGTCTCTAGATGCCTACATTGTCAGATTATGCATACATTTCTTGATGAGCTTTTATTATGCATGATGTGGGGTTTTGGTGTATGAATTTATACAAGGTTTGGTTGAGGTGGAATTATTACAAGGGTGGAGTTTAAACGGGGTGGGAAAATTGTTAGATAAGGGGGTACAAGAAGACGTCTGGATACGTTTCGGTATCCATTTCCTAAGAGTCTTTGAGTGGGTGGTGTGTTTCTGCTGAGGGACGAAAAGTGGTATCGGGTTTGGTGGTATTGAAGGATGGAAAGAATTCTGAGGGGTATATATTACATGGCTTGAGGGTTGGGCTATAATACATTGTTTGGGTACCCAAATCTGCATGGGTGTGGGTCGATTGATAAGATACTTCTTGGCGATCCAAATCTGCCGAGTATTTGTACTTGGGGAAGAAGATCGAGGGGACTTTGGATGCTGACTCTGCTTCTGTTGAAACTTTGTCCTGTTCTCGTCTGCAGTGTTGCCAATAGCCTATGGTTGCTGTCCTTTTGGCACCCATATTTGTTTCGTGCCACTTGTTCTGTGATGTTGATACTGCTGCTTTCTTTGCCTTGTCTGGTGGTGTCGTCAGTCTGGGTTCCTCTGTTGTGGTTGACTCGTTCGTGGTTGGGTTTGAGAGGTCCATTGGATGCTCTGCTTTGGAAAAGAAGGGAGATCCAACACTTGCGTGACCTACCCATTAGGAAGTGATTCGTTATTTATCTTTAATCTAGGCCAGTCCGCAGCAAGTTTGGAAGGATGAGCACCGCAGGGTGTTGTGCTCATTTGGCCGCTGATGCAACCCACCTGACCGCTGATTGTGTCCATCTGCCCTAGCGGTTGGGTAGCTGCCCCTTCTAGTTTGCAG
Source organism: Ceratopteris richardii (assembly GCA_020310875.1). Taxonomy (NCBI): domain Eukaryota; kingdom Viridiplantae; phylum Streptophyta; class Polypodiopsida; order Polypodiales; family Pteridaceae; genus Ceratopteris; species Ceratopteris richardii. Next base: position 167,291,683 of record CM035409.1, read on the forward strand.
GAAGCCCCAGGGAAGATCTCCTGTCGTCCTTCTGATTGACAACTGTCCATAGCCAAGCCCGAGTGGGTTGGTGTAGACGTAACGTGACTGATCTGACCCAAGATCTCCCGGTCTTCCGTCGCATGCATTTCATAGGGTCTAGGGTTACAAACCTCAGTTGGAATGCCGTTAGGGAAGTCACGCGGTATCACTCGCTTCTGTTCTAAGGTTCCAATCTGTAAGGAGCCTTGTCTAAGATTTAGGTCCACTGAGTGATCATATAGCCAATCTTGGCCAAGGATTAGGGGTTCTATCAGGTCGTCATCATGGCACACTAGTAGCTTCGCTGTCATGGTCACATCCTTAATGAGGATAGGAAGGTCCACCTCACCCATGCAAGGGGTTTCCATGCCTCCTAGCCCTATGAGGTATGCCTCAATTGGCCGCATTTCTATTCCTGAATCCTTATAGTGGGACCATCTATTCACACTAGTCGCAGCACCTGAGTCAATTAAAGCCTTGAGCTCTTGGCAAGGGTTGTCGTGCTCTAGCCTGACTGTAATGAATGGTCTCATGTCCACTATACTAGGATGAGTGGTTGACTTTACTTGACACATGGCCATGGGATATCTGGGTGTAGTTTCCAGATGGTTATAATGTTCTCTCCCTAGTCCTTGTCTTCTTAACTTCATGCGTTTAATGCGTTCTATTGCTTCTGCCTGAGCTTCCGCTCGTATTCTATTTTCTTCCTCCTTACGCTTCTTTGCCAACGTGAGTCATATAAGCATATCCTCAGTAAGAGGTTCCTGATATAGCTTGACTCTACAGCCACTACTATAATTAGGCATTACGTCTCCTTCTAAGGTGGCTAACTGTACTGCTCCACTTGTTGAGAGTTTGTTAATGATCATAGGTCCATAACCTCGCTTTTCTAACTTCCGTGTGTGTTGTTTCAATGTATATACTAGAACTAAATCTCCTTCTTTTAGGCCTTTATCTTTCACATGTGCATCAAAATATGCTTTCTGTCGCTTCTTCGCTGCATATATTCCTGCTGCTGCCTTTAGCCTGGTTTCTCCTAATCGTTCCAAGTCCATTATTCTTGCTGATAATTTGGACTTCTTGTGCAACCTTAAGGGTCGGTATCAAGAAGTCCAAAGGAAGCACAGCATTCTGACCAAAAACCATCTGAAAGGGAGTTGCATTGAGTACGGTCTTGTAGGCCACTCGATATGCCCAAACAGCGTGGTGTAACTGTTTGTCCCAATCTGAACGTTTGTTGTTCACCAGTTTCGTCAGTATGTTACAAAGGATCTTATTGGTGCTTTCAGCCTGACCATTGGCCTGAGGATGATATGGTGCAGATTTCTTGTGAATCACCATAAAATCATGTAACAAATATTCAATGACTTGGTTTAGAAAGTGAGTTCCGCGATCGCTCACTAACTCTATAGGCAATCCATATCTTGTAAATACATTTTCAAATAAGAATTTTGCAGTTGTGTGTGCATCATTCTTTTTTGTGGCTTTTGCCTCTACCCATTTCGTAAGATAATCTGTGGCAACAATAATGTATTCAGCATGTGTACCTTTTGCAGGGGGGTTAATGGGTCCTACAAAGTCTATACCCCACTTTGAAAATGCACGTCCGCCCATCATGGGTTTCAATGGCATTTCATCTCTGCGAGTAGGAAACTGCGTTCTTTGGCACACATCACATCTCTTTACATAGGTATGAGCATCCATGTGAAGAGTGGGCCACCATAATCCTGCAAAGAGGATGGCTTTGATTATCCTATCGGGTCCAAAATGACCTCCTGCAACACCTTGGTGTGCAGTCTCTAGTATGCTCAGATAATCGTTTTCATGAACACATTGTCTTAGATATCCATCTCGTCCTCTTTTGTATAGATTATCGCCAATAAGTGAATAGTCTTGAGCTTCCTGCTCCAGACTATGTTGTCGAGCTAAGGTCATTCCTTGAGGGAATGTCTTCGTCCTCAAGTATGTCACTAATTGTTCACTCCAGTCTGGTGTGAGAGACACGTGATATAATGTAGCATGCTCTACTGGTGATCTTTCACAACAAACATTGCATTCCTTACACAACCTGTAGACATCTGCTTCCATCGTAGGCCAATATACTCCTAATCTATGCAGAGTCTGTAATGTTCGATGTTTTGAATGATGTTGCTTTAATGCACCTATGTGTGCTAATTGCAACCAATTCGCATGTTCTGATTCATCTACACAACAAGCAAGAATCTTTTGATTATCCTGTTTATATATGCTTCCTGCCATTATTTGGTATCTCTGAGACTTGGTAATCTCTCCTTCTTTGATCTTTATCCTAGGATTCTTGGGTCCGTATGTCAGAATAGGGACTATAGGCTTAGCCCATTCTGGTGCTATCTCAAGGTTAAACAAATATGCGTCTGATAACTCATCCACTACTCCTTGAGGAGCTTCTCCTGAGGTTAATCTTGAAAGGTGGTCAGCTCTGAGATGTGTCTTTCCTTTCCTAACTACAACTTCAAAATCATATTCCATGAGTAATAGAAACCAATGTATTAGTCGTCCTGTGTTACATGGCTTGTTGACTAAATACAATAGGGCTTGATGATCTGTAAAGAACTTGAATTTGTTTGCCAACAAGTAGTGCCTAAACTTATTTACCGCGTAGATCATCCCTAATCCCTCTCGTTCCGTCGTGGTGTAATTTCTTTCTGCTGCGTTCAACTGTCTGCTCGCGTAAGCTATGGGGAGATCTATGTTACCTTCATTCGTGGGTTGTGCTAACACACACCCTATGGCGTAGTTGGATGCATCCATATGTACATGGAATGGCTTACTCCAATCTGGGGTTGTCAATATAGGTGCTGAGCACAAGCGTCGTTTAAGTTCATTGAATGAATTTTCACATTCATCTGTCCATTCAAAGTTGGTTAAAAGAGAGTACAAAGGCTTGGCTATGATTGCATACATGTGTATGAATCTCCTATAATAACCGCAATGGCCCATAAATGCTTGTACCTCTTTCACATTAGTTGGTCTAGGTAATTCTGCAATTACCTTCACCTTTTCTTCATCCGTAGAAATTCCATTTTTTGACACAATGTGTCCTAGAATTTTGCCTTGTCTGACCATGAAAACGCACTTTTCTGGGTTCAAACAAACCTGATATTCTCGACATTTGTCAAATATTTGCCTTAACTCTGGGATATGTGTCTGTCTTACATTTGAATGAGCACATATGTCGTCGACATAAACTTCCAAACTCTTGCGTAAGAATTCCTTAAAAACATGACACATGAGTCGCTGAAAAGTGGCGGGTGCATTTGTTAAGCCAAATGGCATTACACGAAATGCAAATATACCCCATTCGGTGGCAAATGCCGTCTTGTGTTGGTCTTCTGGAGCAATGGCTACTTGATTATAGCCTGAAAAACCATCAAGGAAGCTGTACACTTCCTTGCCCGCAACTCTTTCCAATAGATGTTCTGTGATAGGAAGAGGATAACTATCTCTAATCGTGGCGGCATTAACTTTTTTAAGGTTAATACACACACGCAATTTTCCATTCTTCTTGGGCACAACCATAATGGGGGATACCCATTCGGTATGCTCAATTTCGTAAATGAATCCTGCTTCTATCAAGCGATCTATCTCCTCTTTAATCTTCGCAGCGTAGTTATCATTGTACGTGTAAGGTTTCTGTTTCGTAGGTTTTGCATCTGGAGTCATAGGGATTCTATGAGAACATATATCTGGATCTACTCCTTTCAAATCTTTGTAACTCCAAGCAAAAACATCTCTATATTCGCGCAATAGGGCAACTAGCTCTTCTTCTTCTTCAGTTGTCAAATCATGCCCTATGTATGTACATTTTTCTTCTTCTCCTTCTATGGCTATGATTATTTTCTTGGTTTTCTCTCGGTTATCATATACTTGTCTGTCATTCGCCTTTCTATTAGGCATTTGTACCATGATTCTTCTATCTTCGATTTCATATTTCTTGAAATTCTCGGGTACTTCAAACAAAGATTCTTCTTTTTCTGACATGGTTTCTTTCTTCTTTCTTTTCTTGCCTTCACTCTTAGTAGTCACTTGAGTGGCTAACCTCACCTCATTTGTAATTTCCTCGTGTCTCTGAGGGTGAGTCTCTACTTCGAAGAAATATTCTTCCTCTGATGCAAATGGAGAGTCCATGATAATTGATTCTAAATCAAAATCGCTTGCATCCTCAAATGCATCAGTGTTAGGTTCACACTCTTCTAAAATTGCATCGCACATGATTGGCTCTATCGTGAAAACTGAAATGTCATAGCCATCCTCGTCACAGTGGGGAGTCCATTGTTCTTCATTGATGGCTACATCCATGGTTGCTAGGATTTCTGCCCAACCATGGGGTTCAAACTCTTCGTCAGGGAATACTACAAGTGCGTAAGCTGGATCTTGAAGGGTTCGTGGATGTTGTTCTGCACCTAAGGGTCCTTGCTTCTAATCTTTCTTCCTCTTGTTTTGCAACTTTACACATCCATAAATGAGTATCCTCATGCAACCAAGAAGGATCTGATTCTAATGAGTGCACGGATTCTGTTTCTACTTGTGTCTTATGGATGGTATTCCATTGTATTGGGGGTACGTCTCTATGTGAATAGTCTTTAAGATTGACTTTGGTAGTCACCCCTAAATGTTGCAAGTACAAAGAATTAGTTCCCCAATCTTGTACAATTTGCAACTGACGCATTAATGGTCATCCCAATATCATCTCATATGCATGATTTTTTGCAAAGTCACAAATGGCAAAGGTATGCTCAAATTCTACACCACAAGTGGTGAGAGATATGCCTTCTAGTAAGCTTAATGGTTTTTCTATGTGTCCGTCAGCCATTTGTAGCTTCATCCTGGTAGGTTTGAGTGTTGGCTTACCCCAACGTTTCCATAAAGCGGTGGTAGCTATGGCTACTCCGGCTCCTGAATCTAAGATGGCTTTCGTGGTGTAGCCCTGATGGGTTATAGGAAGATAAGTGTTACCTTCCTCTCCTTCACTTACATCTCCAATCTTTTCTACGGGTATCTCTGGTTCCTTATTTTGTGATCCTATTTGTGAGGGAGTAGTAGCAAGCTCGGGGAATTGATTTGCTACATGTTTCCACAATTCTGGTTTTACCTTCAACAACTCCTCTAGAGTGAGGTTACATTGTACTTTGGTATTCTTGATCACTTCCGTGTTTCTAGGGATTACTGATTCTTCATTCCTCACTATTATCGTGGGTGCTCTCATACTAATAGACTTTGCTTCCCAAGGTCCTGTGAACTGAGGTAATTCTTGTAAAGAATTAGATTCAAATCTTGTGTGTTTACTCAATTGCTCTTCCTCTACATCATCGTAAATAGAGGGAATGTCTTGGGGAAATTGTTCCTGCAAGTCATCTATTTCTTGAATAGGAGGATGAGTTCCTTGTTCTTTTCTCCATTTCTCTTCTTGGATTTCTCTCAAAAATTCATGTGAGTATTTATGTATGGAAGACAAATTGTCTTGACTTTCTGTATTGGGTACTTGAGACAGGGATGGTGCATTCCTTTCCTGTGTCTCTGGGACACTAGGGTTCCTATGCTGATCCTTTTTCTCTTTGCTCTCTATCAAGTATTCTAGCCTCTCCATTAGTCCTTGAAAGTGTAATTCCGGTTTTGCCATGTTATTCCAATTAAGATATCTAGAGGCTTCGAACAAAGCTTGTGCTAATTCTACCATCTTCATGCAAAGTTTAGTTCTCTCAATTTCTAGATCAGCTCGAGGGTAGTTTTTGCTCATTTCAGCTACTTGAGGTCCCTCTTTTAATCTAGCCTGATATGCACGAAACATCATGTCTAGATTTTCTGGTATGGGTTCCGCTAAAACTGATCCTGATTTCTGAGCTGGATTCTCTTGATTCAATTCCTGTGAAGTCAATTCTAGGATTTTGGCTCTAGATTCCTTCAAACTTCCTTCCAACTCAGTTATCTTTTTACTCCACTTTCTCTTTATCCTTTCTCTAGAATCTCTCCAAGATTTTGTCTTTTTACTGCTAGATTCTGCAACTTCACTACTTCCAACTACTTTCTCCTGATTAAGCTGTTGGTTCTGTAAGAGCGCCTGGGCTCTTGTGATAGCTTGGATAGGCACATATGTAGGGTTGGATCCATCTGCGTTATTTACAATACCTATCACGTTGATCGGTGTCACATTCGAAGCATTAACAGGGTTCTTAGGACAATCTTTGATCATGTGCTCTTTGCCACAATCGGCACAAAAGCCTTGGATGTTTTAGTACTGTGATTGTCCTGATATCGGGGGATGTGGACAATCCTTTATGAAATGATCTCCTTGGCACCTAAAGCATGGTCCTCTAGGGCCCTGTGGTCTCTGTTGTCTTACTTGGGGTCGTGGATTTGGGTTTGTGTACATCACATTAGCATAGTCGGGCTCCCAACTAGGTTCCACTGGTGGACTATCATAATGATATGTTTCTACGTGTTCTGGTGACTCTGTGTAATATGCGGGTGGACTATCTACATGCGTAGAGTCAAAACTGTTCGAATTCGGGTCACCCTCTGTGATCAAAGGTGAAGAAGGCACTAAGGCCCTACTTAGGTTCTCTTCTGCAGCAGTGTATTTGACTGAGATGACATTCGCTGGTGGGGGTGGCTGCTGAGCTAAGACAGGTTGAGGTCTTTGTTGAGCCTGGTATGGGTAGTTCTGAGGAGGCCTATAGTAATAAGGCTGAGCATTGTATTGGCCTTGATACCTACCTGGCTGCGGGTATGCTTGCGGGTAGTTCTGTCTCACGGTCTGTTTGTTGTATGGGTAGTCCTGAGCCGTATGATTCGTGTATCTTCTCTCAATTGTACAGTATTGGCCACTAGGGTTGGCTTGTGGTTGTGGTGCATTGGGGCACACATTTGCCATATGGTCACCACCACAGGTGTAACAACGCTTGTTCATTAGCACCCTAGGTTTACTAGAAACTCCTAGTTTCTGAGCCACTTTTTCTGCTAGGTCTTCTATTGAGCTATACAATTTTGTGGATGCTAGAGATGAACAGTCTGAGTCCTTATAGACCTTTGAGAGTTCCAACTCGTCTCCTAAGTTGTCCTCAATGTCTATACAAATTCTTACACATTGCTCTAGTGTTCTGGGTTCTTTTAGGTACACGTAGGAGCGTAGTTTAGAGCTCAACAAGCCATCTAGAAACAATGACACTTGCTTGGCCTGTGAGGGTAGCTCTTGCATTGGACATCGTTCCACATATTGTCTAAACCTACGTCTTGCCAGTCTTACTGTTTCTTGAGGGGTTTGTTTAAAGCTATGAATCAACGATGATGTGTCATGTCTAATCCCACTTTTGAATGACTCTAAAAAGTGATGGATGTCTCTAAATTGCCTTTGTTGCAAAGGTTGGAACCAAGTTAAAACGGTATTTTTTAACGTTAGTCCAAATGCGTTGTATTGCGTGAACATGTCTTCGACTTGTTCTGCTCTTAGTACTTGCTTGAATTATGTGACATGGTCATAGGGATCTCCTGTCCCATCAAAATAATTTTTCATGGATTTCACTAACTGAGTGGGTCTCAATATTCTTGCGTGTTCACGTGGTTTAGGTAGAGGAAAATCATCTCTACCACCTGGTATTCCATGATCTCTTTGTCTATCCGCTCTATTAGTGTCTGTGGTTGTTCTATCTCTCCCTACAGGATGAGTGAAGCTTACTTCGGGTCTTTCTTTATTTTTCTCTCTTTGATTTCCATGGGCTGATGATGTTCCTGCCCCTGGTTGACTTGTATTCATGTTCGTTCTAGATGGAGGGAATACCAATTCACCTCTCCATGTGTATGTGTTTTTAGCGTGGTCAGGCACCACAAAGACTCTTTCTGAAGTCTCATCCAGGTATACAACCTTTCCAGGTGTATCCGGGTCCTTGAACTCGTATATCGTGATGATACCTACCTCACTAAGTAGTTCTGTCTTGTATCTCCAAAAGGCTTCATCAGTTTCTTTATTTACAAACAACTCTATGCTTCTGTTGTCCTGAGGGATCCATTCTGGGGTTAGTACTCGTGTCAGTACAAATTTCCCTCTAGGTGTTCTAGGCTCTTCTAATGGTTCTTTTCCTTGCGATTTAGTTTCCGTCTCTAGTTGAATCACGCCAAACTCGTTGGTATTGTTTGGCTGCGTACTTAAGATGTACATCGTTCCTTCCTTGTCTATGTACGCGTCTCTCTCGAATTTCACCACTGGATGTTCCAATCCAATGGGTTGATCGGGGTTGTGCATTTGCACCACTTGCCTTCGCAAACCATCCTCATAGATGCGAGCACCTAATCGGTTGGTTCGGAGAAACTCTAGTTGCGTTCTATAGGGTCCTTCTAGTTTTTCTAAGTATGCTACATTTGACCCTACTTCTGGTCTTTCTGTGCTAAATGCCATTTCTGAATCACTAGTATCTGAGCTCTCGTAGGGGTAATTACTATTCAATTGTTGAGCCCACGATCGAGCAGTAGTTCTTACACTTGCCTCTGATGATCTAAGGCTTCGTCGGTATGACTTACCTGTATGTTTGCCCGATCTAAGGTTCATTAATTTTCGTCCTTGCACACTCAGTACACGCTCAGATTGTCAATGATTCTTTGTGATTACTTTCTTGATTTTTTTTAGATTTCTTTAGATTCTTGTCTTAATGTATGCATCAGGAATTCGACTTTCCGTGGTACTTTGAGTTCTCGTTCCGTCAGACTTATGTTCTTTTCCTTTAGGTTTTCGTGTCACACACCTTTATCTTTAGTCTTGAACTTGATAAATTTAATTCTCTTGAACTTGAGGCGTTCCTATCGTCTTTAATCCACAATACTACCGTTTATCCTAAGCTAAGAATTGACTGAGGGGGTTGAGTAATCTTCCAACCTCGAGTCAGCTTTTCTGGTTGCTCTGATGCCCAAGAAGCCACGCTTCCCAAGCTTTATGCCCTTCACTGCCTTGCTTTGGTTGTCTTTGATTGCACTTGCTAGACCTGGAAAAATCCAATATTAGACCAATTCACAGTTGGATGATTAAGCACTTGAGTATATACACCTTTTAAGTCCCTTCCCTTTTGCCCAACTTTTCAATGCTTGCCCCCTGGCTTTCTAGTCCCAAACTAGGTCAACCTCAAAATAGCTTATCTAAAAATAGACGTATCCTTTAAGAAAAAAACAGTTGAGGTCACGTAGTACTCGTAAAGAGCTTTCTAACGAGCTATTAAGCTCAAAAAACGGACTTCGGATGAAAAAGTTATGACCGTTCAGGCCCTGGGGGGTAAAAACTGACAAACAGGTTTTTCTCCAAATATGAGCTAAGGGGTCTCCTATGAATATAATCACCCAAAAATTTCCCAAAAATAGCCCCAAAATAGGCCAAAAAATGAAACCCTAAAATTTGCGATGGGGGTGCACAATCGCGATGGTGTGAGACAATCGCGATGGTCTGGGACCGTCGCGATGGCGTGAGGGTGAACAATCGCGATGGTCTGAAGTGCACGGTCGCGATGGTCTAAAAGTGAGCAATCGCGATGGCGTGAGTGTGAACCGTCACGATGGCTCGATCAGGCGGACAATAGCGATGGTGTGAGTCAACGGTCAACGTGAACAATCGCGATGGTCCAAAGTGAACCGTTGCGATGGTCACATATGCGATGGCGTGAGCCAATCGCGATGGTCAAAAATTCGGGTTGTCGCGATGGTGTAAGGGTGTCGTCGCGATGGCGTGAAGTGTGAGACCGTCGCGATGGTCCGGCCGAGCCGTCGCGATGGCGTGAGCCTATCGCGATGGTGTGACACAATCACGATGGTCTGAGACCGTCGCGATGGTCCACCAAAGTATGAGTTTTTGCAATGCAAGTATGGATTCCTAGAGGCGCAAGTGTGCTCTACACGCTGGTGTGGTCGCCTTCTTCAAATTCCGAACTTTGCAGACCATCGCGATGGTCTGACACAGTCGGAAATTTCTGACAGAAACTGAGAATTTTACCTTTTCCAAGCTTTCCTGATGCACTGGAGCTCTGTACCTGCAAGAAAACTCAAGAAAACAAAAGTATACATAAGCACAAAAGCTCTCTCTCACTCTCTCGCATGCACAAATGAGGGGAAATGAGGAGAATGGGTGGATATGGTGAATTTTTTGATTTTTTTGGAGATGAAGATGATGATGCGGTGATGAAGATGGAGTGTGGGGGAGGTGAAAAACAACAAAAACTAAGTAAAAGCAACAACAAAAACTGAATTTTTTTACCTTCCAACGCCACTTCTTGCTATACTCTTACCATCACACATTCGTTCTAGACTCGATCCCCGGCAACGGCGCCAAATTTGGTGTTGCTCTAGCACAATGGTGAGAACCACGTTAAGAAGCTTCACCTCCTTAATTGTCAATCCGCGGAAGAGATAGGAGTGATATGAAGATCGTGAATGTGAGATGAAGTGAGGGTGAAGGTGAGAAGCACAAAGATGCACACACACATACACACACACTACGAAGAGACAAGCAAGACACAATGGAAGGTGAGAAATCAACTCTATTACTCAAGAACACTATTACAAGCTCAAAAGAACTCTAACCTCAAACAAGCTAACCTCAAAAATGAGCTCTCTAGCTCTTTTTATAGTTTCTAGACTAGTTTTGACCGGTTTCACATCTAGTGACCGGCATAGTTAAAAAATAGGTCCTAGATGCTATTTGAAAGGGTAAATAGTGTCTAAAAATAACAAAAATTGATACGCTTGTTCTACCTAAGCTCCTCAAGCTCGAGGACTCCTCGGCTTGCACAAAATGGAGCTATGGATTACAAAATGGGGTTTTCTATGTTACATATGTTACAATAGTGATAAAAATCACTGTTGGAGGTTTTTGGAAAGTATTTGAAAACATAATTCTTTGAAAAAAGATTTGACTGGCTCCCTGCTCCGTCGTTACATGCTTCCGCGTCTTCTATGCCTCTGGCTGCTTCCAACACTCTCACTTCATTTTTATTTCTCTCTTTATATGAAAATTATAAACACATATACCTAAAACATAGTCTACTAATATGGTGCAGAATGAAGAATGGGCATTTACTACTGTTTGTAGTTTTGACCCATCTTCTCATTAGTACTGTTTGTTTGTAGTCGACTCAGATGTTTGGACTGTGATAGTGGGGCAACCAAACATATTACCTCGTAGCAAAATTTCTTCATTTTATTACAACTTGCCCGTACAAAGAATACTGTCACATGCACCAATAGCTCCTCTTATCCTGAAATTGGAGTTGATAAGATCATTCTGACTAGTGCTGATGGTAGTTCTTTTACATTCTGAGATGGTTTGTTTGTACCAGGGATAAAAAGAAAATATGTTGTCAATTTCGACATTAACTTGGATTTCAAATTTGTTGATGATAGATTATTCTTGAAATTAGCTTGATCAACACTTCCAGGCATCAGACTCCTCTTACAAGCGCCAAATTGTTTGTTAGTAAACTCGCAAAGACTCAAAAAAGTGTATTTGTTAGCATCTAGTGGGTGGATTGGACAAATATTGATGATCAATCCACATATCTACTCCGTCGGGGGCTTGGAGATTTAAAGAAAAAAAGGAAGTCCTAATTGAGTAAAAAAGAAGAAAACGGAGTGAAATTTCAAAGTTGACAAGATGAAGAGTCTCATTAGAGAATATCTCCCAAATGATGAGAGACATCTTGCCCATCTTGCAATATTATTGTTTCCACTTGAAAAGATCTACACACCCCAAGTCTAATCACAACATTTTGAAACTCATGCACAAAAAAAATTCAGACTCAGTAATTTTGGGAAACACAGATACCTCTTTCCGGAGCCTTTTGCACATCTGCAACACCTCCAATTCCGTGAAAAGACTCCTCCAAGCGTGCATAAGCCTTTGGGACGCTCAAACTTCACCATAGAACACAAATAAGAGCCATGGAGGGAGAGAAAAATGAGGAAGCACACAAAATCACGAATTTCAAGAGTTGTCATTTTCCATAACAAAGTTGTCATCGAGAGCTATAAAATTTAGAATGGCTGATTTCATAACAAAGTGGTCGGCCTCATTAAAAATAGTCCTCTATCTATAGTTGAACTATTTTAACTAGTTTATTTGGATCAAAATGTCTACCAAAATCTATGTACATATGTTGGAGGGTTCCCAAGTTGAGGGATTAGAAAATTGATTGTTTTCAAAATAAATCTAAAGCTCCTAAGCTAGGCAAGAATGGCATGTCTTTATATAAAAAAAATATTGTAAAGTTTTTCTTTCTTTATTGTCAACTTGAGTCTCTTTTACTTGTCTAGTCGCCTTTATTTCCTTTGATGTCTCTAGAGCTTCACATATGGCCTTCGTTGTTGGATGTGTGCATAACATATGTGATCATTGTTCTCTTTATGGATGAATTATTTGTTAAAAATGAGCATAAAGATTTGATTCAAAGAAACGTGAAATGGTTTAAGTATCGAGTTTTAGTTGATATAATTGAGACTCTTGCACTATTTGGAGGTTGAGGTTCAATGAATCCCCCTCCAAAGAAAAAAGTTTGTGATGATTAGGTATAAGGTAGTGATTACACCTATGGGAGATGAACTCTAGGTTATCTGAAGAGGGGTGTATCATCACTTCTAAATATGGATGAATGCAAATATGTTGGTTATTTGTGCAACATAATACATGTTAAATGTTGTCTTGAGAAGGTTCTCAAATTAGCTTAAACAAAATCATATGAAGGTTGGAACGTAAGTTGTCAAGTACCTCAAAGGCACTTTGAGCTTCATTGGCACCAATGGCAAGTCACAAACCTTTTTTGGTGGGGCAATATGATTTTGATTGTATTAGAGACATAGGTTCTAGAAAGTTACTCTTTGGGTAGTATTTCTCTTTTGGATGTGAAGTCTTGTCTTGGATAAGTAAGAATTAGCCTACAATGGTATAGTTCTCAATCGAAGTAGAGTACAAAGCATATCAATTTTCTACTTATGAGTTGGTCAAGTTGAGAAGGATTTTTTCCCTAAGATAAGTGCAAGGAAAAACCTACGTAGCCAAAATGTGAAAGAAAGGTGTAATGGAAATTACAAAGAATTCAATGTTCCATGCAAATACAAAGCATATCAAGAAAAAACTTTGTTATGACACATTGCCTATATATTTTGAGTTCCATCTAGCCATAATGGATGGCTTGCCTTAAGGTTTAATGAGGAGAGAATGGTGGGAAGCAAAGTTAATTCCTCAATAGCGGAATTATCTCTCTCTTTCTCTATATCTCATCTACGCTCTCACTTCATTTTTATTTCTCTCTTTATATGAAAATTATAAACACACACGTATAGATGCCCACATCTACCCTCTCACTTCATTTTCATTTGTCTCTTTATATAGAAAATTATAAACACACACGTATGGATTACCACACCTACGTGCTTACATACATGCATGCTTACACATATACACATACATGCATACACGTACGTGCCTACACATATACATAGGTGCATATACGCATATACATGCGTACCTAAATACATAGCACTTACGCATATGTGAAGGAGAACGAAATGATGTAGGCTTTCCAAATGAGAGAAATCTTTCCAATACCAATCAAGCTTTTGCTTTCTTGTGGTCGATTGAAACTCAATGACTGTAGGTCCCAATCCACGTTCAACAAGAGGGATGAGCCTTGCAAATTAAGGGGGGAAAACAGAAACCTGAACACTCGGGCCAGAAATTCGGAAATGAGAGAACTCTTCATGTACGAAATGAAAATTTTCAAGTCTGCCCGGGTTGAAATGCTATACAGCTACTGCCTCCGCTCGATCTGAATCCCCCATAGCAACTATGATCGTTGCGATGGAGTAAATAGAAATCTGAAGGTTCAGAGGAGAAGAGTGGAAGCCATTAGAAGGGGACGCTGGAGCGCTGATTATCACCGAGATGAAAGACTACGAGAGCATTTCCGCGACGAGAATGAAGTTGGGAAGGCCGATGAATCAGAAGGCCGATCCGAAGATTTCAGTTTGATTTGATCAAAGAAATAGCAGCCATGCGTAGCATGAAAGAAACCGCTGTTGGTAAGTCTACTTTCAACGCTCCGTCGTCGTCTGTTGTTATTATCCAGAGCCATGATCTGCATCCATTCGAAGTTTGCACTCAAAGATGATTGTGCTATCTTCATTTTTGTGTGTTCTAATTATCTGGAGTTAGGGATCTACTTCCGATAAACTTATACTAGAAGTGATTGGATTATCCCAATGAAATGCATGTTGACATTGTATTGGTCGACTTTGGCCATGAATTTTGGAACAAGAAATGTCTTAAGGGTGTATGATCTAGGGCATGGTGTCAAGTTTTTGATACTGGAACAAAAACTTGTATTGAATTTGTCAAGAGGGAGGGATGAGATGCCACCATAGAGAAGCGAGATCTATATATCAACGACTTGATAACCATAGAAAGGAAGATATTTATGAATGTTATAATAGAAGGTAAACACTTATAGAGATGCATCAAAAGGTGTTCATTATAAGCTCAAGCACGGTAGCTGGGAGAAATGGAATGGTGGTAGGTGATCAATATTTTAATTATGATCAAAGTGCCATGCCATTATGTGAGTGGACACTGGACCAAGAACTTCTATCCCGCGACCTTGACATAGCTTTTGATGTCTCAAAATTCTGTGAGACAATGTATTTGGGTGTAGCTCACATACTTTGAGGATGAGTCGTGAGGTTTGGAAAACTTTCGTGAGTGTAGAGGGCATGCCAAACTTTGCTCTAATAATATCGCCTTAATTGCTTTCCTTGAATAATTTATGACAACATCATGAGAAGTGGTCTCTCGTGACAAAGTACGGATCGGAGGAGTCCGGACATGTTGATCATGTGGCTTTGGGATACCTAAGTGATGGTTGCTGTAAGTCAAGCTCCAACTTTAGGAGCATATGAACTTTCTCAATTGATGACACTTGGAGCATTATGAAACAAGTAGCCAAGCACGTGTATTCGTGCATTCAAATCTGAATTTGAATCCCTCTCATTACTCTCAATCAATCACCTATCACATTTAGGTGTGAGGAACCTTATTTTTTAGGAAACGAGCATCCTATCATTTAGGGAATCTTTTCCAAGTCATATTGACATATCTCATATTTCGAATTGTGTAGATCCTGTGTGTTATATCACTTTTAGATCTTGATTAAGCTAGTAGACCCCTTGCTAAGCAGGCTCCCTGCTTGCTTGAGTATTTTCTTCACATTTTGTAGCCATAGTTCACACTTTGCTTTGTCTGTCAAGGAGTTAGTTAGCTTTGAGTGTTGAGTAGAGTTCCCTATTCATATTGTATCCACTTCTTCCAATATTTGGCTTGTTAGAAAGCTAATATGGTCTTCTAAAGTTGGCTTGAAGCTCAAGTCTAAAGTCTGCATATTTTGAGAGAAATCAAGTCAAGAATGAACAATGGTCTATGTGTGCATGTTTAGTGAAGGCAATGAGTAGTCTATCTGGGAGACATTGGTTCTTAGAGGCGAAGCAAACATTTTGAGTGGGATAACTTGCACTAGGAAGGTTTCATAAGCTAGTTTGAGTGGCCAAAAGCTCTTGGGTTCATTCCATAGGGACTCATAGAACCATTGATTTGAGTGATCACAAGTATCTAAAACATACCTATGAGGCCATCCATGCGTAAGCTACATAAGTAAGATGTACATTCTCCCATCAGTGGTATCGGAGCAATTTCGACACACTGAGACATTCAAAGAAGATCATAAGAAGCTATTGAAGGCCTTGGAAGAAGATGCTGATTCGAGGTCAAGGGCATATATACAACTCAAGAGAAGTCTATTAGTAAAGAAGAAAGGAATCTACCGCATCTATTTTGGTTCTTTTGAAGTACAGTGGTAAAGTTCTTAATAAACATCACTCTTCTTGCATCAAGAAGAGTACTTTAGCGTACACCATGATGAGAGTGGACTTCTCCCAGTTAATATACTTCCTCGGGTTAAGTCTCTGATGATGAGCACGAACTGCGACGAAGAAGAACAGGGACCACCACCATCTGTTGTTACTCCGTCAGCTCTCCGATCTGTTGTTGCTCCGTCAGCTCACCAATCTGTTGCTCCGTCCGTAACGCGCCTCGAATGATGCTCCCCGATCTAGGTGATCATATGTTTTTCCGGATAGCCTTAAAAGACATAAGGAGATAATGGAGCCCGCCGACGTAGACTTCCCCGTTGGGCTCGCAGAACGTCCCCGACATTCTTTAGTTCTTTGTTGCGTTTGCAAACAAATAGCATTCTTACTCATGATTCTCTCCTCCCTACCCTAGCCATTGGTCTTCACATAAAAATCCATGCCTTCCATTGTTTCCTTCTAAATTCCACCCACCCCTCCCCCTTGATTAGCAACGTTCATGGCTCAAAAGATCAGCTCGTATGCTTTCTCCATCTAGCACCCGTGCATGTAGTACATACAAATAATTTATTTAGGCCTTATGCATACTACATATGGACGCATGGACATACACGCATATTTGAGTACATTCGTAAATTTAGAAATATATATAGAAAATGCACAAATACGCATAAAAACATAATAATACAACTCGACATTGTAGAGATGAAGGTGCACATAGATTTATCACATCACTCACGCATATATTCTTTTTTACACATTTAAATACATATAATTCATGCACGTCATACACATGATCACACATACATATTCTAATACAAAACACACACACACACACACACATACATATATATATATATATATATATATATATATATATATATATATATATATATATATATATATATATATATATATATATATATATATATATATATATATATATATAACACAAATCCAAAAGATTCCAAATGCTATATCTTTAAGTTGACAGTCACTCACAAACACTCAATCACACACACAATGAATTGTCATTAAAATATGCATTAATACACAGAAAACAATGCAATGATAGGGCATATTTAGGATCTAGACACTTCAATGAAAGTGTGGGAAACTCTAGAAAAGTTTTACTCTGCTTCAACCAAAGCTAGGAAGATTCATTTGAAGAATGAACTCAATAATATGAGGAAGATACCTAGTAGCAACATCAATGATTACATTCTGAAGATCAAGGAAGTAAGTGATGCATTGAGATCCATATGCTGTCACACAAATGATGATGACCTAGTTGCATGTAATTGAATAGATTTAGGGATGATGAGAAGTGGAAGGCTTTCACCACTTCTGTATATGGCAGGGATATTCTTCTTGACTCAAAGCAATTAGTAGCCTTAATGGTTACTAAAGAGCTGAACATTGGAGGCTCAAAGGCAAAGGACAATGAAGCCCAAGCATTTTATGCAAGTAGAGGAAGAAATCAAGCTAGAGGAAGAGGAAGGCAAAGAAGGGGATCAAATGGAAACTTTGATCTAGATCAAGGAAGCAAGTTCTCTTCATCAAGAGGAAGAGGCAAGTATAGAGGAAGAGGAGGAAGGTACAATCAAGCTAGAGACAACGCAAATGGATGCTACATATGTGCAAGCATGGCAACATGCAAGGGACTACCATCAGAGAGACAAAAAAACTCTTCATACAAAGGGATAGGTAATTATGCTTCTACTTCAAATGAGAATGAAAGCATGTTAGCCATGATGTAGATGAGTGATTACAAGACAAAAGGGTCAAGCATATGATACATTGATACCGGATGTGGCAATCATATGAGCTGCAACAAGGATTTCTTCTCAAATATGAAGGTATCATCAAGCAAAAGGCATGTGGGGACATAGATGATACCCCCATGCCATTACGCATATAGGTGATGTTATGTTGGATTGTTCTCATAAGAGTAAGTGCTTGAAATATGTTCTTCCTATTCACACAATTACGAAAAACTTGTCTCTATGGGCCAAATGGTTAAGAGGGTATTACATGTCAAATTCAATAAGAAAGGATGCTTTGTGGAAAATGCCAAAGAAGGGTAAAGATTGGTAGCCAAAGCGAGAAAGAAGGGAAGGCTATTCGTATTGGATGTGAAGCCAAACTTCAACCACACAACCTACTTCACATATGGAAGCAAAACAGTAGCGAAATTGGATCTTTGGCACAAGAGGTATGGACATATCAATACTTAGAGATTGAAGGACATGGAATATCATGCAAACGAGAGCAAATGAGATTACCATTTAAGAAGAGTAACAATGTGAGTTATTATCCTCTTGACCTTGTTCATACAAATGTTTGCTGGCAACAAAGGAGAGCTCAAATGGAGGTAATAGGTATCTTGTAATGTTTAAGGTTAGATGGAGGGGGAGAATACTTCTCCCATGAATTTTCTGATTTCTTGGAGTCAAATGGCATCAAGAGACAAATCACATGCATATACACACCACAACAAATTGGTGTAACAGAAAAGAAGAATATGTATATCGCAGAATATGCAAGGGCTATGATGAAGGAGATAGGAATGCCAAACTCCTATCGAGATGATGAACAACTAGAACCATACACATCATGAAGAGAGCATCCACATCAGGTATACATGCTTCAATACCATGTGAAGCTTGGTATAATAGAAAACGAGGTGTAACATAAGATGAGAACCTTGGTTCTACCGAGGTTCACTGATAATCCTCTGTGTGTGCAGAAATCGTCTAGCCCGTGTAGGTGATGCTGCAGACCCTGAGCAGACTCTGAAACCAACACAATATCATCAGCATATAAAAGAATATGGACGGTGGTCCCTCGTATCTCAATGCCCTCCCCTCCCTGCTCTCGTATGAAGTGCATTATCTCGTCAATGTATAGAACAAAGAGGGGAAAGAGAGGGCATCCTTCCTTCACCCAGATGGTGCTAGCAAGTGAATTGGATAGGCCGTCTGGGCATCTAACTCTACCTTATACTCTCTCATATAAGGTGTAGATCCCCCGTATCATCTCCTTCGGTGCCTCGATATTGAGTAGACGTCTGAAGAGCCGCTCCCTACGAATTGTGTCGAAGGCTTTGCGGAAGTCCACAAAGCAGCAATATAATCTCCTCTTCCTCACTTGGGCCCGGTCGATTAGGCATCTCAAAGTGAAGATGTGGTCAACGGTAGTGTAATGTCCTCTGAACCTTGCCTATCCTAGAGCCGTGATGCCCTTTCTCTCGGCGAGAGTGCTACTATGTCTCTAGCACTGCTCCATATAACTTGGCCAATATCGGGCGAATCATGATCGTCTAGTATGTGGCTCGATAAATAACATCTCCTGACTTATGAATGGGCACAATGATGTGCTCAATCCATGAGTTAGGGAACCCTTCAACCAGTGCTCGGTTGAAGAGGTGGGCTATGAGCGGTGCTAGAGTCGTGCATCCGTAGATGAGATGCTCTGTCTGTAAATCGAACTGGTCATGGTCCCTACCATGCTGTAGATGAGTAATGGCGCGGGTCACCGTAGTCGATGTGAAGAAGTCAAAGGTACTGGGGCGTGAGCTCTATGGCGTGGAAATGGGGTGCTTGTTCGGGATCTCGTATAGGCTCTGTGCATAACTATGCCAAGTGCTCGAGTCTCGAATGGGTGTTTGCTTCCTCCTCTCTCTTAGATGTCGCCACGCAGTGCAGATATCCCAATATTGTCTCTCCTCCCATTCGTGCCGCTTGTGGCGGGTAAGGCTCTGCATGCGGCGCAGTGCCTGTCTGTGTGTGATATCCCCTCTTTGCTCTAAGATCCGTAGATGCTTTCTTAGCTCCCGACAATCTGTATCATACTAGCGGTTTTGGGACATAGATCCAATGCGTGGAGGGTGTGTATGTGTGTGGTGTGGAAAGCTTTGTAGAGCTGAGTCATGTAGGATGGTAGTGATATGTGACGTGAGTGTGTCTAGAGGTGAGAGTGGATCGAGGGAGAGTAGGTGAGTGCAAGTGGTGTGCATAAACATGAGAGAGCTCGTGTGTGAAGTGTATGGTGGTGTGTGGCTCAATGAGTGAGGGAGGGTCTAATGGAATAGGAGATGAAAGTGTGAACGTGATAAATGTGTGATCAACATTGAGTGGACGTCATCCAATACTAAGTGAGGGAATAAGTGAAGCTCCAGAGATGGTACCCAGAATGTAGTCGACCATGCCCCCCCCCCCGGTGAGGGAAACAAGTAAGCGTGTCTGAGCTTGGCCATCGGTGCATCATGTTATATATAACGAGATGATGTGTCCTTCTTAGCTCAAGGAGATGTCTTCCATACCTGGTGGTGTCCCACCGCCGATACTCTACTGGTCCTCATCTCGTTTGGCTTTGTGCTTCTCATGATCCGTGGATGCTTCATGTCATATGACTCGCACTGACATGACTTGGTGTGGCCATTGAAGTGTCTCGTGAGGAAGACTTCACCTAGAGTGCTATAATGTAGTATCTCATATGAGAGTGCCGTGTATGGTGAATCTCTATCCTGAGTCAGTCCCCCACGGTCATGCCTTGCATATCGAGAGCTCCCTGGTGGAAACTAGCATATGGCAATGTATATCCAGCTCTCCAGTGCTATCTCCATTTGGACCCACATGTATTGTGCCTCCTCGTCTCTACCTATGGATCCGGCTCTGTATCTCCTATCTAAATATGATAGCGACACCCCCTGACCCACATCCCATACTCTGTCTGGTCGTGGTTCTGAATGCATATTCCCAGTGAAAACATGCAATGCGCGAGAGGCCCCTTTTGGGCTCTTGTGGGTCTCTTTGATGAAGACAAAGTCATGAGTATCTAGGAATTCCTCTAGTCGGTCTGCCCATGTCCAAAGTGATCCATTGCAGGTCCACACTGCCCCTCTCTGTGGTGTTGCCTCATAGGCCATGTAGCCCTATTTGATAGGGCGTCCGTCTATGAAGACTTTACCGTCACGGTAAAAAGCCTTCCTTCCTTCTTGTCGTGCCTGTAAGATCTAGGGCATACATGTCCTTCTATGTTCTATTTGCATCTTTGTGAGATTCTCATCCACGAATAAGGGTGCTTCTGGGAGACTCCGTAACATTGGTCGTTTTTTGAAGAAAGCTGTTCGCTCCTCTGTTGAGGTCATGTGTAATATCAATGCTCTAGGTTTCGTGCTATCTTTCTCCATTCTCCATGTCCGAGTAAATGGCATATTGCTATATCCCAACTGTTGACATATCTGTGATGCATCCATTTCTGTTGATGTACCTTTAGGTAGGCTTGTGATTCTCAGATGCGTCGAACGTGTCTTTGTCTCTCTTCTTCAAGCGTGTCTTGTACAGGGATGTACTCATTTTTTATTGCATCTTCTTTGACCTCTTTTTTAGTTTTTTTTCTTATTACTTCCACCCAACTATTTTGTGTCGCCTCCATTTCTGATCTAATGTGTTCTTGCATATCCATCTTCCAATCGTTCTTGATTTCTTCCTTGAGGTCATCTAGTTTTGTGATCTCTCCTCCTTCCTTGGAAATCTTCACGTAAATGATTTCTTCTTGAAGCCTATGTGTCTCAGCTTTCCATTCATCTCGGTCTTCTTGGAGAATTTTGATATGATCTTCTAGAGCTCTTATTCTCTCTGTGACCTTCCTCATTTCTTGATTCAGTATTCTGTCCGCCTCTTTCTTTGCTTCTCTCATTGCTTTAGAAATTGAGAGAGAGAGAGAGAAAGAAAGAAAGAAAGAAAGTCATATTAACGTCTTCTGGAGGCCAAACTTGGCCTATGAGACAAAAACCATGTACAAGTGTAGTAACCCTGTGTAGATGATGAAATGAAATAAAAGGTATATCGCGACAGAAAGATATATATAAAGCTGGAAAAGGATGGGGAGATGTGGCTCTGACTCCGCAGATAGTGGCCACCTAATACATGGGGGACATGTGAGTAAAAGTGTGAGTAAAACACCCTAGCTACTGGTGAATGGGTGGAGGTGGGTGTAGTATGTGGTACATCGGGGGTGGTCTGAGTGCCTCTTGAAGGAAGACAACCCATGGAGTGGTGGTGCGCCTATGTTCCATCATGTGGTCGTAGGCTGTCCTGATGCATGAGATATCCTCCTGATATAGTCGTGGTCGATGATATGTGCCCCTGCGTGGTCGGCGCCGTGCTCTCTGTGCTGCTGCCTGGTGGAGCGTGAGCCCTATAGATGGACCTCTCTGATGTAGCTCAGCTCGCTGAAAAAACTCGGTAATGGTCTGCTGCATACTCACCCGTGGCTGATGTGTGGGCTGGAGTGACCGATCTCGCCTCTCGTATGCTGCTGCGAGGAAGCGTCCCAAGCGTCGCTGGTCTCCCATACTCATGCATAACTGGAGTGTCTCCTCTATCTGGAAATGTGCTCGTAGGTCTACATATGCTGGGCATCTGATAACAAAATGCTCCTCACTCTCTACCTCTGTCTCGCATACTGGGCACCGCCTCTCCTCACGGTGGACTCCCCTGGATCGACCCCTCTCAATCTCGAGCCGATGTGATGAAACCCGGAGCTGCCCAATGACGACTCGAAGCTGGTGGGGTAGATATGTCTGCATGTATCTCGGAATCTCGATGAAGCCCTCGTCCGATATATGTAGAAAATGCTCACGGTAATAGAGCATTTTCGGTGGCAATGTATCCCTAGGGCTCAGCCATGTCCTCTGTATGTATGTATGCCATATCTCCTGACGAATGATCCTATTCCTCTCCTGATGAGAGAGAGAGTAGGTGGGTGCATGTGAGTCGTACTGTAGTGGTGGTAGCCTGTCTATGTCAGAGAGAGAGAGAGAGAGAGAGAGAGAGAGAGAGAGAGAGAGAGAGAGAGAGAGAGAGAGAGAGAGAGAGAGAGAGAGAGAGAGAGAGAGAGAGAGAGAGAGAGAGAGAGAGAGGGTACATCACAATTTATGTCCAGAAGTTAAGTGAATAGCAGATACAGCTTTAGCACTGTTATTCATTGTTCCTTTGGCTACAGTATTGTGATCTATATGAGATTTTGCCCCTGAAGTTTATTTGGCAGTGCTTGTGTGAATGGAGACTGATATGAACTCGTTCACATGCAGGTGATCTTTATGAACGATTTGTTAACACTTGAATGGTTTTACTGCACAGGTGAAATGAAGGATACATCAATACTAATTGTTGAGCTTGATTCTGGTGAAAGATTCATTTTATCGACCTTTTCAATGGAAAATAATACGAAAGTCATTTCCATTGATCCAACCACAGGGGAGCTTAGCTTCACAAATAAGCATGGATTCGATAAATTCCCGTCAGAAACAGATGCTTTCCAATACATAACTGCTCATTCTCGTTGGCTTGTGAAGAGCAAAATCTATGCAAGGGCCATACTTGGATACGCTGTTATTGGAAATTTTAGTCTTCTTCTTGTAGCAACAAAGCTAAAGACATCGATACAACAACTTCCAGGTGGTGGTACTGTTTTTCTTGTCGAGGAAAGCCAGTGGATTAAAACTAGCTTGCGTAATCCAGAACCGTTATCCAAATCAGAGTTGAAGAACTTGTCAGACCTGCAAGAAGTTGACATTGATGGCATGTACTACTTCTCTGAGACTAGAGATATCACTAGGCCTTTCCCTAGTTCCTACTTGGTCACTGATCCTGACAGGGAGTTCATATGGAATGAATGGCTATCAAAGCCATTCATTAGGCTTGGATTAAGGCATCATTGTGTTGCACTTCTGCAGGTCATAGTTTTACTTATCTGAAAGAGAAAGATCGGTTTGTTTGTACGATTAATTTTATTATATTGTTTTTTGACCTTTTGATGGACTCAAAATCCTCACTATGCCTGTAGGGTTTTGTAGACAGCGATATGTTCACAGATGGTAGAGGTGAACAAGTCATTGTCACATTGATAGCACGACGTAGCAGATTACATCCTGGAACTCGGTATCTCGCCCGTGGTTTGAATGCAGCCTTTAGCACAGGTACAAATTTTTGGAATGAGGAATAGTATGTTCCGTCTGGCTTTTTGACTACATTCTGCTGATTTTCTCACAGGAAATGAGGTAGAATGTGAACAATTGGTCTGGCCAGCTATATTTTCCTTGGATAAGTCTATACCGTTTAGTGTATATGTGTGGCGTCGTGGCACGGTTCCAATTTGGTGGAAAGCAGAGATTAAGTCAACTGTTGCTGAAGCTGAGATTTCAGTCAATGAACAAGATCCATATAGAGGTGCTAATCTGTATTTCTCAAGGCTTGCTTTACGCTACGGTGCACGGCAGTCAAACACGGCCAGTACGAAAAAGAAATCTTTGGTACCCATAGTTTGTGTGAATCTTCTCAAAACAGGCCCTGGGAAGCCTGAATCTGTTTTGGCACATCATTTTGAGAAATGTCTAGAGTTTGTGAACAGTGTAGAGGATTCATTAGTCGATATGGAAGTTCTACTGGAACATTATGACTGGCATTCACAGATCAAACTCGTAGGTGATGCTGGGACTGTGGATGGGCTTTGGCAACTTTTAAAGCCTCATGCCATTAAAATGGGTTTCAAGATGGGTAGTTTTTCGATCTCAGAAAACAGGAGGATTCCGAATTCTGTTGTTGTACCTAATAGGAGTTACCTAGGCGGTATATTCTCAATATCAACTACACAAAGAGGAGTCATGCGGTTTAATTGTGCAGATTCCCTGGACAGAACAAATGCAGCAAGTTTCTTCTCAGCTCTGCAAGTTTTAATGGAGCAATGCAGACGATTGGGCCTTTTCCTCAATTCTAACAAAGGGGATACACGTGTCTCTCTCAATAAAGAGAGGGATTCAATGAGAGGAGGTCTAGGTCTACTTCCACCTGGCTGGGAGAGCCGTTGTGATGCAGTAACAGGAAGGGTCTTTTACATTGATCACAACACGAAGACAACCACTTGGGTTCATCCCTGTCCTGATGAGGCATGGAGTAAATACGATTTAAGTGTGGAAGAGTTTAAAGAAGCGACACTTCCTTCTCCCATTTCAGTGCTTTCAGGCCTTTTCTTGACTGCAGGAGATGTGCATGCTACTCTTTACACAGGGTCCAGAGCCATGCACAGCCAAATACTGCAAATATTTAGTGAGGAGGCTTCCAAATCTAAGCAGTATGCAGTTGCACAGAACATGAAGATCACATTGCAGAGAAGGTATTTGAATGTGATCATGGATAATACTCGACAAAAACAATTAGAGATGCTACTGGGTCTGAGAAGAACAAGGCATTTCCCGACAGTTGTTGATGAAACACGTCAGGTGGTCTCTTGGTCTCCTGCATGTGTTATAAAACCTGTACAAAGCAACTTTCCTGGATTGCATAGTCCCAATGAATTGATCAGTATCAAATCACAAGACTTGATATGGGTAAGGCTCTTGAGGTGTTCTGGATCATATATCTTTTTTTGTGCTAATACATACATTCTCACATTGTCTATTCAGGAGAAAGAACATTGTGAGTCATTATCATCTTCATTGATCTGTAATATATTGTGGTCTTGTTATCTTCAACTTTTTATTTTTTGAAGATCTTATTGTCAGTTAGTGTTACAAGTCAAATTTAACTAAGCCTGGTTTTCTTAGGGAACTTGGATACAAATTATGGCTTGCATCTCATAGATGCAATGTGATATGTGCGACAAGTCAGCTGGTAACATTGTTCCCTTTTGAGGGTAAAACATCATATCGGGTCATTGCGGCACGTGTGAAGAGTGAGTAAAATAAAATCTGAACCAAGGTGTGAGAAGTCAATATTCAGAAGAGCAATACTTTATGCATGTATCAGGAAAATAACATTGTCAGAAAATTTCTATCTTGCTATCAGTAGAGTGTTAGTGTTACAGATGTTCATGCATCTGTATGTGAACTCACATAAACCATGAGAGAGGTATGAATCATGAGAGTAAGCCATAGACACGATAGACAGCAAAGATAAACATAAAATTGAGAGAATAGATTAATGGCATAAGAAGTCCATACCAAAAGATTAAATGAAACATGCGATGTGAATGTGTGATAGCAGGCAAATTGAAAATTTGAGTAACCGCATATCAGATTTTGGTAACTTTTTGAACTCTCAACTTGAAAGCTGCTTCTGAAGACGGATAATATGCCAGATGATGAGAGAGACCAGCAATGTACGAACCTTAAGCTGGTAACGACACAGTATCTGCCTACACAGCATGTGTGCTGAAATATATGCTAGCTGATATCCGTAAAGACTGCTGCAAGGCTGCTTATATAAGCATTTATGTGTTGGCAAAAGCAACAAAAATATAGTAATTGGGCAACTTTCCACTAGGGGAAGGCCAACCTGCAGGTCTATATGGTGGCTAGAATTAGAGTCGTTCTTAAAAATTGCTTAATAACCATCTGATAAGAAAGGAGAGATAGAAAGCAAATTCTTCTACATTTCAAGTACATATAAAACATTAGAAATCGTGAATTCACCATCTGCTCTTTACTTTGCTCTTTACTTTAGTGTGATTTCTCCAACACCAACTACACCCCAAATCATGACCATCTGCTATGGTCACCCTTCTATCTGTAGAGTTAGTAAGGGATGAAAATACCTTCTCGCAATCTGTCATGTGCTTAGTAGCTCCAAAATAAAAATTCCAAGGATTTTTTGATATTGCATGCAATGTTGCTTGATCAAAAGACACCTCTTTTATGCTAACATATGAGTTACTTCAAAGTTTTTGGTTCTCCGAGTTACGTTCACATTGAGAAAAAGAATTGTGGTAAGCTTGATGTAAAAGCCATTAAACTTGTCTTTATTGATTATGCAATCGAAAGCAAAGGATATAGATTCTATGTTCCAAAAACAAGTAATATCCTACTATAAAGCAAATGCATATATTGTAGTATATGCAAAAAGTCAGATTTATGATAAGAAGGGAGAGATTCTAGATTTCATAAAGGAAGATGATTATGCATCTTTTAGAAGGAATTTGGATTCTTACATTCAGCCATACAAGAGGGGTGATGAACATTCTCAAACCCTAAAAGTTGCACTTGATAAAGGTAAAGAGAAAGTTTCATTTCCTGAATCTATATCTAGTCCGTCAATGGTCTTCAATACTTCTTGAAGTTCCAACTTATGAAGTTGGAGAAAGTTCAAGAATTCCAGAAGAAAGAGATACCGAAGAACAAGAAGATATTGCACCAATTTTCAAGAACACTCCGAGGTGGTTATATCAAACTTGGAAGGATAGTGGTATAAAGAATTTCATAGGTAGAACAAGAAGTAAGACAAGGAAAGAACAAGCAGATCGGATAAATTATGCAAAACATTTTAAGATTCATAACATTTTAGTACTAACTTCAGTAGAGAATGAACTGGCTAATGGAAGCTTTGTGAGTTATGAAAAGATATAAAAACAATTGGTGTTAAGTGGATCTGCAAAATCAAAAGAAAAGAAGATGGTACTATTGACACGTATAAAGCAAAGTTAGTTATCAAAGGTTATGCACAAAAGAAAGGAATTGACTATGATGAGACTTTTGCATCTACTTCTAGAACGATAGTAGTCAGAAGAGTATATTCTCTTGTCGCATTCTTTGGTTGGAATGTATTTCAGTTAGATATCAAAACAACTTTTCTTAATGGTGATCTTCACGAAGATGTTTACATTTTGCAGCTAGAAGGTTTTGAAGAGATAAGTAAAGAGCATTTAGTATGCAAGCTTATCAAAGCATTGTATGGTTTAAAGCAAGCATCAAGAGCACGGTGCGAGAAGATACGTCTTGGTTTTGAAAACTTTGAAGCTTCGCCTAGTGCTTATGTTAAAGCAGAAAGATTTCTTAATTATTAGTATCATATATGTTGATGATATGATTATGATAGGTCCCAAGGATTCATACCTTCAATTTTTTAAAGCACAACTTAAGCATACATTTGATGTGAATGATTTAGGTATTTTACATTATTATCTTGGGATTGGGTTCAAATACAGGAATGAGTATATCTACATAACAGGACAAAAATACACTCGGAAATTATTGGAAAGGTTTGAAATGACAAATTCCAAGCCTATGCAAACGCCTATGGATGGTAATGTGTCAATACAAGAAGAAATGGTAATGTGTCAATACAAGAAGAAGTGGATTCAGAACCTTTTGATGCTACTTTGTATAGTCAAGCAGTTGGTTTCTTGATCTATTTATGTAATACACGTCCTGACATTGAGTTTGCAACTTTTGAAGTATCCAAGTTCATGCACAGTTTGCTTAAGATTTATTGGAAGACAGGTTAGAGATATATTTACAGACATAAGAAGTTTTATAGATATTTGTACCTCATGCCATCATGACATTGAAGGAGGGATATTTGGAAACAATGTTAAAATAGCACAAAACCCTAATCTCGAGAAACCCTAATTTTTTGTACTTAACCGAATTTTGGTCATAGAAGGTAAAAAATTATTTTTAGCTCACCAGATAGTACTTGAGGAGAGCTTTCATTTGATATATAACATTTTGTCATCAGAGGTCCAGAAATGCAAGAAAACCCTAATCTTAATTTTTGGTCAAAAAGTTTTTTTGCATAATATGAATCCTCATGTCATGTACATTTAGGAAAGCTAATCACTTACCAAAATGATGGTCAAACAAGGAGATCACAACTGATTTTTGCTTCAAAAGCAAGATCATGAATTAAAAACCTATCGCATGTTTTTTGGTTTTTTGCAAAATCATTTTGGTTTTTCGTGGTTTTTATTGAATGGGAACTTAAAGCCTATATAATAAGGGCCTGGGCCCTGGGGTCATTGTTGAGAATCCATCCAACTCACTCAAGTCCTATTGAAGTGCTCTATCACTTGGAGGAGGTGTACCCAACCTTTGATGCAGAGTTGGAGGAGATTTTGGCAGCCAACCATGAGCTTTAGTTGAGTTTTGTAAGTAACACGTTCTAAATTCAGTTCTTCTTTTGTTGCTGTTGTTGCAAGGCTTTGTGTCTTCCACTTCAACACAAAGAGGAGTTTCTCTTGCTATTTAGGTCAATTTTTGATTCAGGGTTTTTGAAATCTTAATTTGAAAATTAGGGTTTATTGAGAACACTTCTATACTGTTTCTATTCACTTCAATCTCACATACACATACTTTTCATACCTCTTAGGCACTTCTTACGCAAATTGTTATATCTAGACCCCTAAATTTAGCCTAGATTCAGTATTGTAAGCATACATTTAGTTTTGTATTATTTATACACATTGTAATTTGATATTCATAATAGATAGTGTAGGTAAACATTCAACTTACTGTTACACTTTGAAAATTGTGTATTCTCTCTCTATTTCTCATTCATCTAGTTTTGAGTTTTAAGGTGTGTATCCTAAGGTTCATGTGCTGGAAGATCTTGTAAACGTGTAAATATTATTATTAGGGCCCACCTCACTTCCAACGTCATCGTGGTTTGAGTATACATAAGTTGGATATTAAAATTGCATTTTTTGAATGGTGACTTACATGAAGAAGTGTATGTATTTCAATCTGTTTGAGATGTCATATTTGGGGCATTTACATCATTATTTGGACATTGAGCTTATGCAAGTTGATGGATGAATACCTTTGTGTCAAACAAAATATATTGACACATCATTGCAACATTTTGTCTTTGAAGATTGCAAACCTATTATCACTCCCATGGAAATAGGTTTATGGTTGACTCTTCATGATGTTGGAGATGCATTTGATGTTATTCTCTATGAGCAGGCTGCTGGATGCTAGATTTTCTTGTGCATGATGCGGCTGTTGGATGTTTGAATTACTTGTGCATAACGCGGCTTGATATTCAGTTTGTTGTCTCTTAGATAAGCAAGTTTATGCATTGCTTTAGTGTCAAGCATTGGCGGGCGGTTTAGCGCATCTTTCGCTACTTGAGTGCTACTTGGCTACTTGGATTGTTTTATCCGAAGTGGGGATCATTATCGCCACATTTATATGCTCTTTCTAATTGAGGTTGGGCTTGTTGCTATGACATTCGTGTGTCCACAAGTGGTTTTGGCTTCATGCTTGGCAGCTCATGCATATCTTGGTTGAGCAAGAAGCAGCTTACTATGGCCACTTCTAGTTGTGAGGCTTAGTATAGGGCAATTTTCATAGAGACTGATGAGTGTGTGTCGTCGAGATGCCGTTTGGCTGATTTGGTGTACAGTCAGAGGCTAAAGTGCATTGGAAGTTGCGAGGAACCCTATGTTCCATTCTCACACAAAGCACATTGAGGTGCATTATCATTATGTTAGGGAGAGGTTCTCTACTTGAGAGATCAGTTTGGCTTATATGCCCACATAGAATAATGTTACAAAACTTTTCACAAAGGCTCTGCTAGGGAGAAGTTTGAGACTTTTCGCAAAGCTTTGGACTTAACTTCCTTTTGGGGATTAATCTCTTTCGACATAACTTGGCACTTCCTTATACATGAGCACAAGCTCCTTGTTCATTGCATCACTCCGAGGGGGGAGTTGTTGATATATTTCGGTAGTGATGTGTTTGAACACATGTAGGATTGCCAGGACACTTTTTTCCCTCTTTAGGAGGTTTTTTTTTCTGAGCTTGTATATATCCGACCTGAACGGGTCACTTAGCTTCATACATTCACTTGGTAATACATTCAGTATTGTGTTGTGCTCCAAGCTTCTTCTTCTTCTTCCTAGTGTTGTTCATGTACTTCTGTAGACCTCCAACTCCAACAAGTCGAAGTATCCTCCAATATTGGGCTTGTGCATCACAATGATAGAATCATTTGACTGGTGGATATGAATTTGAATAAGCTTTTTTGTGTCAATGCATACCATTTCATGCACGTTTTATCATCATATAAAATTGAGTTGTTGTGGAAATACATGATTAAAGTTTTCAAAGGTACATAATGCATTTCATTTTATCTTCTTGAGTAGTCTGAACAGTTGCTGAAAGATGGGGTGCTTGCTATCTTTTAGGTCTACAATTTGGACTGAAACAAAAGAGATGGAGGTTTGGGAGGGGGGTTGTTTGTTGAATGTTTTTTGTAGCATGTCATATTTAAAAAGTTAAACAAATTGTTTTTTTGTATATTTCTGACTCTTTAACTGTTTCGCAGGTTTGTCCTGCTACAGCTGAAGTGGTAGAGGTCTTCATTTTTTTGAGAAGTCCTTGCCATATTTGTCAGCTCCTGTTGACTATTGCGCATGGATCAAGTGATGACACCTCTCCTGCATCATTTGATGTGAGAGCTGGCCGCTATATTGATGGTTTGAAACTAATTTTGGAGGTTGGGTGAGATCAACTTCTCAGATTTCATGATGTAGAGATTGGATTTGTTACGTGTTTTATCTTTTTCATATTATATGCAGCCTCTATTGAATTATTTATATGTGAATTGTAGGGTGCCACTATACCTCGATGTGCAAATGGAACCAGACTACTTTACTTGCTCCCTGGAGTAGTCAATCCCGAAGATGCCGCTATTATGGGTGCTGGATCAAGAGAAATGGGGGAAAATCAGTTTCCTTGGTTATATGAATTTGAGGAGCAAGAAGGTGAGATTGACTTTTTGACCAGAATTGTGGCTATCACTTTCTACCCAGCACTGCCAGGGAAGACTCCAATGACTCTTGGAGAGGTAACATTCGTCTCTCTGGAACATATGTAGTCCATGTTTTAGGAGGGCTTTCAGTTTCTTTTAAAGAGCATGATAAAAGTGTCTTTTCTAAATGTAGATTGAAGTGCTTGGCTTTTCTCTTCCATGGGAGAATTTTTCATCCACTAATGATCCATGGGTAGAAGCATTTGCTACTGCTTTACACAATGAGGATCAGAATAATAGCAAAAACCCTTTTTTGGCATCTGATGCAACGTTTCTCAGATCAGAGACACAGTTGAATGGATTCACAAAACCCTTAACAGATTCCGGAAGCATAGGTCATGGATTGGACTTGTTGACTGGTGACTTTCTGGCACAGCCAACTGCAACAGAGACAGCAAGCCGGAGTCATTCGCCATCAATGACAGCATCACAGAGCTGGGATGAACTGCTATTTGATTCAACAGATCCTCTAGATGCTTTTGAAGATCCTCTACGTCATATTGAAAATGTGAACAATATTACAGAAGTAAAGACAGGATCAGATGAATATCTTGAGTGTCTGAGGGCATTCTGTGGGAACAACATGGTATGAAGCTCTAATTGTTATTAGATGAGCCACACATGTAGAGGTCTATCTGCATAGAAGATAGGGGAAGGAGGGAGGAGTATGATTATTGATAATTCATTCTTGATCTTCTTTGTCAGCAGGGTAAACGGTTAGGTTTCTCAGAAGCTGTAGAACTTGAAATCATCCGATTTGGTCTTCAATTGTCTGCAGCAGCAAGGGACCGTTTGCTTCTCTCTGTTGGAAGAGACCCTGCATCAATTGATCCAAATCGTTTACTACCACCTTATTATTCAGTACAAGTAGTCCAGGTTGCTATGCAGCTTGCTGCAATGAATAAGGTTGCGGTTGAAGATGATGTTTTGTCTAAAATTGGTCTTAGTGACCTGGCACCAGAAAGCTCCCAAGAGAAAGACAGTCTTGTCATCTGTGAAATTCATGGAAAACAAGAAAGTAGGAAATTAAGGTTTCATCCTCAGACAACAGGGGTTGTATCTTGCAAGAGCTGCAATCGCAAGGCATGTGCCTCCTGCAGGGTTTGTAAGGAGGAGGCTGGTTTAGCAGTGAATTCTGGCTCTGTGCCTGGAAACCCTATGCCTGCCTTTCAAACTTTGAATTGGAATGACTCCATATGCAGGAAGTGCTGTCAACAGCTTGTTACAGATGCCCTCCTTTTGGACCATTTAAAGAATCTTGGATCAAAAAGAAGAAAAGGCATGATAAAAGAAGCTTCAGCAAAGGCCGTGCTGGAAATTTATGGCAATAATATTGCTGATTTTGGTGGGGTTCTTTCTGAAAGCTTCCATGTACAAAAGCAGCAGTTGGAGGCCCTCCTCAATGGTGAGAAGTCATTAGCTCAGTATCCAGGGGCAAGCTTGCTAGTGAGTGTAAGTCATCAACTTTGGCTCAGATTCATGCACATGAAACTAATTGTTAGTGTATTCTGACACTGATTGTGTGATGTGTGCAATTCTTTTTAGTGCAGAAATACTGAGTTTCATATATCTGTGATTTTTTTGTAGATGATAAGCCTTTTTCCTTTTCTCTTTTCTGTCAGGGGGCAATAGTGGGAAAGAAAAACAAAAATCACAAATCAGTTTTATTTATTTAATGAAGTGCAATCATCTATGCCATCGCTGAAAATGTACTTGTAAATGCATACCCATCAAACAGGGCACTTGATTCATTCAGCATGATTTCACACAATTACTTCCATTCAGGATTTTTCAATATGTTCTTTCTTGTTTTCTCCATTATCTTTTGGCTTCAATCAAGGCTACACATGAACTATCTATGACAGACGGTGTTATGCAGTTAATACATGCTGTCATGTGGCCTTGCTGTTAATCATATAAGCTTTTAGAGACTAAAATGGTAGAGATGCTTCAAATCGATGAGAGCTTCAATCATGCAATCCTCTTGAATCACCTTGATGGTGCATGTGAACACATTGTATCTTAGAGGATGACAAACATCAGCCGTATCTAAGATTCAAAAGAGAGGTGAAAAGCATAGTTGTAAGAAAATCTTTAGGGCATTCACTCTGTGTCTGAAATTCTCGACATGAATAACATGTTGATAAAGCTTGCAGCTGGCTTTAACTATATATGTCAATCATGAAAATTGGTGTAGAAGTAAAACACTCAGGATACTCAAGAGTTCTGCATAAATGGGTATCTGCATATGAAGCAACACAAAATCGTTGTCTGTGCTGTAATTTATATAATGTCATGATCATGGTAAGCCATGAAATATAGAGATAGAATAGGCATATGAATTATCTGAGCCTTAGGAATGTTGTACAGATCATCATGTGAGTAGTTTTATAGCGAATCATCAGTATTTTGAAGGTCATATGAAGTGTTACAGTCCCAAGAATTCCTGTGGAGGCATGAAATTAGAATTCTTGTGTTTTTTCATTTCAAATAATTTAGAGGTGATTGAGTTCTATTCGGTTTATTAATTATGGTTGCTAAATACATCTGCCCAGTTGGAGTTAATTAAGGATGGAGAATGCAGGTGGCTTCTCATTTCACATCTGTTTTTGATGGTCATGTATTCTCTGTAATCTTGTTAGTTGCTGAACAAGAAGAATATGCAAAGCCAAGTTTTGGGGCTCTCGAATGCAATATAGTTTGTTTCCTGATACACTCAATCTCACTATTCTATTATCAGTGAACTTGAGTAATTTGTGGTGATGCATAAGTCCCCCCCGGCTGTGGGAGTGGTGGTGATAGTGTGTTCTTTGGTCTTGGGGTGTCCTATTCGTTTATATATCATGCTGCATGCATCTTGTGTCTACTTACTAGTTCTCAAGGTACGGAATTACATTGTTATTTATCCATCATATTACATATGAAATTCTAACTTTATAACAATCGAGTGTAATCTCATCATTATGCGTTTGTTACATATAGATCTTATTTTCTAGTAATCATTACAATGCATGTAATTCCTGTTAGTTTGCTTGGTATGGTGAATGAATTTCAGACATGCATGAAAGTCCTATGAGATATTCCATTCATTCTCCCTTTCTCATTCTCATTCCTTTTCTTTGTGAGCCATCAAAAAGGCTTGCTAAATTATATATTTGGACTGCTACAAGCTGATCAAAAGCTTAATATAAAGATGCGTGGCAAGTGCAAGATTGAAATTGAAGGTTGATTTGGGGAATCTCTAGTCGTGTCATAGCCTTTGTGAAGAAATCTGTGATCCGTGTCTGGGACTGGTTAGCGTCTTGTCTCACCAAGCTCTCTCTATGTCGATGTAACTTGAGCATGAACAAGCAAACACATCTGTGGTCCTCATATGCCATGACTCTAGCGAGCAATTCAAAACCTTCCCTGAATAAGCAATCAAAGCGCCCACATATCTCATAATAGTCTGACAGTGACATATGTAATGCAGCTCTGTCTCAATCTCATTGTGACATATGGGACATATCCTGGCCTCTGCTTACACCCCATTGTTTCTGTCAATCTCCATCTTGAGCTGATGCAAAGATGTGCAATATGAAGATGTGCATATTTGACTAATAGCACATCACAGCCCATGGGATAAGTGGGTGTCCATGTATCTGGGCCTCATGATAAAACCATCCTCAGTGAGTTGAAGATGATCCTATAGAAAGCGATCTTCGTGCCCAACTCCTCTGTAGGTTGTATCCAGGTATGCCTATTATCGAGCTGAATCATGTTCTGATGAATGAGCTGGATGATCTTGGGCTATGCGAGAGTCCGAGATGGATCATCCAGCGAGTATTGGAAGGGGGGCATTCTACCCATGTTGAATCCATGTAGCTCAAACAAGATGTCTCTCTCTCACACACACACACACACACACACACACACACACACAGAGAGAGAGAGAGAGAGAGAGAGAGAGAGAGAGAGAGAGAGAGAGAGAGAGAGAGAGAGAGAGAGAGAGAGAGAGAGAGAGAGAGAGAGAGAGAGAGAGAGAGAGAGAGAGAAAGAAAGAAAGAAAGAAAGTCATATTAACGTCTACTTGAGGTCAAACTTGGCCTATGAGACAAAACCATGTACAAGTGTAGTAACCCTGTGCAGAAAATGAAATGAAAAAAGTACTTACTACATAAAGCTATATCGGGCTGGAAAAGGCTGGGAAGAGGTAGCTCTGACTTTGCAGATAATGGCCACCTAATACATGGCAGGCCCATAATGTGAGTGAGTAAAATACCCTAGCTACTGGTGATGGGTGGAGGTGGGTGTAGTATGTGGTACCTCGGTGCTGGTCTGAGTGCCTCCCGAAGGAAGACAACCCAGGTGGTGGTGGTACGCCTCTGCTCCATCATGTGGTCATAGGCTGTCCTGATGCGTGAGATATCCTCCCCATAAAGTCGTGGTCGATGATATCCAACCATGCGTGGTCGACGTCGTGCTCTCTGTGTTGCTGCCTGGTGGAGCGTAAGCCCTCTAGATGAACCTCTTTGGTGTAACTGAGCTTGCTGAAAGAACTGAGTAATGGTCTGCTGGATACCCCTCCGTGTCTGATGTGTCGGCTGTAGTGACTGCTCTCGCCTCTCATATGCCGCTATGAGGAAGCGTCCCAACCGCCGCTGGTCTCCCATAGTCATGCACAACTGGAGCGACTCCTCTATCTGGAATTGTGCACGTAGGTCTAAGTATGCTGCGCATCTGACAACAAAATGCTCCTCACTCTCTAGCTCTGTCTTGCATACTGGGCACCACCTCTCCTCTCGGGGGACTCCCCTAGACCGACCCCTCTCAATCTCGAGCTGATGTGATGACACCCGGAGCTGCCCAATGACAACTCGAAGGTGGTGGGGTAGGTATGTCTGCATGCATCGCGGAATCTCAATGAAGCCCTCGCCCGATATATGTAGAAAATGCTCACGGTAATAGAGCATTTTCGGAGGCAATGTATCTCTAGGGCACACCCATGTCCTCTGTATGTATGTATGCCATACCTCCTGACGAATGACCCTATTCCTTTCCTGATGGGAGAGAGAATAGGTGGGTGCATGTAAGTCGTACTGTAGTGGTGGTAGCCTGTCTATATCAAAACCATGGTGGGCCAGCCAGTCTCGTGTCTGTGCATACCACGAGGAGGTGTCACCTGCCAATGCCATATCACGTGATGCCTGGAAAGCACGATAAGCCATGCGCTCTGTATCCATGCTCCGAAGTCTGTGTAATAGGCATACTGTCTGGAATAGTGCCTCAACTAGCATCGGTGGCGCAGCGAGCTCTGCTCTAATGATATCATGTGGTACTGAAGGCTTGCTGCGGATAAGTCTGGCAATCATGAGAATCTGTGGCCTCTCCAACGCTGTCCATAATGATGTAGCTAATCCCGGTCCCCAAATGGCTGCCCCATACATGAGCGCTGGCGTAACCAAGGTGTCGAAGAGCCACCCCTTTGTGCGGGGCTCCTGAAAATATGCCTGGTGGCACTGTCTCTCCATCAGAGCTAGTGCTGCGTATCCACGTGTGATGCGGTCCCAGGCTGCCTGAGACATAGAGAAGACCCCTGAAGCTGCTGTAAATGTCACTCCAAAGTAAACATATGATCCAACCACCTCGATCGGACCACCCGCTGCTGTGAACAAACTATGCTTGCGTACCTGTGCTGATATATGAAAGATCATGACCTTGGTTTTACCAAGGTTCACAGATAAACCTCTCTGTGCGCAAAAGTCATCTAGACCATGTAGGTGATGCTGTAAACCTGCTGCAGACTGTGAAACCAATACAATATCATCAGCATATAAAAGAATATGAATAGTGGACCCATGTACCTCGATGCCATCCCCTCCCTGCTGTTGTATGAAGTCCACTATCTCATCAATATATAGACCAAAGAGGGTGGGTGAAAGAGGGCATCCTTGCTTCACCCCGATAGTGCTAGCAAGCGGATCCGATAATCCCCCCGGACATCTGACTCTACCAGATACCACAGAGAGAGAGAGAGAGAGAGAGAGAGAGAGAGAGAGAGAGAGAGAGAGAGAGAGAGAGAGAGAGAGAGAGAGAGAGAGAGAGAGAGAGAGAGAGAGAGAGAGAGAGAAAGAAAGAAAGATATATTAACGTCCACGGGAGGCCGAAGTCGACCTATGGGACCGATCAGGTACATCAAAACATTACATTCCACTTGGGGGGAGGCCCTCAAGGGGCTATAATAAAAGGCAAAAATCAAAATAAAAATAAAAGGGCGGGGATGTGGCTTCCAAAGCACTCTTATGACTCATAAGAGTTTCAAAATTACATCAATGTATATTACAAATGAGGGAGATAGCTGTTTCTTCCTATGTGGTATGGGTATGGAAATCTCTGATAATAGCTTGACCGCCTCTGTATACTGCCCACTTTCCATTCTTCCTAGCTTCTCTGACTTTAGTTAACTCTGCTGGTCGATTTTTAAGTTGGAGTGGGGTGAGTTCATCTGCTATCCATACTTTAGTACCTTGTAGTGACTTTGCTTGCTTCATGACAGCTATCTTATCTGACATGTCAAAATAGCTTACCCTTGCCTGAGTTCCTTTGGGTGTGATGAAGACCGGAGACCCTAGATTGATGAAGGGGACCACCTTGGTTAGTTGTGCTTCTAGTACTTCTGTTTCAAGGATGCAGTCATCTTTTAACTCGGGTGCGATGTCCTCCCTGTCCCATCCTAGGGGGAGGCCTCCAATCCTAGAGAGAGAGAGAGAGAGAGAGAGAGAGAGAGAGAGAGAGAGAGAGAGAGAGAGAGAGAGAGAGAGAGAGAGAGAGAGAGAGAGAGAGAGAGAGAGAGAGAGAGAGAGAGAGAGAGAGAGAGAGAGAGAGAGAGAGAGAGAGAGAGAGAGAGAGAGAGAGAGAGAGAGAGAGAGAGAGAGAGATATGCACGTCTTTTGGAGGCCAAACCATGTACAAGTGTAGTTACCCTATGTAGAAGATAAAATGAAATAAAAAGTATATCGCTACACAAAGCTATATAGGGCTGGAAAAGGTTGGGGAACTGTGGCTCTGACTCTGCAGATAGTGGCCACCTAATTCATGGGGGGATCCATAATGTGAGTAAAACGCCCTAGCTACTGGTGATGGGTGGAGGTAGGTGTAGTATGTGGTACATCCGTGGTGGTCTGAGTGCCTCGTGAAGGAAGACAACCCAGGGGGTGGTGGTACGCCTATGCTCCATCATGTGGTTGTAGGATGTCCTGATGTGTGAGATATCCTCCTGATATAGTCTTGGTCGACGATATCCGCCCATGCCTGGTCGGCGTCGTGCTCTCTGTGCTTCTGCTTGGTGGAGCCCTATAGATGGACCTCTCTGATGTAGCTTAGCTCGCTAAAAGAACAGGGTAATGGTCTGCTGGGTACTCGCCTGTGGCTGATGTGTGGGCTGTAGTCACCGCTCTCGCCTCTCGTATGCTGCTTTGAGAAAGCGTCCCAAGCGTCGCTGGTCTCCCATAGTCATGCACAGCTAGAGCGACTCCTCTATCTGGAACTCTGCTCGTAGGTCTAAGTATGCTGGACATCCGATAACAAAATGCTCCTCACTCTCTACCTCTGTCTTGCATACCGGGCACCACCTCTCCTCACGGGGGACTCCCCTGGACCGACCCCTCTCAATCTCGAGCTGATGTGATGAAACCCGGAGCTGCCCAATGACGACTCGTAGGTGGTGGGGAAGGTAGGTCTGCATGTATCTCGGAATCTCGATGAAGCCCGCGCCCGATATATGTAGAAAATGCTCGCGGTAACAGAGCATTTTCGGTGGCAATGTACCCCTAGGGCTCACCCATGTCCTCTGTATGTATGTATGCCATATCTCCTGACGAATGACCCTATTCCTCTCTTGATGAGAGAGCGATTAGGTGGGTGCATGTGAGTCGTACTGTAGTGGTGGTAGCCTGTCTATGTCAAAGCCATGGTGGGCCAGCCAGTTTCGTGTCTGTGCATACCATGAGGAGGTGTCGCCTGCTAATGCCATATCACGTGATGCCTCGAAAGCACGATAAGCAATGCGCTCTGTATCCATGCTCTGAAGTCTGTGTAATAGGCATACTGTCTGGAATAGTGCCTCAACTAGCATCGGTGGTGTAGCGAGCTCTTCTCTAATGATATCATGTCGTACTGAAGGCTTGTTGCGGATAAGTCTGGCAATCATGAGGATTTGTGGCCTCTCTAATGCTGTCGATACTGATGTAGCTAATCTTGGTCCCCATATGGCTGCCCCATACATGAGCACTGGCGTAACCAAAGTGTCGAAGAGCCACCCCTTTGTGCGGGGCTCCTGAAAATATGCCTAGTGGCACTGCCTTTCCATCAAAGCTAGTGCTGGGTACCCACGTGTGATGCGGTCACGGGCTGCCTGAGCCATAGAGAAGACCCCTCATGCTTCTGTAAATGTCACCCCCAAGTAAACATATGATTTGACCACCTCGATCGGTCCACCTGTTGCTGTGTACAAGCTATGTCTGCGTACCTGTGCTGATGTATGAAAGATCATGACCTTGGTTTTACCAAGGTTCACCGATAACCCTCTGTGTCTGCAAAAGTCATCTAGGCCATGTAGATGATGCTGTAGACCTTCTGCAGACTCTGAAACCAATACAATATCATCAGCATATAAAAGAATATGGACAGTGGACCCGTGTACCTCAATGCCATCTCCCCCCCTGCTGCTATATGAAATCCACTATCTCATCAATGTAGAGACCAAAGAGGGTGGGTGAAAGAGGGCATCCTTGCTTCACCCCGATAGTGCTAGCAAGTGGATCAGATAAGCCCCCTGGACATTTGACTCTACCAGATACTCTCTCGTATAAGGCGTAGATCCCCCATATCATCTCCTCCGGAGCTCCGATGTCAAGTAGTCGTCTGAAGAGTCGATCCCTGGGAACAGTGTCAAATGCTTTGTGGAAGTCCACAAAGCAACAATATAATCTCCTCTTCCTCACTCTGGCCTGGTCGATCAGGCATCTCAGAGTGAAGATGTGGTCAATGGTAGAGCAATCTCGTCTGAAACCTTCTTGTCCTGGAGCCCTGATGCCCTTCCTCTTAGCGAGAGTACTCAACTTTGTCTCTGGTACCGCCCCATATAACTTGGCCAATATAGGGCCAATCATGATCGTCCGGTATGTAGCTGGATGCATAGTATCACCTGACTTATGAATGGGCACTATGGTGTGCTCAGTCCATGAGTCTGGGAACCCTTCAACCAATGCACGGTTGAAGAGATGTGCAATGAGCGGCACGAGAGTCGTGCCTCCATAGATGAGGTGCTCTTCCTGTAAACCGAAATGATCATGGGCCCAGCCATGCTGTAGCCGGGCAATAGCGCGTCCCACCATAGTGGGTGTGAAGAAGTCAGAGGTAGTAGGACGTGAGCTCTGCGGTTCGGGAATGGGGGGCTGGTCTTGGATCTCGTATAGGCTCCGTGCATAGCTTTGCCGAGTGCTCGGGTCTCGGATAGGTGTCTGCTGTCTCCTCTCTCTCAAATGTCGCCATGCCACTACACTGTCTCGACTCATGAGCAAATCGTAAATATCCCAATACTGTCTCTCCTCCCAATCTCGTCTTTTGCGGCGAGTAAGGCTCTGCATGCGACGTTGTGCCTGTGTGTGCGTAATATCTCCTCTATGCTCTAAAATCCGTAGGTGCTTCCGTAGCTGACGACAATCTGCATCATACCAACGGTTCTGGGGCATGGATCCTGTGCGTGGAGGGTGCATATGTGTGCGTTGTGGGAAGCTGCAGAGAGCTGAGTCCTGTAGGATGGTGGTGATCTGTGATGTAAGTGTGTCAAAAGGTGAGAATGAATTGAGGGAGAGTAGGCATGTGTGTAAATGGTGTGCATAAACGTGTGAGAGCTCGTGTGTGAAGTGTATCGTGGTGTGTGTCTCAGTGGGTGAGGGAGGGTCTAATGGAATCGGAGATGAGAGTGTGAATGTGATAAATGTGTGGTCAGCACCAAGTGGGCGTTGTCCAATACTAAGTGAAGGGATGAGTGAAGCTCCAGAGGTAGTACCCAAAATGTAGTCGACTGTGCTCTCACCTCCCCTGTGAGGGAAGCAGGTAAATCCGCCCGACCCTGGCCAAGGATTCATCCCGTTATATATAACGAGATGATGTCGGCTGCCTAGCTCGAGTAGATGTCTGCCATAGCCGGCGGTG
Organism: Ceratopteris richardii; assembly: GCA_020310875.1. NCBI lineage: Eukaryota > Viridiplantae > Streptophyta > Polypodiopsida > Polypodiales > Pteridaceae > Ceratopteris > Ceratopteris richardii. The sequence goes on from CM035409.1 coordinate 167,333,415, forward strand.
TCCTGACCCGTATTTGCCGATACTCTTCCGGTGCTAATCTCATCCCGGTCTTTGGCCCTCATGAGATGTGGGTGATCCATGTCGTATGCCTCGCACTGATGTGACTGAGTGCGGCCATTGAAGTCCCCCATAAGGAAGACTTCACCTAGTGTGCTGTAATGTAGTATCTCATTTGAAAGCGCTGTGTATGGTGAGTCTCTATCTCGGATCGGTCCCCCAGATCCTGTCCTTCGTATCGAGATCCGCCTAGTGGGAAGTAGCATATAGCAATGTAAATCCAGCTCCCCTGTGCTATCTCCATGCGAACCCACATGTATCGTGCCTCGTCATCTCTACCTATAATATGGATCCGGCTCTGTATCTCCTGTCGAAATACGATGGCCACTCCTCCCGATCCTCGCGCTGTACACTGTCTCGTCATGGTCCTGAATGCAGATTCCCAATGAAAACCTGCAATGCGTGGTAGACCTCTCTCTGGGCTCTCGTGTGTCTCTGTGATGCACGCAAAGTCATGTGATGCTAGGATCTCCTCGACTCTTGTCGTGTCCAGAGTGCCTCGTTGCAGTTCCACACTGCTCCTCTGAGTGGTGTCTCCCGGTGTAGTGATGTCTCATAGGCCGCGTGGCCCTATTTGATAGGGCCACCATCTATGAGGACCTTACCATCACGGTAAAAGGCCTTCCTCCCCTCTCGATGTGCTTGGAGTATTTGTGGCATGCAAGCGTGTCGGTGTGCCACGTGCATCCGCGTGAGGTCCTCGTCCATGTAGAGGGCGCTGCCGGTTAGTCCACGTAGTACTATCGATGTCTAAAAAAGACAGTATGTGCCTCCTCAGAGCTCATCTTAAGGATGAGTGCTCGCAAATGCGATGTATCCCTCCCAACCCTCCATGCGCCTGTGAAGGGCATGCTCTCATATCCAAGACGGTGGGTGCTTGTTTTCACTAAAGCTCAAATTTTTGTAGCAATACGACCTATAAAATGAGAGAAATGACCTTCTCTATTAAGTTTGCAACAAGTATGCACTTCCTCAATCTTTGTACATGTCCTCCCACATGAAGTGAGAGAGAATTTCTGCAACAAAGGACCTCTAGATGAAAAAATCAGCAATATGGATGCTGAAAACGACATGTGGGGATAAAAAAAACAATAGAAGAGATTCTTCGCGATGAAACTCTCTAAAAAGCCCAAAATTTGCTTCGCGAAAAAGAAGGTTTTTTGCAATGAAATTCTCCCAAATGCAAGAAAAAGCCTTCAGGTTAACATACAGTGAAGCAAGAAAGCACTTGGAGCAACTTTGTCGCGATGGAACAGCTCAAAGCTCTGATAGCCGTTGAAACAGGTTGTGGAGAGCTACGTCGTGGTGTGCTCGGTTGCTCCAAATGCCAAGGGAGTGGGCTGTTGCGTGAGGAGAGAGAAAGTAGAGAGAGAAGCCTGTGCAAAAATTTGGAGAAGAAGATGGAGAAGTTGAAGTTGAAGAAGGCCCAATCAAGTTATGAGAGATTTGGGACCAAGTCTTATTTATATAAGTGATTTTTAGGTCATTTAGGCATGTTCACACGTGGCCAATGACCAAAAGTCATAAAAATAATGTAAATGCCTATAACTCCCGAATTTGGAGTTCAAAAAGTATAACAAAAATATGTCTCGAAAGCTCTCAAAGAGAGCTTTCACATGGAAGGGTCAAAATATATTAAAAGGAGAGTCCGTGGGGCCTTTATCCCCATCAGTAGTTAGGTGTACCCTACTCATATTATCACAATAGATAGTTATCTTCTCAACGTTCATATTTAAGTCTTCAAATAACTTCTTTAGCCACATGACTTCACATCTAACTTGAGAGCGAAAGCTTTGTACTTACCTTTAGTTGAAGACAAAGCAACTGTGGGTTGCTTCTTTGAGCTCCATGAGATGAGCTTCTTCCCTAGGATGATTGCATAACTACTTGTGCTTCTCTTGTCATCCTTTGAACTAGCCCAATCAGCATCAGAGAATCCTTTGATCTTCAAATCACTCTCAAAAAGATAATATGAACCTTCATTAATAGTGCCTTTGAGATATCTTAGCACTCTTTTAGAGGCAAGAAGACGTGGCACTCTAGGAGCTTGCATGATTTGAGAGAGAACTCTCTCTGCATAGGACAAGGCCTATCTTGTAATTATGGCACATATCAATGAACCAATGATGGACCTATTAAGTGTAAGGGTTGCACTTCATCTCCTTCTATTGAGCTAAGCTTGGTATTGACTTCCATAGATGTTTCAATGGCTTTCAGCATGTGAGACCAAATCTTGCCAACACATCTAGTATTTATTTTGTTTGCATCAACCAAATGCCATTTGATTTGTACACACCCTCAATACCTAAGAAGTACCTTGGCTCTCCCAGTTATGAATCTTAAATTCTGATCCTATCCGCTTCTTTATATCCTTGATTCCTTCTTCATCATCATTGGTTAAGATAAGATTGTCTACATATACACATAGACAGATTTTCACCTTCTCTTTTTGTGAATAGTGATGGATCCACTTTGCTTTGTTTGTAGCCACATTTGAGTAGGTACTTCAGAAGCCTTTGATTCTAAGCTGTAGGTGCTTGTGTGAGTCCATATAAAACCTTTTTCAACTTGTAAACATGAGTTGATTTCTTGCAATTTTCAAATCTTAGAGGCTGCCCCATATACACTATCTCTTCTAGCTCTGTATTCAAGAAGGCATTCTTAACATCTAATTGATATCTTTTCTAGCCCTTACTTGCAGCCAAAGCAATCAGAGTTATACTTGCTGCTTGGCCAAGGCTTTGTGCCTTCTACTTAAACACAAGGAGGAGTTTATCTTGCTATTTAGGTCATTTTTTGATTTAGGCTTTCTGAAACCCTAATTTCAGAATTAGGGTTTTCTGTACAAACAGTTAAAATTGTTTCTATTCACTTCAATTGCACATACAAACACTCTTCATTCCTCTTAAGCACTTGATGCACAAATTCTTGTATCTAGAACCCTAAATTAAGCCTAGATTCAGTTTTGTATAAGCATACATTCAGTTTTGTATTGTTACACACATTGTAATTTGACATTCATATTAGATAGTGTAGGTAAGTATTAAGCTTACTGTTACACTTTGACAAATTGTGTATTCTCTCTCTATTTCTCATTCATCTAATTTCGAGTCTTAAGGTGTGTATGCTTAGGTTCATGTGTTGGAAGATCCTATAAACATGTGAATACTATTATTAGGGCCTAACTCACTTCCAACAACTCTAAATTGAAGTAATCTTATTTTGTTGATTGTTTACTCTTTGCTTTCTCTTTTACTAAATCTAGATATCAATTGATTTTTGGACACAACCAATGAGATGCCCATAATTGAGTGAATGATCACGCTGTGTAGCTTTCAAGTGCATCAATCAAACTTCAAAGGTCCTTCATCCAATTAATTTGGCAAGAAATTTGATGTGTTGTTATAGCTGTCCAAGACTTATCATTGCCATTGTATAATCCTAAATTATTGATTGTGACGTATGAGTATGTCGGCTGCCAGATTTTTTTGAACTTTAGATGAAAATCATGGCCATAAATTGTGAGAGATTGAGATACTTTTTCCATGTTTATATGAAGGTTCTAGGCTTGGCAAAGTGTATCACTTTCCATTCAAGACAGAAGTTGCAAATTTAAGGGCTGTCCAAACTTGCTATGATCTTGGACTCGTAAAGTTTGATGTGTTTGCAAACTTCAAAACATCATATTGCAAAGTTGGGGAAAAAGAAAGTAAGAGTAGAACATGTATGGAAATAACTCGGAACTTGTTTGGAAATTGGAAGTAAAAATCTAATTCACAAGGTTTGGCTTGAAGGATTCTTGTTGGCTATTGACAATTTGAATAATCACTTACAAAGGCATAGATAAGACTGTCATACATAGTGTAACTCAAATATATGTAGGAAATGTAACCCATCATTGGCATACACATAAATAGACTAAGGCAAGAGAAATTCATAAAGGAAACACGATAAGATATGTAATTTAGGGCATCATCTCAGCATCTGGGCATCATATTGCCATGGAATATAGTTGCATAGGGTTCACTATGATGTACAATCAAAGTCTAAAAACGTTTTATGTTTTGAAAATGCTTCTTATTCATGGTAAACTGAGAAGTTTTTGAACTATAAGTGGAATCCTACCCATTTGAACTGTTGGCCACTAGGCTCTCTACCCAAGTTCATACCCTATGCTGTGAACTTTAAAATCCATTCTTATTGTCTTGATAGAAAAAAAAATATTATTTCAAAATGTTAATGACAAGTTGTCCTCATTTATGTTTTCATTATTATCTTTCCTCATAATTGTTTCTCCTTCAAGGTTCCTTTGGCTAGCAACACTGATGCCTTACTAATAGACACTATGATTGATTTCTGTGATGCTTCTACCTAATTTTTGATCTCTTTTTTTCACTCTTTTTCTCTGCCTTCTTCCTTTCCTTTCCTTTTGTTTATCCCCACTGTTCCTCCTTCCTTCACAAACATCTGGGATTTATATTGCCATGGAGTAGAGTTGCATAGGGTTCAGTATGATGTTCGGTTAAACTTTGAAAACATTTGATGTTTTAAAAATGGTTCTTATTCAGCAAGTTTTTGAACTCTAGGTGGAATCCTACACATTTGAACTCTTGGCCACTAGGCACTATACTCAGATTCATACCCCACAGTTAAACCTTAAAATCCATTCTTATTGTCTTGGTACAAAAGAATTATTATTTCAAATCACAAATTGTCCACATGTATGTTATCACCGATATCTTTCCTCATAGTTGTTTCTCCTTCAAGGTTGTCAGTTCTGTTGGCTAGCAACATCGATTCCTTACTAATAGGCACTGTGATCGATTTCTGTAATATTGGTTCTCCCTAATTTTTCTTCTTGTTTGTTTAACTCTTTTTCTCTGCCTGCCTCCTTTTCTTTCCTTTTGTTTATCCCCACTGATAAAAGAAAAATGAAAAGGAGAAAGAAAGCATTGTACCTCTTTCTTTCAAGGAGATGGAAAGCATTGGTCATCTTTCTTTTTCTTCCGAACAAAAAAAGCCTTAGAGAAGAGAAGAAAAGAAATATAAAAATCCATAATCCCCCTTCTTTCTTCTTCTCTCTCAGTTAGAAATTGTTTATCTTTCTCATTATTCATTTGGGATCTTCATTACTTGCTATAATTAGTCCTTTTGGTCTCCAGGTTGATGCAGCAGAAGACGCAGAGTCACCCCTGACCTTGCTTACAGATCCATTTATAGGATCTCAGAGGGGGTATTGGAAAGCTCCGTCTAGTGTCTCAAACGTGATGTTCACAATTGTTCTATCAAGTTTGTCAGCTGTAACGGGTCTGATCCTGCTTGTTAGTTCTTGTGGTTATTCATCACACGATATACCTATTGTAAGATTTTTATCATAAACAATAACATCAATCTTTGCTTGCATCAACTTGCTTACGTTCTTCTTACATTCTTATGCTCTGGATAGTTGGAGGTCTGGTCAGGCAAGTGGATCACAGAAACAGATCGTAGATTTCTTGGAAGATGGGATCTCAAGAATGAGGTAGCAAGATCACCTCATCTTTGTGGACCAGAATCTGCAGGGCAACCTTTACGTGCTATTGCTCTCAGATTCAACAGAGATGAGAATTGTCGCATTCTGTGGGTTAAACTTTCTCTTCAAAGTCCCTCGAAAGCATCCCTTGACTCAAAATTTGACCTACTGAGTTTGGGTACATCATCAACGATCAAACAGAGATCATTTGGAGTTTCTTCTGACATGCCATTCATTCATGCAAGAAGGATCATAGTACTGGGTGAGCATATTCTGGATACTGCAGGTCCTGCAGCATCAGACCTTTCTATGAAGCAAGCTTGGAGAAACATGCTCGAACAACCTGTGTCATATTGTCGTCTCAAGGTATGACATCTGTTTGAGCTTGCATGTTACAAAGTATTATATCCCTCCTTTCCCTACATGCAATCTCTCCAACATCACGTCTATACTCAACGAACATAGGTTTACATTATCACTAGAAAAACAATGGAAGGCTGTTGCAGCCACAGATTAGCGTGAACAAAGTGAGAAGTATCCTCAACTGTAAAGTTTCATGTAGAAAATCTTTCCAAAAATTGTTCTGTACTCAGATAAGCATGTTCATCTTGAATTAATTCTAGAACATGAAATTATTAATTTAGCTGAAACCTGTCTGAAATAGGTCCAGATTGAAGCTGAGGAATACAAAGATAATGATCGAATAGTTGAACAGACTTTTCCACTTTCTGCACCACATATAGCTGGCTTCCGTCTTGATTCTTTATGTACTATCAAGAACACTCTAAGATTCATTCCAACAAATCCCAATAATACGTTGGATCACATTCTGGATTCGCTTGAATGCCTGCTTGTTAATCGTGGCAGTCTATTTATTGGTGTCTCTGCCATTCAGGTACGTAAACTTAAATGATGATGTCAAAGGAAGTTCGCAAATTGTGATGCATCTCTTTTATTTTCTCAAGGTTCTTCATATGTAATTCTTGATTTTATCATGTTTTGGGATTGAGATAAATTATGATTAGAATTAAGATAATTATTATTTATATCATTTAATAAAGGACTATGTAGCATGAATAGGTAACCGAGTGCTCTTTCACGATTCATTAGTTTGCATCTCAAAGTTGCACATCCTGTAGAGAGAGAGAGAGAGAGAGAGAGAGAGAGAGAGAGAGAGAGAGAGAGAGAGAGAGAGAGAGAGAGAGAGAGAGAGAGAGAGAGAGAGAGAGAGAGAGAGAAAGACTTTTTAACGTCTATTAGAGGCCAAAATCGGCCTATGAGACAAAACATATACATCAGTATGATCCAATCCACTGTGATCCAAAACGAAAATAAAGTGTGAGTACTACAAACGGGTATAAAAGGAGGGATAGTAGCTGGCATCAAGGGTGTGGGGTGCTATGGGTATGCACTCTATATGCTCAATGGGTGAGATACAAACATGATATGCATAGGGAGGGGAGGCTCGATGGTGTCACAACCCCCTAAATGCCTGGAGTGGGTGTAGGATATAATGCATCGGTGGGTAAGGCATCATGGCGATCCTCAAAATGCTCTGGGCGTCCAAATCGATAGGGGTGCGCTGCTGACGTCTCTGTATCTCCATGTCATGGCGTGCGTGGATCGCCTGAATCTCTCTCTGATGTGGACGAGCTCTCCGGACAAGGGGTCTCGGTCGTCGACGCTGTCGTCTAAGCTCCTCTGCTCTGTGTAATGTGACACCCCGCATCGAGCTGGGCCCTCGAGTGTATGTGGGTCTGAAAAAATCTGTAATATGAGTCTGAGGGGGGGGGGGGGGGCAGGTGTATCTCCATCTGCTGCTGGAGGAGTGATGCGCGGTGGTGCTGGAGCTCTACTAGGAAACGACCTAGAGGGCGCTGGTCCTCTGTCCCCAATAAAGCCATGATCTCTCTAGGCCCCCTGAAGAGCTGTGGGTAGCGGTCTCTGATGTCCTCATATGCCTGGCATCTACATGTGTAGTGCTCCTCGTCCTCCACCTCCTCTCTACATATCCTGCATAATCGCTCATCCCTGGGGGTATGTGTGGCTCGCCCAATCTCAATCTCGAGCTGGTGTGATGATACTCTGAGCTGCCCAATGGCCACTCTCTCAGCTGGTGCCATATATGTATCCATGTATCGTGGTCTCTGAGTGAAACCATCCGCTGTCACAGTTACGAAGTGCTCTCTGTAGTGTTGCCTCTTTGTGGGAAGAGGCTCCCGTGGTGCTATCCATGTCTCCCTGACGTGTATATGTAGTAGGTCCTGACGGATGATCCTATTCCTCTCCGAACGAGAGAGGGTAATGTGGGGGGAAGAGAGGTCATACTGAAAAGGGGGGAGATCCGTAATGGTCATGCCATGGTCTGCTAACCATCGGTAAGTCTGTGCATACCATACTCTCTCATGCCTGGTCTCTGCCAAATGTCTAGAGCTCTCAAATGCAAGCCTGGTGAGTCGGCTAGTGGGGAGCTCTCTGACTCTCAGTATAAAGGTCACCAACTGGAAGAGGGCCTCCACTAGCATCGGTGGTGTGCCAAGCTCAGCTCGTATAATGTCATGTGGAACGGAGGGCTTGCTGCGCAGCAAGTGTGATATCATGGTGATCTGGGGCCTCTCAATCTGCGTCCACATTGCCTCTGTGATCCCTGGTGCCCATACTGCTGCTGCGTACATCAATGCGGGTGTCACTAGAGTGTCAAAGAGCCACCCCTTAGTCCGGGGCTCCTGAAAATGTGTCTGAAAGCAGCGTCTCTCCAATCCTGCAAGTGCCGCATAACCTCGCGTCAATCTATCTCTCGCAGCCTGTGCCATGGAGAATACCCATGTGCTGCCCGAGAAGGTGATACCTAGGTAGACGTAGGAGTCCACTACCTCTATCTGTCCTCCAGCTGCTGTGAAAGAGGCGCGATGGCGTACTGTCCTGGAGGTATGGAAGATCACGACCTTGGTCTTGCCAAGGCTCACTGTGAGTCCTCTCTCCATGCAAAAGGTATCGAGCGCCTGTAAATGTGACTGCAACCCCTCCTGTGACTCTGAGAGGAGGACAATGTCATCAGCATATAATAGGATATGTACTGGCGTACCTCCGATGTCTCCTCCTCTCCCTCCTGCTCGTTGTATATACTCCGTGATCTCGTCGATGTAGAGACCGAAGAGAGTGGGTGAGAGGGGGCAACCTTGTTTCACACCAATGGTGCTAACAAGGCTGTCTGATAGACCGCCGGGGGAGCGTACCCTGCCTGTGACTCGTGCATACAAAGCGTGGATGGCCCATAGCATGTCTGATGGAAGCTGTAACTCCTGGAGCCTCCGTAGTAATCTCTCTCGAGGGACCATGTCGAAGGCTTTGCGGAAATCCACAAAGCAACAGTATAGTCTCTTCTTCCTCGCCTTCGCGCTCTCAATCAAGCAACGAAGCACGAAGATGTGGTCGATGGTGGAGAAAGTGCGGCGGAAGCCTACCTGGCCGGGTGATCTGATCCCCGCTGCCTCAACGTGTGTACTGAGCTCTGCCTCTAGTACTGCCCCATAGATCTTGGCCAGGATATGGCCTATCATAATAGTCCTGTAGTTCCTTGGGTCCATCATATCGCCGGAGAGAGAGAGAGAGAGAGAGAGAGAGAGAGAGAGAGAGAGAGAGAGAGAGAGAGAGAGAGAGAGAGAGAGAGAGAGAGAGAGAGAGAGAGAGAGAGAGAGAGAGAGAGAGAGAGAGAGAGAGAGAGAGAGAGAAAGAAAGAAACAAAGTCATATTAACGTCTTCTGGAGGCCAAACTTGGCCTATGAGACAAAAACCATGTACAAGTGTAGTAACCCTGTGTAGAAGATAAAATGAAATAAAAAGTATATCGCTACACAAAGCTATATAGGGCTGGAAAAGGCTGGGGAGACGTGGCTCTGACTCTGCAGATAGTGGCCACCTAATACATGGGAGGATCCAAAATGTGAGTAAAACGCCCTAGCTACTGGTGATGGGTGGAGGTGGGTGTAGTATGTGGTACATCGGTGGTGGTCGGAGTGCCTCTTGAAGGAAGACAACCCAAGGGGTGGTGGTACGCCTATGCTCCATCATGTGGTCGTAGGCAATCCTGATGCGTGAGATATCCTCCTGGTATAGTCGTGGTCGACGATATCCGCCCATGCGTGGTCGGCGCCGTGCTCTCTGTGCTGCTGCCTGGTGTAGCGTGAGCCCTATAGATGGACCTCTCTGATGTAGCTCAACTCGCTGAAAGAACTGCGTAATGGTCTGCTGGGTACTTACCCGTGGCTGATGTATGGGCTGTAGTGACCGCTCTCGCCTCTTGTATGCTGCTGTGAGAAAGCGTCCCAAGCGTCTCTGGTCTCCCATAGTCATGCACAGCTGGAATGACTCCTCGATCTGGAACTGTGCTCGTAGGTCTAAGTATGCTGGACATCTGAAAACAAAATGCTCCTCACTCTCTAGTAGAGCATTAGTAGAGAAAATGCTCGCGGTAGTAGAGCATTTTCGGTGGCAATGTACCCCTAGGGCTCACCCATGTCCTCTGTATGTATGTATGCCATATCTCTTGACGAATGATCCTATTCCTCTCTTGATGAGAGAGCGAGTAGGTGGGTGCATGAGAGTCGTACTGTAGTGGTGGTAGCCTGTCTATGTCAAAGCCATGGTGGGCAAGCCAGTCTCGTGTCTGTGCATACCATGAGGAGGTGTCGCCTGCTAATGCCATATCACGTGATGCCTCGAAAGCACGATAAGCAATGCGCTCTGTATCCATGCTCCGAAGTCTGTGTAATAGGCATACTGTCTGGAATAGTGCCTCAACTAGCATCGGTGGTGCAGTGAGCTCTGCTCTAATGATATCATGTGGTACTGAAGGCTTGCTGCGGATAAGTCTGGCAATCATGAGGATCTGTGGCCTCTCTAATGCTGTCCATACTGATGTAGCTAATCCTGGTCCCCATATGGCTGCCCCATACATGAGCGTTGGCGTAACCAAAGTGTCAAAGAGCCACCCCTTTGTGCGGGGCTCCTGAAAATATGCCTGGTGGCACTGTCTCTCCATCAAAGCTAGTGTTGCGTACCCACGTGTGATGCGGTCACCGGCTGCCTGAGCCGTAGAGAAGACCCCTGATGCTGCTGTAAATGTCACCCCCAAGTAAACATATGATCCGACCACCTTGATCGGTCCACCTGCTGCTGCTGTGAACAAACTATGTCTGCGTACCTGTGCTGATGTATGAAAGATCAAGACCTTGGTTTTACCAAGGTTCATAGATAGACTCTGAAAGTCATCTAGGCCGTGTAGATGATGCTGTAGACCTTCTGCAGACTCTGAAACCAATACAATATCATCAGCGTATAAAAGAATATGGATAGTGGACCCGTGTACCTAAATGCCATCTCCCCCCCTGCTGCTGTATGAAGTCCACTATCTCATCAATGTAGAGACCAAAGAGGGTGGGTGAGAGAGGGCATCCTTGCTTCACCCCAATAGTGCTAACAAGTGGATCAGATAAGCCCCTTGGACATCTGACTCTACCAGATACTCTCTCGTATAAGGCATAGATCCCCCATATCATCTCCTCCGGAGCTCCGATGTCAAGTAGTCGTCTGAAGAGTCGATCCCTGGGAAGAGTGTCAAATGCTTTGCGGAAGTCCACAAAGCAACAATATAATCTCCTCTTCCTCACCCTGGCCTGGTCGATCAGGCATTTCAAAGTGAAGATGTGGTCAATGGTAGAGTAATCTCGTCTGAAACCTGCCTGTCCTGGAGCCCTGATGCCCTTCCTCTCAGCGAGAGTACTCAACTCTGTCTCTAGTACCGCCCCATATAACTTGGCCAATATAGGGCCAATCATGATCGTCCGGTATGTAGCTGGATCCATAGTATCACCTGACTTATGAATGGGCACTTTGGTGTGCTCAATCCATGAGTCTGGGAACCCTTCAACCAATGCACAGTTGAAGAGATGGGCAATGAGCGGTGCGAAAGTCGTGCCTCCATAGATGAGGTGCTCTGCCTGTAAACCGAAATGATCATGGGCCTTGCCATGCTGCAGCCGGGCAATAGCGCGTCCCACCATAGTGGGTGTGAAGAAGTCAGAGGTAGTAGGACGTGGGCTCTGCGGTATGGGAATGGGAGGCTGGTTTGGGAAAGAAAGTCTTTTTAACGTCTATTAGAGGCCAAAATCGGCCTATGAGACAAAACATATACATCAGTATCATCCAATCCACTGTGATCCCAAAAGGAAAATAAAGTGTGAGTACCGCAAACGGGTAGAGTGTCAAAGAGCCACCCCTTAGTCCGGGGCTCCTGAAAATGTGTCTGAAAGCAGCGTCTCTCCAATCCTGCAAGTGCCGCATAGCCTCACGTCAATCTATCTCTCACGGCCTGTGCCATGGAGAATACCCTTGTGCTGCCCGAGAAGGTGACACCTAGGTAGACGTAGGAGTCCACTACCTCTATCTGTCCTCCAGCTGCCGTATATACTCTGAGGTCTCCTCCTTGCCCTCCTGCTCGCTGTATATACTCTGTGATCTCGTCGATGTAGAGACCGAAGAGAGTGGGTGAGAGAGGGCAACCTTGTTTCACACCAATGGTGCTAACAAGGCTGTCTGATAGACCGCCGGGGCAGCGTACTCTGCTTGTGACTCGTGCATAGAAAGCGTGGATGGCCCATAGCATGTCTGATGGTAGCTGTAACTCTTGGAGCCTCCGTAGTAGTCTCTCTCGAGGGACCATGTCGAAGGCTTTGCGGAAATCCACAAAGCAACAGTATAGTCTCTCCTTCCTCGCCTTCACGCTCTCTATCAAGCAAGGAAGCACGAAGATGTGGTCGATGGTGGAGAAAGTGCGGCGGAAGCCTGCCTGGCCGGGTGCTCTGATCCCAGCTTCCTCAGCGTGTGTACTAAGCTCTGCCTCTAGTACTGCCCCATAGATCTTGGCCAGGATATGGCCTATCATAATAGTCTTGTAGTTCCCTGGGTCCATCATATCGCCGGACTTATGGATAGGCGTAATGGTATGCATAGTCCATGAGTCGGGTAATCCCTCAACCAAAGCACGGCTGAAGAGATGGGCGATCAAGTGGGAAACTACATCTGCTGCATATATAAAGTGCTCTCCTGTAGCCCCGTGTGGTCTGCTGAGCGGCCATGCTGTAGCCTATGGATGGCCTGTCGGACCATGCCTTCCGTAAAGAGGGTGGATATCACAGGACGCTGTGTGGAAGGAATCGGCAATGGTGGCTGTCCTGGGACGTCATATAACCTCTGGGCGTAGGTGTGCCAAGTCGAAGGAATCTGCTATGGGTGTAGGTGGGCGTGGCTCACGTAGTGCCCTCCACGCGGTGGCACAATCCCTACTCATGAGAAGGTGGATCAACTCTGCCTCCTGTCGCTCCTAGAAAGCTTGCCGCTTCCGGCGTGCGAGGGCTCGCATCTGTTGTCGTGCCTCCCTATCCGTGATGGATCCCAAGATACTCTGTGCTCTGAGATGTCGGTATAGTCGCCTACACTCCTCATCGTACCATCTATTCTGGGGTGTATGCCCAAGCCGTGTCGAATGTGCAGTGCTGTGGGTGGTGTATGGGAAGCTGAGAGTAGAAGAGGTATGGAGGATCGAGGAGAAGTGGGCGGCGAGGGTGTCCAAGGAGGCAGAGGGATCAAGGGAGTAGATGCGCTCTCGAACATGGGAGCTATAGATATGTGCTAGCTCATGTCTAAACTGAATGGTGGTATGGGTTCGTGGCTGTATGGTGACGGGGTGGGATATGCATGGTTAGCCGCGAATGGATAGGGCAAGATATGCGTGATCAGCTCCAATCGGTAAGGGTGGGATAGTGAATGAGGTGATGAGATGTGTCCCCTCCGGGGGTCCGATAACATAGTCTACCACACTGCCCCTTTGTGGTGTCTTGGGTGGAATGCAGGTGAGACCGCTCGAGGTGGGCCAGGTCCCCATCCCATTATATATAACGAGACGGTGTGCTGCTCCCATCTAGGGGGGGGGAGAGAGAGAGAGAGAGAGAGAGAGAGAGAGAGAGAGAGAGAGAGAGAGAGAGAGAGAGAGAGAGAGAGAGAGAGAGAGAGAGAGAGAGAGAGAGAGAGAGAGAGAGAGAGAGAGAGAGAGAGAGAGAGAGAGAGAGAGAGAGAGAGAGAGAGAGAGAGAGAGAGAGAGAGAGAGAGAGAGAGAGAAAAGAAAGAAAGAAAGAAAGTGTTTTTACGTCTATTAGGAGGCCGAACTCGGCCTATGAGACAAATCGATGTACATGGGTGTATCTTCTGTCAATCAGAAAAGATAAAAGTGCTGAAAAGAAACTGGTTAAGCTGATATAGATCTCCGTAGTATGCATGTGGGGATACCCATGAAAGTGGTGGGGGGTGTATGGAGTGCGATATCTATGATAGTCTATATGCAAAAGGGTAGTACAACAACCATGAGAATGCATCTAAAACGACTAACTAGCTCCATCCTGTGCTAGTGGGTGGGATGTAATATGTGATACATAGGTGGAGGTGGAGTCAGGGCCACCCTGATGGCTGCAACGGGATCGGCCATCATCTGGGATCGTCTCTCCTCCATGGCGCGATGGTCACAAGCCTGGATCTCCGCAATCTGGTGTCGGTGAAGTCTCGGGGCCCGATATCCTATAGCACGGGGTCGTCTCCTAGCTCGAGATATCTGAGCCTGCTGAAGAGTCACCCCGCTCGGTATGTGGGCTGAGGGGGGGAGGGCTGCAGCACGTCGTGGAATAAAGAAGTCAGTGAGCTGACTCTGTCTCCCTCCTGTATGGAGTGCTACAGTAGGCTGGAGTAGGGAATCTCTGTGACTCTGTATCTCTAGTAAGAATCGCCCGAACTGTCGCTGGTCTCTAGAGTCCATGATCTCTCGGAGGGTGGGCTGCCCTGCAAACAGAGTCTCGTATCTGCCTCTGATGCCATCATATGCGCTACATCTGCATACAAAGTGCTCCTCATCCTCCATCTCTACTCTGCATACTCTGCATATCCGCTCCTCTCTGGGAATGTCTGCGGCTCTGCCCGTCTCAATCTCGAGTCGGTGTGATGAGACTCTCAGCTGGCCAATCGCTACCCTCAAGCTATGAGGCATGTGAGTATCCATGTAGCGTGGTCGCTGGATGAAACCGTCAGCTAGTATGTCTATGAACTTGTCTCGATAGTGCGATAGTCTCGATCCCATGTGTGGTGTGTGCCATGTCTGACTAATGTAGAGCTGCCAGAGATCCTGTCTGAGCACAACATTCCTCTCACGACGAGAGAGGTGGATGTGAGGTGAGTCTGGGTCATACTGAAAAGGCGGCAATCTGTCCATATCAAGTCCATGACTATCAAACCAGACTCTAACCTGAGTGTACCAAGCTCTCTCATATCCTAACTCTGATATCTGTATAGATGCCTCAAGAGCTCTGTGTGTGAGTCTATCTGTAGGGAGGTCCCTAATCCTCTGAATAAAGTAGATAGTCTGGAATAGTGCCTCTACTGCCATGGGTGGTGCAGCTAGCTCTGCCCTGATGATGTCATGTGGCACCGACTGTTTCCCACGAAATAATCGCGAGATCATACGTACTTGTGGCCTCTCGATCGCACTCCACTGGGTGACTGTGAGACCTGGGGCCCAAAACGTCGCAGCATACATCATAGCTGGTCTGACCAGTGTGTCAAATAGCCAGCCCTTCGTGCGGGGCTCCTGGAAGTGTGCTTGGTGACATCTCCGTTCTAACATGGCTAAAGCTGCATATCCACGTGTGAGTCTATCGGTGGCTGCCTGTCTCATGCTGAAGGGGCCAGGCAAGCTCGTGAATGTGACTCCGAGATAGACATAGGAAGTTGCATATCCACGTGTGAGTCTATCGGTGGCTGCCTGTCTCATGCTGAAGGGGCCAGGCAAGCTCGTGAATGTGACTCCTAATAGAGAGAAAGAAAGAAAGAAAGAAAGAAAGAAAGAAAGAAAGAAAGAAAGTGTTTTTACGTCTATTAGGAGGCCGAACTCGGCCTATGAGACAAATCGATGTACATGGGTGTATCTTCTGTCAATCAGAAAAGATAAAAGTGCTGAAAAGAAACTTGTTAAGCTGATATAGATCTCCGTAGTGTGCATGTGGGGATACCCATGAAAGTGGTGGGGGGTGTATGGAGTGCGATATCTATGATAGTCTATATGCAAAAGGGTAGTACAACAACCATGAGAATGCATCTAAAACGACTAACTAGCTCCATCCTGTGCTAGTGGGTGGGATGTAATATGTGATACATAGGTGGAGGTGGAGTCAGGGCCACCCTGATGGCTGCAACGGGATCGGCCATCATCTGGGATCGTCTCTCCTCCATGGCGCGATGGTCACAATCCTGGATCTCCGCAATCTGGTGTCGGTGAAGTCTCGGGGCCCGATATCCTATATCACGGGGTCGTCTCCTAGCTCGAGATATCTGTGCCTGCTGAAGAGTCACCCCGCTCGGTATGTGGGCTGAGGGGGGGATGGCTGCAGCACGTCGTGGAATAAAGAAGTCAGTGAGCTGACTCTGTCTCCCTCCTGTATGGAGTGCTACAGTAGGCTGGAGTAGGGAATCTCTGTGACTCTGTATCTCTAGTAAGAATCGCCCGAGCTGTCGCTGGTCTCTAGAGTCCATGATCTCTCGGAGGGTGGGCTGCCCTGCAAACAGAGTCTCGTATCTTCCTCTGATGCCATCATATGCGCTACATCTGCATACAAAGTGCTCCTCATCCTCCATCTCTACTTTGCATACTCTGCATATCCGCTCCTCTCTGGGAATGTCTGCGGCTCTTCCCGTCTCAATCTCGAGTCGGTGTGATGAGACTCTCAGCTGGCCAATCGCTACCCTCAAGCTATGAGGCATGTGAATATCCATGTAGCGTGGTCGCTGGATGAAACCGTCAGCTAGTATGTCTATGAACTGGTCTCGATAGTGCGATAGTCTCGATCCCATGTGTGGTGTGTGCCATGTCTGACTAATGTAGAGCTGCCAGAGATCCTGTCTGAGCACAACATTCCTCTCACGACGAGAGAGGTGGATGTGAGGTGAGTCTGGGTCATACTGAAAAGGCGGCAATCTGTCCATATCAAGTCCATGACTATCAAACCAGACTCTAACTTGAGTGTACCAAGCTCTCTCATATCCTAACTCTGATATCTGTATAGATGCCTCAAGAGCTCTGTGTGTGAGTCTATCTGTAGGGAGGTCCCTAATCCTCTGAATAAAGTAGATAGTCTGGAATAGTGCCTCTACTGGCATGGGTGGTGCAGCTAGCTCTTCCCTGATGATGTCATGTGGCACCGACTGTTTCCCACGAAATAATCGCGAGATCATACGTACCTGTGGCCTCTCGATCGCACTCCACTGGGTGACTGTGAGACCTGGGGCCCAAACCGTCGCAGCATACATCATAGCTGGTCTGACCAGTGTGTCAAATAGCCAGCCCTTCGTGCGGGGCTCCTGGAAGTGTGCTTGGTGACATCTCCGCTCTAACATGGCTAAAGCTGCATATCCGCGTGTGAGTCTATCGGTGGCTGCCTGTCTCATGCTGAAGGGGCCAGGCAAGCTCGTGAATGTGACTCCGAGATAGACATAGGAAGTGACCACCTCAATCTGTCCACCACCAGCTCTGAATCCTGCTCCATTCCTCACCATGGGGGAGGTGTGGAAGATCATGACCTTGGTCTTGCCAAGGTTTACTGTCAAGCCCCTCCGTGTACAAAACTCATCCAGGGCCTCAAGGTGGCGCTGTAATCCCTCGGGTGACTCTTAAATCAAGACAATGTCATCGGCATATAATAAAATGTGGACATGTGTACCTGCGAGGTCTGCACCCTCTCCTCCAGCTCGGAGAATGTAGTCCTCAATCTCGTCAATGTAGAGACCAAATAGAGTGGGAGAGAGTGGGCAGCCTTGCTTAACACCGATGGTGCTAGCAATGGCCTCAGACATACCTCCTGGACACCGTACCCTCCCAGTCACCTGCTCATAGAGTGCATAGATGGCCCAAATCATCCCTGATGGTACTCCCAAGCTCTGGAGGCGTTGGAAGAGCCTCTCTCGCGGCACTGTATCAAAAGCTTTGCGGAAGTCCACAAAGGAGCAATATAGCCTCTTCTTCCGCACCCTTGCCCCATCAATGAGGCAGCGCAGAATGAAGATGTGATCAATAGTAGAGAAAGCTCGTCGAAAACCTGCTTGGCCTCGTGCTCGTAGTCCCTCAGTCTCTGCATATGAACTGAGCTCTGCCTCAAGTATGGCACCGTATAGTTTGGCCATGGTGTGGCCAATCATGATGGTCCTGTAGTTCCCTGGATCCAGGGTGTCGCCAGATTTGTGGATAGGCACAATGGTGTGCCTAGTCCACTCCTCTGGGAAGCCCTCTCCTATAGCCCGGTTGAAGACATGTGCAATCAACGGGGCTATAGTGGAGGCTGCATATATGAGATGCTCGCTCTGCAATCCTGCGTGGTCTGTCGAACGTCCATGTTGAAGTCGTCGTATGGCCCTCTCAACCATCTTTGCTGTGAAGAGAGAAGAACTAGTAGGGCTGGGGAATGGGAGGCTGCCTAGGTACCTCATATAACCTCTGAGCATAATCATGCCATGTGTGTGGGTCTCCAATAGGTGTGGTCGGGCGTGGCTCTCGTAGGCTGCGCCATGCTGCAGCACTGTCCATACTCATAAAGAGATGGTATAGCTCAAGCTCCTGTGCCTCCTCAAAGGCTCGCCTCTTTCGACGTGTGAGAGTCTTCATCTGTCCCTTGGCCTCTCTCTCTGTGATCTCTCCCAATGCTCGCTGAGCTCGTAGTCGGCGGTAAAGATCTCTGCAATCCTCATCATACCAACGATGTTGTGGCATAGTCCCGGGAGGAGGTGTGTGACGAGAATGGATGGTGTGTGGGAAGGAGCTGATGGCTGATGTCTGAAGAACTGATGCTATCTGAGAGGTGAGTAGGGATAGTGGAGTGTCAGGATGAAGTAAGAGAAGACCCTGCTCGACTCGAGCCGTATATATGTGAGCTAGCTCGTGTGTGAAGTGGATGGTGGTGTGTGGGATGCGTGCTGCGGGGATGCGTGTAGGGGTGTCTCCCTTCAGGGAGAGCGCAAGGTATGTGTGATCGGCCCCAATGGGTATGGGTGGGATGGTGAATGAGGTAAGTAGGTGGATGGCCTCTCTGGACCCCATGACGTAATCTACTGTACTTCCCCCGCCATCTGTGACTGAGTGTGGTATGCATGTCAATCCTCCTGAGGTAGGCCACTGAGTCATCCCGTTATAGATAACGAGATTATGTCGAGAGCCTAGTCTGAGTAGGTGAGTGCCATAGTGAGTGTGTGTAGCGTCAGCTGAAGCTCGAGTTGTAGACTCATCCTCTATGGTATGTAGTATCTCCGGGTCTTCTGGGTCAAATATCTCACACTGATCATTGCCTGTCCTTGCATTGAAGTCTCCCATAAGGAAGACTTCCCCTAATGCAGAGTACTCTGTAATCTCTTCTGACAAGCAAGTGTATGGTGAGTCCTCCTCTCGATCTATGATAGCGAAACGCGAGCTAGAAGGAGCAAAGTAGCATAATGCTATGAAGATGATCCGCTCTTGAGAGAGCTTGAGTCGAATCCAAAGATATCTGGCCTGTGAATCACGTGCGACTATCTGTATCCTGCTCTGAAGTCCATCTCTAAAGAGTATGGCTACTCCTCCTGATCCTCGGGTGGTGTGCTGACGTGTACACTCTCTGTATGTGGACTCCCACTGAAAACCGTGGACACGAGGTAGGCCCCGGTCCGGGCTCTCATGTGTCTCTGTGAGCATAATGATGTCTTTGCCTTTGCGCACCTCTTCCAATCTCTCTGGGTGTGTCCATAGATCTCCATTGCAGTTCCAAACTGCAAGGTGTATCTCCTCGAGTGTCTCACAGGCCGCGAATCCCTATGGGATGGCCTTGCCATCAATGATGACACGACCATCTCTGTATGAAGCCTTCTTTCCTTCTTTGCGAGCTTGATGTACTCTCGGCATGCATGCACGACGGTGTGCTACCTGCATGGGTGTGAGATCATCGTCAAGGTAGATGGGGGGGGCCATCAAGTGCTCTCAAAATCACCCTCTTGTGTAGGAAAGTAGATCTTATATCTTCGGAAGGGAAGTGTAGAATGAGAGCTCTCTTCTTCGTGGGGTCTTGTCCCGTTCTCCAAGACTTGATGAATGGGGGGGACTCCTCTTTGTAGCCGAGTATCTTGCATAGTGTCTTCCCATCGGACTCGGGGGTAGAGCCTTCTTTTTCTTCAATGCCCGTGATGCGTACATTGAGACGGCGGGCATGTCTCATCTTTTCTTCCTCAATAGTGGTCTGCACGATGAGGGCTTCTTCCTTTTGTGCTTTCTCTTTGGCTTCTTTTTTGACGTTCTTCTTCACTATGTCGATCCACCCTTCTTTGGTAGCTTCTAATTTGTTTTCCATGCTCTCGGTCAAGGATTTGGTGTTTGAGAGCTTCTGTCTTGTTCATATTAATCTCTCCTTCTTCGGGTGTAAGAGAGACCATTGAAGCTTTGAGGAGCTCCAATTCCTCTTTCATGTTTGCCCTCTCCTTAGCCCATTCTTCTTTCTCTTTCTGCCATGCTTCCCTCTCCTTATGATATGTTTCTACTTCCTTCTCGAGCTTTGAGAGGCGGCTGATGATGGCCGTGATAGTGGAGGGAGAGAGAGAGAGAGAGAGAGAGAGAGAGAGAGAGAGAGAGAGAGAGAGAGAGAGAGAGAGAGAGAGAGAGAGAGAGAGAGAGAGAGAGAGAGAGAGAGAGAGAGAGAGAGAGAGAGAGAGAGAGAGAGAGAGTCATATTAACATCTTCTGGAGGCCAAACTTGGCCTATGAGACAAAAACTATGTACAAGAGTAGTAACTCTGTGTAGAAAATGAAATGAACTAAAAAGTATATCACTACACAAAGCTATATAGGGCTAGAAAAAGCTGGGGAGACGTGGCTCTGACTAAGCACATAGTGGCTATGTAATACATGGGGGATCCATGATGTGAGTGAGTAAAACACCCTAGCTACTGGTGATGGGTGGAGCTGGGTGTAGTATGTGGTACATCAGTGGTGGTCTAAGTGCCTCCTGAAGGACAACCGAGGGGGTGGTGATATGCCTATGTTCCATCATGTGGTCATAGGCTCTCCTCATGCGTGAGATGGCCTTTTGATATAGTCGTGGCCGATGATATCCGACCATGCATGGTCGGCGTCATGCTGTTTGTGCTGCTGCCTCGTTGAGCGTAAGCCCTATAGATGGACCTCTCTGATGTAGCTCAGCTCGCTAAAAGAACTGGGTAATGGTCTACTGGGTACTCACTCGTGGCTAATGTGTGGGCTATAGTGGCTGCTCTCGCCTCTCGTATGCTCCTGTTAGGAAGCATCCCAAGCGTCACTGGTCTCCCATAGTCATGCAGAACTGGAGTGACTCCTCTATCTGGAACTGTGCTCGTAGGTCTAAGTATGCTGGGCATCTGATAACAAAATGCTTCTCACTCTCTACCTCTGTCTCGCATACTGGGCACCACCGCTCCTCACGGGGGACTCCCCTTGACCGACCCCTCTCAATCTCGAGCTGATGTGATGAAACCCGGAGCTGCCCAATGATGATTCAAAGGTGGTGGGGTAGGTATGTCTGCATGTGATCTCGGAATCTCGATGAAGCCCTCGTTCTATATATGTAGAAAATGCCCACGGTAATAGAGCATTTTTGGTGGCAATGTATCCCTAGGGCTCACCCATGTCCTTTGTATGTATGTATGCCATATCTCCTCACGAATGACCCTATTCCTCTCTTGGTGAGAGAGCGAGTAGGTGGGTGCATGTGAGTTGTACTGTAGTGGTGGTAGCTTGTCTATGTCAAAGCCATGGTGGGCTAGCCAGTCTCGTCTCATGTCTGTGCATACCATGAGGAGATGTTGCCTGCTAATGCCATATCACAAGATGCCTGGAAAGCACGATAAGCAATGCGCTCTGTATCCATGCTCCAAAGTTTGTGTAATAGGCGTACTGTCTGGAATAGTGCCTCAACTAGCATCGGTGGTGCAGCGAGCTATGCTCTAATGATATCATGTGGTACTGAAGGCTTTCTACGGATAAGTCTGGCAATCATGAGGATCTGTGGCCTCTCTAATGCTGTCCATATTGATGTAGCTAATCTCGGCCCCCATATGGCTGCCCCATACATGAGCGCTGGCGTAACCAAAGTGTCGAAGAGCCACCCCTTTGTGCGGGGCTCCTTAAAATATGCCTGGTGGCACTGTCCCTTCATCAAAGCTAGTGCTGCGTACCCATGTGTGATGCGGTCATGGGTTGCCTGGGACATAGAGAAGACCCTTGATGCTACTGTAAATGGGACTCCCCAGTAAACATATGATCATACCACCTCGATGGGTCCACTTGCTGCTGTGAACAAACTATGCCTGCGTACCTGTGCTGATGTATGAAAGATCATGACCTTGGTTCTACCAAGGTTCACAGATAACCCTCTATGGCTACAAAAGTCATCTAGGCCATGTAGATGATGCTGTAGACCTTTCGTAGATTCTGGAACAAGTATAATATCATTAGCGTATAAAAGAATATGGACAATGGACCCGCGTACCTCAATGCCATCACCCCCGTGCTGTTGTATGAAGTCCACTATCTCATCAATGTAGAGACCAAAGAGGGTGGGTGAAAGAGGGCATCCTTGCTTCACTCGGATAGTGCTAGTAAGTGGATGAGATAGCCCCCTAGACATCTGACTCTACCAGATACTCTCTCGTATAAGGTGTAGATCCCCCATATCATCTCCTCCGGAGCTCCGATATCAAGTAGTCGTCTGAAGAGTCGTTCCCTGGGAACAATGTCAAATGCTTTGCGGAAGTCCAGAAAGCAACAATATAATCTCCTCTTCCTCACCCATGCCTGGTCAGTCAGGCATCTCAGAGTGAAGATGTGATCAATGGTAGAGTAATCGCGTCTGAAACCTGCTTGTCCTCGAGCCCTGACACCCTTGCTCTCAGAGAGAGTACCCAAATCTGTCTCTAGTATCGTCCCATATAACTTGGCCAATATAGGGCCAATCATGATCGTCCGGTATGTAGCTGGATCCATAGTATCTCCTGACATATGAATGGGCACTATGGTGTGCTCTGTCCAGGAGTCAAGGAACCCTTCAACCAATGCACAGTTGAAGAGGTGGGCAATGAGCGGTGCGAGGAGGGGGGAGCAGGGGGAGGGGGGAGAGAGAGAGAGAGAGAGAGAGAGAGAGAGAGAGAGAGAGAGAGAGAGAGAGAGAGAGAGAGAGAGAGAGAGAGAGAGAGAGAGAGAGAGAGAGAGAGAGAGAGAGAGAGAGAGAGAGAGAGAGAGAGAGAGAGAGAGAGAGAGAGAGAGAGAGAGAGAGAGAGAGAGAGAGAGAGAGAGAGAGAGAGAGAGAGAGAGAGAGAGAGAGAGAGAGAGAGAGAGAGAGAGAGAGAGAGAGAGAGAGAGAGAGAGAGAGAGAGAGAGAGAGAGAGAGAGAGAGAGAGAGAGAGAGAGAGAGAGAGAGAGAGAGAGAGAGAGAGAGAGAGAGAGAGAGAGAGAGAGAGAGAGAGAGAGAGAGAGAGAGAGAGAGAGAGAGAGAGAGAGGGAGGGAGGGAGGGAGGGAGGGAGGGAGGGAGGGAGGGAGGGAGGGAGGGAGGGAGGGAGGGAGGGAGGGAGGGAGGGAGGGAGGGAGGGAGGGAGGGAGGGAGAGAGAGAGAGAGAGAGAGAGAGAGAGAGAGAGAGAGAGAGAGAGAGAGAGAGAAAAGAAAGTGTTTTTACGTCTATTAGGAGGCCGAACTCGGCCTATGAGACAAATCGATGTACATGGGTGTATCTTCTGTCAATCAGAAAAGATAAAAGTGCTGAAAAGAAACTGGTTAAGTTGATATAGATCTCCGTAGTATGCATGTGGGGATACCCATGAAAGTGGTGGGGGGTGTATGGAGTGCGATATCTATGATAGTCTATATGCAAAAGGGTAGTACAACAACCATGAGAATGCATCTAAAACGACTAAAACGACTAACTAGCTCCATCCTGTGCTAGTGGGTGGGATGTAATATGTGATACATAGGTGGAGGTGGAGTCATGGCCACCCTGATGGCTGCAACGGGATCAGCCATCATCTGGGATCGTCTCTCCTCCATGGCGCGATGGTCACAAGCCTGGATCTCCGCAATCTGGTGTCGGTGAAGTCTCGGGGCCCGATATCCTATAGCACGGGGTCGTCTCCTAGCTCGAGATATCTGAGCCTGCTGAAGAGTCACCCCGCTCGGTGTGTGGGCTGAGGGGGGGAGGGCTGCAGCACGTCGTGGAATAAAGA
Source organism: Ceratopteris richardii (assembly GCA_020310875.1). Taxonomy (NCBI): domain Eukaryota; kingdom Viridiplantae; phylum Streptophyta; class Polypodiopsida; order Polypodiales; family Pteridaceae; genus Ceratopteris; species Ceratopteris richardii. The sequence continues at coordinate 167,357,336 of CM035409.1, forward strand.
AGTCAGTGAGCTGACTCTGTCTCCCTCCTGTATGGAGTGCTACAGTAGGCTGGAGTAGGGAATCTCTGTGACTCTGTATCTCTAGTAAGAATCGCCCGAGCTGTCGCTGGTCTCTAGAGTCCATGATCTCTCGGAGGGTGGGCTGCCCTGCAAACAGAGTCTCGTATCTGCCTCTGATGCCATCATATGCGCTACATCTGCATACAAAGTGCTCCTCATCCTCCATCTCTACTCTGCATACTCTACATATCCGCTCCTCTCTGGGAATGTTTGCGGCTCTGCCCGTCTCAATCTCGAGTCGGTGTGATGAGACTCTCAGCTGGCCAATCGCTACCCTCAAGCTATGAGGCATGTGAGTATCCATGTAGCGTGGTCGCTGGATGAAACCGTCAGCTAGTATGTCTATGAACTGGTCTCGATAGTGCGATAGTCTCGATCCCATGTGTGGTGTGTGCCATGTCTGTAATGTAGAGCTGCCAGAGATCCTGTCTGAGCACAACATTCCTCTCACGACGAGAGAGGTGGATGTGAGGTGAGTCTGGGTCATACTGAAAAGGCGGCAATCTGTCCATATCAAGTCCATGACTATCAAACCAGACTCTAACCTGAGTGTACCAAGCTCTCTCATATCCTAACTCTGATATCTGTATAGATGCCTCAAGAGCTCTGTGTGTGAGTCTATCTGTAGGGAGGTCCCTAATCCTCTGAATAAAGCAGATAGTCTGGAATAGTGCCTCTACTGCCATGGGTGGTGCAGCTAGCTCTGCCCTGATGATGTCATGTGGCACCGACTGTTTCCCACGAAATAATCGCGAGATCATACGTACCTGTGGCCTCTCGATCGCACTCCACTGGGTGACTGTGAGACCTGGGGCCCAAACTGTCGCAGCATACATCATAGCTGGTCTGACCAGTTTGTCAAATAGCCAGCCCTTCGTGTGGGGCTCCTGGAAGTGTGCTTGGTGACATCTCCGCTCTAACATGGCTAAAGCTGCATATCCGCGTGTGAGTCTATCGGTGGCTGCCTGTCTCATGCTGAAGGGGCCAGGCAAGCTCGTGAATGTGACTCCGAGATAGACATAGGAAGTGACCACCTCAATCTGTCCACCACCAGCTCTGAATCCTTCTCCATTCCTCACCATGGGGGAGGTGTGGAAGATCATGACCTTGGTCTTGCCAAGGTTTACTGTCAAGCCCCTCTGTATACAAAACTCATCCAGGGCCTCAAGGTGGCGCTGTAATCCCTCGGGTGACTCTGAAATCAAGACAATGTCATCGGCATATAATAAAATGTGGACATGTGTACCTGCGAGGTCTGCACCCTCTCCTCCAGCTCGGAGAATGTAGTCCTCAATCTCGTCAATGTAGAGACCAAATAGAGTGGGAGAGAGTGGGCAGCCTTGCTTAACACCGATGGTGCTAGCAATGGCCTCAGACATACCTCCTGGACACAGTACCCTCCCAGTCACCTGCTCATAGAGTGCATAGATGGCCCAAATCATCCCTGATGGTACTCCCAAGCTCTGGAGGCGTTGGAAGAGCCTCTCTCGCGGCACTGTATCAAAAGCTTTGCGGAAGTCCACAAAGCATCAATATAGCCTCTTCTTCCGCACCCTTGCCCCATCAATGAGGCAGCGCAGAATGAAGATGTGATCAATAGTAGAGAAAGCTCGTCGAAAACCTGCTTGGCCTCGTGCTCGTAGTCCCTCAGTCTCTGCATATGAACTCAGCTCTGCCTCAAGTATGGCACCGTATAGTTTGGCCATGGTGTGGCCAATCATGATGGTCCTGTAGTTCCCTGGATCCAGGGTGTCACCAGATTTGTGGATAGGCACAATGGTGTGCCTAGTCCACTCCTCTGGGAAGCCCTCTCCTATAGCCCGGTTGAAGACATGTGCAATCAACGGGGCTATAGTGGAGGGTGCATATATGAGATGCTCGCTCTGCAATCCTGCGTGGTCTGTCGAACGTCCATGTCGAAGTCGTCGTATGGCCCTCTCAACCATCTTTGCTGTGAAGAGAGAAGAACTAGTAGGGCGAGGCTCAAGTGGCTGGGGAATTGGAGGCTGCCTAGGTACCTCATATAACCTCTGAGCATAATCATGCCATGTGTGTGGGTCTCCAATAGGTGTGGTCGGGCGTGGCTCTCGTAGGCTGCGCCATGCTGCAGCACTGTCCATACTCATAAAGAGATGGTATAGCTCAAGCTCCTGTGCCTCATCAAAGGCTCGCCTCTTTCGACGTGTGAGAGTCTTCATCTGTCCCTTGGCCTCTCTCTCTGTGATCTCTCCCAATGCTCGCTGAGCTCGTAGTCGGCGGTAAAGATCTCTGCAATCCTCATCATACCAACGATGCTGTGGCATAGTCCCGGGAGGAGGTGTGTGACGAGAATGGATGGTGTGTGGGAAGGAGCTGATGGCTGATGTCTGAAGAACTGATGCTATCTGAGAGGTGAGTAGGGATAGTGGAGTGTCAGGATGAAGTAAGAGAAGACCCTCCTCGACTCGAGCCGTATATATGTGAGCTAGCTCGTGTGTGAAGTGGATGGTGGTGTGTGGGATGCGTGCTGCGGGTATGCGTGTAGGGGTGTCTCCCTTCAGGGAGAGTGCGAGGTATGTGTGATCGGCCCCAATGGGTATGGGTGGGATGGTGAATGAGGTAAGTAGGTGGATGGCCTCTCTGGACCCCATGACGTAATCTACTGTACTTCCCCCGCCATCTGTGACTGAGTGTGGTATGCATGTCAATCCTCCTGAGGTAGGCCACTGAGTCATCCCGTTATAGATAACGAGATTATGTCGAGAGCCTAGTCTGAGTAGGTGAGTGCCATAGTGAGTGTGTGTAGGGTCAGCTGAAGCTCGAGCTGTAGACTCATCCTCTATGGTATGTAGTATCTCCGGGTCTTCTGGGTCAAATATCTCACACTCATCATTGCCTGTCCTTGCATTGAAGTCTCCCATAAGGAAGACTTCCCCTAATGCAGAGTACTCTGTAATCTCTTCTGACAAGCAAGTGTATGGTGAGTCCTCCTCTCGATCTATGATAGCGAAACGCGAGCTAGAAGGAGCAAAGTAGCATAATGCTATGAAGATGATCCGCTCTTGAGAGAGCTTGAGTCGAATCGAAAGATATCTGGCGTGTGAATCACGTGCGACTATCTGTATCCTGCTCTGAAGTCCATCTCTAAAGAGTATGGCTACTCCTCCTGATCCTCGGGTGGTGTGCTGACGTGTACACTATCTGTATGTGGACTCCCACTGAAAACCGTGGACACGAGGTAGGCCCCGGTCCTGGCTCTCATGTGTCTCTGTGAGCATAATGATGTCTTTGCCTTTGCGCACCTCTTCCAATCTCTCTGGGTGTGTCCATAGATCTCCATTGCAGTTCCAAACTGCAAGGTGTATCTCCTCGAGTGTCTCACAGGCCGCGAATCCCTATGGGATGGCCTTGCCATCAATGATGACACGACCATCTCTGTATGAAGCCTTCTTTCCTTCTTTGCGAGCTTGATGTACTCTCTGCATGCATGCACGACGGTGTGCTACCTGCATGGGTGTGAGATCATCGTCAAGGTAGATGGGGGGGCCATCAAGTGCTCTCAAAATCACCCTCTTGCGTAGGAAAGTAGATCTTATATCTTCGGAAGGGAAGTGTAGAATGAGAGCTCTCTTCTTCGTGGGGTCTCGTCCCGTTCTCCAAGACTTGATGAATGGGGGGGACTCCTCTTTGTAGCCGAGTATCTTGCATAGTGTCTTCCCATCGGACTCGGGGGTAGAGCCTTCTTTTTCTTCAATGCCCGTGATGCGTACATTGAGACGGCGGGCATGTCTCATCTTTTCTTCCTCAATAGTGGTCTGCACGATGAGGGCTTCTTCCTTTTGTGCTTTCTCTTTGGCTTCTTTTTTGACGTTCTTCTTCACTATGTCGATCCACCCTTCTTTGGTAGCTTCTAATTTGTTTTCCATGCTCTCGGTCAAGGATTTGGTGTTTGAGAGCTTCTGTCTTGTTCATATTAATCTCTCCTTCTTCGGGTGTAAGAGAGACCATTGAAGCTTTGAGGAGCTCCAATTCCTCTTTCATGTTTGCCCTCTCCTTAGCCCATTCTTCTTTCTCTTTCTGCCATGCTTCCCTCTCCTTATGATATGTTTCTACTTCCTTCTCGAGCTTTGAGAGGCGGCTGATGATGGCCGTGATAGTGGAGAGAGAGAGAGAGAGAGAGAGAGAGAGAGAGAGAGAGAGAGAGAGAGAGAGAGAGAGAGAGAGAGAGAGAGAGAGAGAGAGAGAGAGAGAGAGAGAGAGAGAGAGAGAGAGAGAGAGAGAGAGAGAGAGAGAGAGAGAGAGAGAGAGAGAGAGATGGCAGTGAGGAGGGCAGTTAGGCGGGCAGATAGGCGGGCAGCAGATGAGCGGGATGCTCAGAGGTTGACGGGCTAGGGTATCGACGCAGAGGCAGCAGACGGGCTAGGGTTGCAGCAGAGCAGGTCGACGCAGAGGCAGCAGGCCAGGTCGACGGGCTAGGGTTTCGGCTAGGTCGACAGAGGCAGCAGAGCAGGTCGATGCAGGGCCAGAGAGAGAGAGAGAGAGAGAGAGAGAGAGAGAGAGAGAGAGAGAGAGAGAGAGAGAGAGAGAGAGAGAGAGAGAGAGAGAGAGAGAGAGAGAGAGAGAGAGAGAGAGAGAGAGAGAGAGAGAGAGAGAGAGAGAGAGAGAGAGAGAGAGAGAGAGAGAGAGAGAGAGAGAGAGAGAGAGAGAGACGCCTGATGGACCATTGTTGACAGGTTCTTCTGCTGGATGAACCAATTTTCCGTTTCTTCATGTCAGAGTAATGGGGCGGCAGAGGGCAAAAACCCCCCCCCTCTTTTCCGTTTTTTTTTTTTTGTCAGAACAACGGGGTGGCTTTATGCTGGGGGATAATCTGAAGGGTATGGTTGGCAATGAGAGAGAGAGAGAGAAAGAAAGAAAGAAAGAAAGAAAGTGTTTTTACGTCTATTAGGAGGCCGAACTCGGCCTATGAGACAAATCGATGTACATGGGTGTATCTTCAGTCAATCAGAAAAGATAAAAGTGCTGAAAAGAAACTGGTTAAGCTGATATAGATCTCCGTAATATGCATGTGGGGATACCCATGAAAATGGTGGGGGGTGTATGGAGTGCGATATCTATGATAGTCTATATGCAAATGGGTAGTACAACAACCATGAGAATGCATCTAAGACGACTACTAGCTCCATCCTGTGCTAGTGGGTGGGTGTAATATGTGATACATAGGTGGAGGTGGAGTCAGGGCCACCCTGATGGCTGCAACGGGATCGGCCATCATCTGGGATCGTCTCTCCTCCATGGCGCGATGGTCACAAGCCTGGATCTCCGCAATCGGGTGTCGGTGAAGTCTCGGGGCCCGATATCCTATAGCACGGGGTCGTCTCCTAGCTCGAGATATCTGAGCCTGCTGAAGAGTCACCCCGCTCGGTGTGTGGGCTGAGGGGGGGAGGGCTGCAGCACGTCGTGGAATAAAGAAGTCAGTGAGCTGACTCTGTCTCCCTCCTGTATGGAGTGCTACAGTAGGCTGGAGTAGGGAATCTCTGTGACTCTGTATCTCTAGTAAGAATCGCCCGAGCTGTCGCTGGTCTCTAGAGTCCATGATCTCTCGGAGGGTGGGCTGCCCTGCAAACAGAGTCTCGTATCTGCCTCTGATGCCATCATATGCGCTACATCTGCATACAAAGTGCTCCTCATCCTCCATCTCTACTCTGCATACTCTGCATATCCGCTCCTCTCTGGGAATGTCTGCGGCTCTGCCCGTCTCAATCTCGAGTCGGTGTGATGAGACTCTCAGCTGGCCAATCGCTACCCTCGAGCTATGAGGCATGTGAGTATCCATGTAGCGTGGTCGCTGGATGAAACCGTCAGCTAGTATGTCTATGAACTGGTCTCGATAGTGCGATAGTCTCGATCCCATGTGTGGTGTGTGCCATGTCTGACTAATGTAGAGCTGCTAGAGATCCTGTCTGAGCACAACATTCCTCTCACGACGAGAGAGGTGGATGTGAGGTGAGTCTGGGTCATACTGAAAAGGCGGCAATCTGTCCATATCAAGTCCATGACTATCAAACCAGACTCTAACCTGAGTGTACCAAGCTCTCTCATATCCTGACTCTGATATCTGTATAGATGCCTCAAGAGCTCTGTGTGTGAGTCTATCTGTAGGGAGGTCCCTAATCCTCTGAATAAAGCAGATAGTCTGGAATAGTGCCTCTACTGCCATGGGTGGTGCAGCTAGCTCTGCCCTGATGATGTCATGTGGCACCGACTGTTTCCCACGAAATAATCGCGAGATCATACGTACCTGTGGCCTCTCGATCGCACTCCACTGGGTGACTGTGAGACCTGGGGCCCAAACCGTCGCAGCATACATCATAGCTGGTTTGACCAGTGTGTCAAATAGCCAGCCCTTCGTGCGGAGCTCCTGGAAGTGTGCTTGGTGACATCTCCGCTCTAACATGGCTAAAGCTGCATATCCGCGTGTGAGTCTATCGGTGGCTGCCTGTCTCATGCTGAAGGGGCCAGGCAAGCTCGTGAATGTGACTCCGAGATAGACATAGGAAGTGACCACCTCAATCTGTCCACCACCAGCTCTGAATCTTGCTCCATTCCTCACCATGGGGGAGGTGTGGAAGATCATGACCTTGGTCTTGCCAAGGTTTACTGTCAAGCCCCTCTGTGTACAAAACTCATCTAGGGCCTCAAGGTGGCGCTGTAATCCCTCGGGTGACTTTGAAATCAAGACAATGTCATCGGCATATAATAAAATGTGGACATGTGTACCTGCGAGGTCTGCACCCTCTCCTCCAGCTCGGAGAATGTAGTCCTCAATCTCGTCAATGTAGAGACCAAATAGAGTGGGAGAGAGTGGGCAGCCTTGCTTAACACCGATGGTGCTAGCAATGGCCTCAGACATACCTCTTGGACACCGTACCCTCCCAGTCACCTGCTCATAGAGTGCATAGATGGCCCAAATCATCCCTGATGGTACTCCCAAGCTCTGGAGGCGTTGGAAGAGCCTCTCCCGCGGCACTGTATCAAAAGCTTTGCGGAAGTCCACAAAGCAGCAATATAGCCTCTTCTTCCGCATCCTTGCCCCATCAATGAGGCAGCGCAGAATGAAGATGTGATCAATAGTAGAGAAAGCTCGTCGAAAACCTGCCTGGCCTCGTGCTCGTAGCCCCTCAGTCTCTGCATATGAGCTGAGCTCTGCCTCAAGTATGGCACCGTATAGTTTGGCCATGGTGTGGCCAATCATGATGGTCCTGTAGTTCCCTGGATCCAGGGTGTCGCCAGATTTGTGGATAGGCACAATGGTGTGCCTAGTCCACTCCTCTGGGAAGCCCTCTCCTATAGCCCGGTTGAAGACATGTGCAATCAACGGGGCTATAGTGGAAGCTGCATATATGAGATGCTCGTTCTGCAATCCCGCGTGGTCTGTCGAACGTCCATGTCGCAGTCGTCGTATGGCCCTCTCAACCATCTTTGCTGTGAAGAGAGAAGAACTAGTAGGGCGAGGCTCAAGTGGCTGGGGAATGGGAGGCTGCCTAGGTACCTCATATAACCTCTGAGCATAATCATGCCATGTGTGTGGGTCTCCAATAGGTGTGGTCGGGCGTGGCTCTCGTAGGCTGTGCCATGGTGCAGCACTGTCCATACTCATAAAGAGATGGTATAGCTCAAGCTCCTGTGCCTCCTCAAAGGCTCGCCTCTTTCGACGTGTGAGAGTCTTCATCTGTCCCTTGGCCTCTCTCTCTGTGATCTCTCCCAATGCTTGCTGAGCTCGTAGTCGGCGGTAAAGATCTTTGCAATCCTTATCATACCAACGATGTTGTGGCATAGTCCCGGGAGGAGGTGTGTGACGAGAATGGATGGTGTGTGGGAAGGAGCTTATGGCTGATGTCTGAAGAACTGATGCTATCTGAGAGGTGAGTAGGGATAGTGGAGTGTCAGGATGAAGTAAGAGAAGACCCTTCTCGACTCGAGCCGCATATATGTGAGCTAGCTCGTGTGTGAAGTGGATGGTGGTGTGTGGGATGCGTGCTGCGGGTATGCGTAAAGGGGTGTCTCGCTTCAGGGAGAGTGCGAGGTATGTGTGATCGGCCCCAATGGGTATGGGTGGGATGGTGAATGAAGTAAGTAGATGGATGGCCTCTCTGGACCCCATGACGTAATCTACTGTACTTCCCCCGCCATCTGTGGCTGAGTGTGGTATGCATGTCAATCCTCCTGAGGTAGGCCACTGAGTCATCCCGTTATAGATAACGAGATTATGTCGAGAGCCTAGTCTGAGTAGGTGAGTGCCATAGTGAGTGTGTGTAGGGTCAGCTGAAGCTCGAGCTGTAGACTCATCCTCTATGGTATGTAGTATCTCTGGGTCTTCTGGGTCAAATATCTCACACTGATCATTGCCTGTCCTTGCATTGAAGTCTCCCATAAGGAAGACTTCCCCTAATGCAGAGTACTCTGTAATCTCTTCTGACAAGCAAGTGTATGGTGAGTCCTCCTCTCGATCTATGATAGCGAAACGCGAGCTAGAAGGAGCAAAGTAGCATAATGCTATGAAGATGATCCGCTCCTGCGAGAGCTGCAGTCGAATCCAAAGATATCTGGCCTGTGAATCACGTGCGACTATCTGTATCCTGCTCTGAAGTCCATCTCTAAAGAGTATGGCTACTCCTCCTGATCCTCGGGTGGTGTGCTGACGTGTACACTCTCTGTATGTGGACTCCCACTGAAAACCGTGGACTCGAGGTAGGCCGCGGTCCGGGCTCTCATGTGTCTCTGTGAGCATAACGATGTCTTTGCCTTTGCGCACCTCTTCCAATCTCTCTGGGTGTGTCCATAGATCTCCATTGCAGTTCCAAACTGCAAGGTGTATCTCCTCGAGTGTCTCACAGGCCGCGAATCCCTATGGGATGGCCTTGCCATCAATGATGACACGACCATCTCTGTACGAAGCCTTCTTTCCTTCTTTGCGAGCTTGATGTACTCTCGGCATGCATGCACGACGGTGTGCTACCTGCATGGGTGTGAGATCATCGTCAAGGTAGATGGGGGGGGCCATCAAGTGCTCTCAAAATCACCCTCTTGCGTAGGAAAGTAGATCTTATATCTTCGGAAGGGAAGTGTAGAATGAGAGCTCTCTTCTTCGTGGGGTCTCGTCCCGTTCTCCAAGACTTGATGAATGGGGGGGACTCCTCTTTGTAGCCGAGTATCTTGCATAGTGTCTTCCCATCGGACTCGGGGGTAGAGCCTTCTTTTTCTTCAAGGCCCGTGATGCGTACATTGAGACGGCGGGCATGTCTCATCTTTTCTTCCTCAATAGTGGTGTGCACGATGAGGGCTTCTTCCTTTTGTGCTTTCTCTTTGGCTTCTTTTTTGATGTTCTTCTTCACTATGTCGATCCACCCTTCTTTGGTAGCTTCTAATTTGTTTTCCATGCTCTCGGTCAAGGATTTGGTGAGTTCTTCTTTGAGAGCTTCTGTCTTGTTCATATTAATCTCTCCTTCTTCGGGTGTAAGAGAGACCATTGAAGCTTTGAGGAGCTCCAATTCCTCTTTCATGTTTGCCCTCTCCTTAGCCCATTCTTCTTTCTCTTTTTGCCATGCTTCCCTCTCCTTATGATATGTTTCTACTTCCTTCTCGAGCTTTGAGAGGCGGCTGATGATGGCCGTGATAGTGGAGTCCACCATCTTCTTGTTTTCCTTGATAGCTATGGTCAGTTTGTCCTCCATTTTTGTCAAATCGTCCTTCTTAGCCGTAGCGCTCATTGCATTCGAAGATGAAAAAAAATGCTCAGTGTGCTGAGCCTAAAGACTTGCGATGAAGACGGGAGCGCGCCCGATGCGCGATGGAGTAAGGGTGGGAGTGGCTAATAACTGTGAAGGTTTTGGGTTGAGGTTTGATGTAAGGGTTTCTAGGAGGGAGGAGGGTAGGAGAACATTGTCGTTTTTAGGGTTTTCTGCAGGTGGCGGGAGGAAGATGGCTAGTTGCAGGTGGTGGGAGGATGGCGAGCTGTGGGTGTCGGGAGCTCCTTGGTGAGAACAAATCTGGGGGTAGATCTAGCTGGACGGAACAGATCCTTGAGCAGATTTGCTTGGCGGGAAATGAGGCGGGAGCAGATGTGCATGCAGGCGGAGGGGCAGATGCGGGCAGGTGGCAGTGGTGGTGGAGAGGCATATGCGGGCAGGTGGCAGGAGCGGCTGAGGGGTGGATGCCGGCAGGTGGCAGGGGCAGCGAAACCCTAACGCAGGTGGCAGGAGCGGCTGAGGGGCAGATGCCGGCAGGTGGAAGGGGCAGCGAAACCCTGACGCAGAGAGAAGCGAAATGCAGCGGAACCCTAACGCAGGGGCAGCGAAACCCTAACGCAGGGGCAGCGAAACCCTAACGCAGGGGCAGCGAAACCCTAACGCAGGGGCAGCAAAACCCTAACGCAGAGAGGCGAAACCCTAACGCAGGGGCAGCAAAACCCTAACGCAGAGAGGTGAAACCCTAACACACAGAGAGAGAGAGAGAGAGAGAGAGAGAGAGAGAGAGAGAGAGAGAGAGAGAGAGAGAGAGAGAGAGAGAGAGAGAGAGAGAGAGAGAGAGAGAGAGAGAGAGAGAGAGAGGGAGAGAGAGAGAGAGAGAGAGGGAGGGAGGGAGGGAGGGAGGGAGGGAGTCACATTAACTTCTTCTTGAGGCCAAACTTGGCCTATGAGACAAAAACCATGTACAAGTGTAGTAACCCTGTGTAGAGGATGAAATGAAATAAAAGGTCTATCGCGACACAATATATATATATATATATATATATATATATATATATATATATATATATATATATATATATATATATATATATATATATATATATATATATATATATATATATATATATATATATATATATATATATATATAAGGTTGGAAAAGGATGGGGAGATGTGGCTCTGACTCCGCAGATAGTGGCCCCCTAATACATGGGGGACATGCGAGTAAAAGTGTGAGTAAAACACCCTAGCTACCGGTGAATGGGTGGAGGTGGGTGTAGTTTGTGGTACATCCGGGGTGGTCTGAGTGCCTCCTGAAGGAAGACAACCCATTTGGGGGGAAAGAGAGGGAGGGAGGGAGGGAGGGAGGGAGAAAGAAAGAAAGAAAGAAAGGTATATTAACGTCTTCCAAAGGCCAAACTTGGCGAGCTATGTAGGTGAAAAAGGTTGGAAACAACCACAGGATAGTGTATTGGGTGATGGAGAGGTAGTGGGGATGATGTAGTGATGTGTGGGGAGATGTGGCTCTGACTCTGCAGATAATGGCCAGCTAATACATGGGGGCCTTATGACGGGAGTGAATATGTATATCCTAAGTACGGATAATGGGTGGAGGTGGGTGGAGTATGTGGTACATGGGAAGTGGTTTGAGTGCCTCTTGAAGGAAGGCTAGCGAGGTGGTGGTGGTGCGCTTGTGCTCCATCATGTGGTGATGGCTAACCTCGTGGCGCAGTCATGGTCATCTGTATCGAGGCCTATGTGGTCGACGTCGCAGTCTCTGTGCCGCTCCCTGCTCGAGCATGAGCCCTATGCCTCTGGAATGCAGGGGGGGTCTGATGTAGCCGATCTCACTGAAAGAATTGAGTAATGGTCTGTTGGGTACTCACCTGTATCCGATGCATGGGCTGTAGCGACTGCTCTCGTCTCTCATATGCTGTCGTGAGGAAACGTCCCAACCTCCGCTTGACTCTAATGGTCATGCACAACTATAGTGTCTCCTCTATGTAGAACTCTGCTCGTAGATCTGAGTATGCTCAGCATCTAGTAGCAAAGTGCTCCTCACTCTCTATCTCCGTATGGCAAATGGGCACCACCTCTCCTCTCTAGGGACTCCCTTGGTCCGACCACTCTTGATCTCAAGCTGATGTGATGAAACTCGAAGCTGCCCAAGGACGACTCAGAGGTGGTGTGGTAGGTATGTTATGCATGTATTGCAGAGTCTCAATGAAGCCTTGTTCTGAGATCTATAGAAAATGCTCGTGGTAGCGGAGCATTTTGTGTGGCAATCTATCCCTTAGGCTAATCGATGTCCTTTGTATGTATGTATGTATGCCATATTTCCTGTCGAATGACCCTATTCCTGTCCTGGTGGGAGAGCAAATAGGTGGTGGCATGTAATCGTGCTTCCGTGGTGGTAGTCTGTCTATGTCAAACCCATGAGGGGCGAGCCACTCTCGTGTCTGTGCGTACCATGAGGATGGTGCTAACAAGGCTGCTTGATAGGCCGCTCGGGCAGCACACCGTGCTTGTGACTTGTGCATACAAAGCATGGATGGCCCATAGCATGTCGGATGGTAGTTGTAACTCCTGGAGTCTCCGTAGTAGTCTCTCTCTCGGGACCATGTCGAAGGCTTTGCAGAAATCCACAAAGCAATAGTATAGTCTCCGCTTCCTCGCCTTCATGCTGTCAATCAAGCAGCGAAGCACGAAGATGTGGTCGATGGTGGAGAAAGTGCGGTGGAAGCTTGCCTGGTCGGGTGCTCTGATCCCAGCTGCCTCAGCGTGTGTACTGAGCTGCCTCAGCGTGTGTACTGAGCTCTGCCTCTAGTACTGCCCCATAGATCTTGGCGAAGATGTGGCCTATCATAATAGTCGTGTAGTTCCGTGGGTCCATCATATCACCGGACTTATGGATAGGCGCAATGGTATGCGTAGTCCACAAGTCAGGTAATGCCTCAACCAAAGCACGGTTGAAGAGATGGGCGATCAGGTGGGAAACTACATCTACTGCGTATATAAAGTGCTCGCCCTGTAGTCCTGTGTGGTCTGCTGAAGAGCCATGGTTTGCCTATGGATGGCCTGTCGTACCATGCCTGCCTTGAATATGGTGGAGATCACAGGACGCGGTGTGGGAGGGATCGACAATGGTGGCTGTCCTGGGACGTCATATAACGTTTAGGCGTAGGTGTGCCAAGTCTAAGGATTTGCTATGGGTGTAGGTGGGCATGGCTCACGTAGGGCCCTCCATGCGGTGGCGCAATCCCTACTCATGAGAAGGTCAAACAACTCTGCCTCCTCTCGCTCCTCGAAAGCTCGCCGCTTCCGGCATGTGAGGGCTCGCATCTTTCATCATGCCTCCCTCTTTGTGATGGATCCCAAGATACTCTGTACTCTGAGATGTCGGTATGGTCATCTACGCTCCTCATCGTACCATCTATTCTGGGTTGTATGCCCCACCCGTGTCGAATGTGCGGTGATGTGGGTGGTGTATGGGAAGCTGAGAGAGCGGATGTGTGGAGGAGAAGTAGGCGGTGAGGGTGTCCAATGGGCCGGAGGGATCAAGGGAGTAGATGGGCTCTCGAACATGGGAGCTATAGATATGTGCTAGCTCATGTCTAAAGTGAATGGTGGTATGGGCATGTGGGTGTATGGTGACAGGGTTGGATATGCATGGTGAGCCGCGTATGGATAGGGCGAGATATGTGTGATGAGCTCCAATCGGTATGGGTGGGATGGTGAATGAGGTGATGAGATGTGTCGCCTCCGGGGGTCCGATCACATAGTCTACCACATTGCCTCCATGTGGTGTGGTGGCTTGAATGCAGGTGAGACCACCCGAGGTGGGGCAGGTTGCTATCCCATTATATATAATGAGACGGTGTGCTGCTCCCATCTGGAGTAGGTGTCGGCCGTATGAGGTGGGTGTGGCGTCGTCTCGTCTGGCTCTCTGCCCCTCATGACTTGTGGATGCTTGATATCATATGACTCGCATTGACGTGCATGGGTGCGGCCATTGAAGTGCCCCATAAGCAAGACTTCACATAAGGTGCTATAATGTAGTATCTCATATGAAAGTGTGGTGTATGGTGAATCTCTGTCTCGAGTAAGTCCCCCATGGTCATGTCCCATATATCGAGATCTGCATGGTGGAAAGTAGCATATGGCAATATAAACCCAGGCTCCAGCTCTTCGGTGCTATCTCCATGCGGACCCACATGTATCATGCCTTCTCCTCTCTACCTATGATATGGATCCGGCTTTGTATCTCCTGTCTAAATATGATGGCAACACCCCTCGATCCTCGTGCTGAACTTTGTTTCGTCGTGGCCCGGAATGTAGATTCCCAATGAAAGCCTTCAATGGGGTGGAGGCCCCTTTCTGGGCTCTCTTGGGTCTCTGTGATACACACAAAGTCATGAGTATCTAGGATCTCCTCCAGTCGGTCTAGGCATGTCCAAAGTGCTCCGTTGTAGCTCCACACTCCTCCCTTGAGTAGTGACTCCTGGTGTGGTGTTGCCTGACAGGCCGTGTAGCCCTATTTGATAGGGCGTTCGTGTATGAAGACTTTACCGTCACGGTTAAAAGTCTTCCTTCCCTCTCGTTGTGCCTATAAAAGATTTGGGGCGTAGATGGCCTTCTATGTTCTATCTGCATCTTTGTGAGGTCCTCGTCCATGAATGAGGGTGCTCTTGGAAGACCCCGTAGTGTTTGACGTTTTTTGAAGAAAGCTATTTGCTCCTCTGTTGAGATCATGTGCAATATCAATGCTCGAGGTTTCGTATTGTCTTTCCCCATCCTCCATGCCCGAGTAAATGGCATATTGCTATATCCCAACTCTCGATATATTTATTTGTGACGCATCCATTTCCTTTGACGTGCCTTCAGATAGGCCTGTAATTCTCACAGACAGGTATCGAACCTGTCTTAGTCTCTCCTCTTCAAGTGTGTCTTGTACACGGATGTATTCCATAGTGGAAAGCAACGTTTTCGCAACGGCAACGGCAACGGGTTAGCAACGGGTTAGCAACGAGGGCAACGTTTGGACCTAGGAGTTGGCGATAAAGTTATTTATTTTTCAAAATTTTTATATTTTTTTTTCACATATTGGGTCCTATGATATGTAATAAGGTGGGATATGACTATATATACCATAAAATACTTATTACAATATAAGATATATCATAAATAATAGAGATTATCAATCTAACTTGAAAGTTGGAACTTGGTCGTGACTCGTGATTATATCATAACCCTCCACACAGCCTTAAGATTATATCAAATACAATTATCTCAAATACATCATCATTATATCAAAATTCAAATACAATCATAACATCAATAATCATAACATCATCATCTAGATTCTAGATTCTAATTTCTAACAACATAATGATCATAACACTTAACTTTCAAGTTTCTAGTTTCTAAGTAGTAAGTTCTAACTTCTAACTTTTAACAAATTACAATAAACATCATGATTTATAATATAAATGATAACACCTGGCATCATAGTACATACATGTCACATGATCATATCATCGTTCATACATCAAAATAAAACAATAGAGATCACTATGACAAATGATAAATCATAAATCATATGAATCATGACGCATGGCATAAATCATAAGTGGCAAATGATAAATATAAAGTCACGACTCACAAGTGAGTCATGATAAGTGTCCACTCAGCACTGTCATCACAATAGTAAATACATATCATGAAATACCAAATGTCAAACATGAAATGTCAAAGCCTCAAATGTCAATAATCAAACTCTGTCACTCTGATATGGTGTCAGATGACAAATCATCACTCTCATCATCATCATCATCATCATCCCTAGTAGTAGTGGTATGTGGTCGGCTACTAGTGGATGCATCACCACTACCACTAGGTCCTCTGCGGCTCCGAGATGATCTGGTATCATGTTGAGGTAAGGTCAACTCATGGTACAGCATAGTATATAAGTCCAGATCCTCTGGAGGAATATCTGAAATATCTCTGACTTTCTCTATATCTACTGTGTTCACGTTGACCTCCCTCACATCTCCTGTATATCCGCCGCTCCCAAGAGACGCAAGTTGCAGTGGCAATAAACTAGCCGCTCCAACTGCGCTGTAGATAATCTGTTCCTCTTCTTTGTATGGAAGAGGGCCCATGTGCTCCAATTCCTTTCACAAGGACTTACGCTACAGTCCTGTGAAAGGATACGAATAGCTAACTCTCTCTGCATTACAACATAATTCAAAAAATAATTAGTACATAAATCATAACACATATTTGTCACATGTCACACAGTACACTAAAGACTTTTGACTTAGTACTTACCAACTGAGGAGCACTAGCACCATACATCTCCCACCATGATACTGGCCGCAACTGAGCAGATCTCAAACAAGCCGTATCCTTTCCAAAATGGCCACCACCATTTTGGAATACCAAGAGCTGTCTCTCCAATTGAAGTCGCAACTCTACATCAGCTGGATAAAGCCTATATACATATGTGTTCCATGCACTCAAGAGCTCCTCATCCACGATGGCCTGTTGAGATCTCCATAAGGGATGCAATAAGTGTGCCATCCCATGGATCGGGCGATGAAACCAATCCCATCGATCCCGCCACACAGCCTTAAGCTGCTCAATCCTATAAACAAAGAAATTATAAATTTTAGAGACTAATTTTTAAGATAATAAGAATTTTAAGTGTCAAAAATTCAAAGTAATAAGTAATAACTTAATAAATACCTGTCCAATGTCAAATGTGGGCAACGTGAAAGGGACTCGCCAACTCGATCCATGAACTCATAGACGAGTCCCAATGTACTCCCCTCCATATCAACGATGCGAAGGACAAAATATAATGGATGTATGGCACGCACAAGTGCCTCTACATCCCTCTAAAATGAATCCGACAAGCATGTAATCCGTACAAAATCTGCTCTCGGGGTAGTGTGTCCATCCCAGGCAGTCCACTCTGTAGACACAATTGTCTGCATCAAAGCCTGCCGCACCCGAAGTAGTCTCTCCATCGCTATGCACATGTAAGCAAATCTGGTCTTCGCAGGCTTTAGGATATCCAACTCACTGTATGATCTGAAAATAGCTAATAGTTTTGGTCTCTTTGTGAACAAAGAGACCACCTTATGGCAGGTGGAAAAAATAGAATGAATCCAAGGGATCTTTCCAAGATCCTCTATCAAAAGATCAATGCTATGTGCGGCACATGGGGTCCACACAATGGAGGGAAACTCTGCCTCTAACAATCTACCCATGGCCACACAATTACTTCCATTGTCGGTAATGACTTGCACAACATTCTTTTCACCGACATCCATAATAGCCTGGCGGATATGACCATATATAAACCGACCTGTGACACAAAAATTACACCAAATCAGCCATGTACATAGTACATAGTACATACTACATACATAATACATATATATAGCATATGCAAAATTCAAATGCGTATCTTAAAATTAAAACTTGAAATTTCACCTATACATACCTGTCACTGTAAGTCCAGCCTCTGATGCATCGATGGCGCGAAGGAACATAGTGCCTTTGCAACAATGCACTAGTATGTTATATACATTCCTTTTCCTGATGTCTGTCCATCCATCGCACATAATAGTGCATCCATACTTCTCCCATGTGCCCATCATCGGCTCTAACTGCTTCTCCACTATATCTTTTGTTTTGCGTAGCTCACTAGTCCTGAACTCCTCATATGAAGGACGGCTCCATCGATATCCTAATGTGCTCACTAACTCCATGGCTTCCTTCCATGCGGGTGTGCGTGCAACATTAAAAGAGAGGCCACACTGTATGAAAAGCTTCATTATACCTTGTTTGGCCTCAAGCTCCCGCTGCCTCTGAAAACCCGCACGTACGGATGCCGAAGAAAGTGATCCTCTAGGTGCCTTCACCGGTGGCTGAGTGTCACCCTCAAGATCGAGGGTATCATGTCCATGCTCATCATTCCCTCCACTAGAGGATCCCATATGAGTCTGATGTGCTGGACCATCGTGTGGAGGAGGATAACTGGAGCTAATAGAGGTGGAGGTGGGCCGAGAGCTCTGTGGATACTTTCTAGCTTCCCTTTGAGCTACCCACTCAAGGAGCTCATCCTTGATATCAGCTTGCATAGGCTGCTTGCATGCTGAAATGCCCAAGCCACTAAATTTGGCAAGGTGGACTTTGATACGATCTGCCCCACCACCCCCTTTGTAACCACATAGGTTACATGTCCATCTCTCACTCCCACCCGATCCAAACTTCCCTTGGCTAGTCACGTACTTCCAACAACTTTGCTTTGGTTTAGGCATGGTGAGTCTCTCTCTCTCTCTCTCAATCTCTCTCTCAGATCTCTCTCTCTCTCTCTCTCTCTCTCTCTCTCTCTCTCTCTCTCTCGGCTGAGGGCTCAGTGCTCTCGGGTCACGGGTGTGCGTTCGCTCCAAGGAAGGCAAGTAAAATGCCCTCTCCCGCGAGCCCGTTTCGGGCTCAAAGGAGAGGGCAAAAAAATTTGTCTGCAACGCAACGCCGTTGCGTTGCGAACTTTGCAGACGCTACGCAACGCGTTGGGTTGCAACTATGATGTATTCATAATTTCATTTTTTATTGCTTCTTTGACCTCTTTTTTAATATTTTTACTTATTACTTCGACCCAACTAGTTTGTGTTGCCTCCATTTCTGATTGAATGTGGTTTTGCATATCCATCTTCCAATCATTCTTGATTTCCTCCTTTAGGTCATCTAGTTTTGTGATCTCCCTTTCTTCCTTGGAAATCTTATGGTGAATAATTCTTCTTGAAGCCAATGTGTCTTAGCTTTTCATTCGTCTCGGTCTTATTGGAGAGTTTTGATATGGTCTTCTAGAGCTCTTATTCTGTCTATGATCTTCCTCATTTCTTGATTAAGTACTCTACCCGCTTCTTTCTTTGCTTCTTTGATTGCTCAAATCATGTCCTGGTAGGTATGTGCAAATTCGATACTCGAATCACAGTTCATACATTGTGAGAAATCATTGAAAACTGCTATATGTACAATCTTGCAAAACCCTAATCCGGTACCTGCGAAATGCTAGTCCGCAGTTGGGGGTCTTTGTACTTGCATCTGTACTTGCACGTGACCTTACCTTGCTGCAATATGAAGTTGACCTCTGCTCGCTACCTCCTCCCATTGCTTGCCAAACCCTAAATGCGACATTAATGCTCCGCTTCTGCTTCGTTGCACTACCCTCTACCCTTGCGCGTAGCTCTCGGAGGGGCGACGACGCAGATCTGATCGACCTCGAGCTCTGAAAGAGGCGATGGGCGCAGATCTAATCAAGCTTTTGATACAAATATCAACAGCAAGATGTCGAGAAGCATATGGTGACAAATGTGGGGAGAGAGAGAAAAGAAAGATTTTTAACATATATTAGAAGGCCGAACTCTACCCATGAGATAGAATCAATGTACATAGTTTGTGTCATCGATCCAACGGAAAGAAGAGCGTGCTGAAAGTTAAAAAAAAAAAAAAAAAAACTGATACCAAACTAGGTATATGAGGGGGGGTATATGGAGTGCTATCTCTATGGTAGCTATTGTATAATTCATGGGTTCATAAGGTTAAACATATGGTTTCTAAAGGTTAGAATATGATGTATGTTTGCTTTGGTCTAGCCCTTGAATTACCCTTGGAACATGCCTTGAACATTTGGGTGAAACGCTTGGTTTTAACCCTTGAGGTATTTATTCATATGAGCTCCCAATTGAATGGTTAGAACCTTAGGCTTGATTTATTTTAAGGTGTGGGGACCTTAGTCTTGGGAGAAGCTTCTCTAGGAGCCACCTTGTGTGTACGTGAGAGAAGAATCCTCATTTGATTTAGAAGGCATGTGAACAGTGATAGACCTTGGGAAATTAGAAGGCATGTGATCACCCTTGGGAAAGTGTCCACATGAGGGACACTTGGTTGGACACTTGGCCAATGTCAAGGACATGCATCCCCTTGGGCTAGAGGTATATATATATGGGTGGAGTTGGATGGGTGGATACGTGCTCTCTTTTAGGAGTGTGGTCTTGGTAGTTAGATTTATGAGTAGTAGTGATTGTAGTTTTACAACATTGGTATCTAGAGCCATCTCTCTGCGTACTATCCTTGAGGCTCGTGCGAGTAATCTGTACACGCGTGAAATTTAGGCCACTGAACCTCGGAGAAGAAGATTTCATAGTATGGAAAAAATCAGACCGCATGACCCTCCCCCACGTTAATCTGCGTGAGCCTCCCCCACGTTAATCCGCGTGCGCAGATCAATCTTCCGGTTGGATCACTTTCATCCGGGTAGGATAGCAGCTCGCCCACACTTCAAGCAGACCTTCAAGCAGAGAATGCATGCGCATATGGGATTAGCAGTCGCACGCCTCTGCTCAGATAGCCATCATCGAACGAAGACTCACAAATGCATAGTGAAGAGATTATTCGATCTTCCTACCGACGGCATAGTATTCAGCTTCAAGAAAAGACGGGAGCTCTTCACTTTAAACTTGAATGGACGGTCTTGACTCTTCATCAGAGAAATTGGGGAAGTAATTTTTATTGCTTCTTTTTATTCTTGCATACTTTATTATTATTATTATTTTTAAAGGAAGTTTGATCATTATGATCCACTTTTCCAAATTAGCTCAAAATTAAGAGAGCATAAATGCGTGAGATGTATGAGCTATAGTCCATGGAGTATTTGTGTTATCATGAACTTCGGGAAGTATTCGTTGAAGTATTGCCATAATTACATAAGCTTTATTTTAGCTATTAAATGAATTTTGAAATCTTCTCTTATGGCATATGGTAAACAAGCTTGCATATATCCGTTTGTTCATAATAGAACATGTAAGTATCCATCAAAAGATCCCTAGAGTTTTGGAGCACCTAGGCAAACTAGGAAGTATAAAATGCCCCAAGCTTCCAATGTCAAAAGTGAATGGAAGGATAAGCCTCGTCATGCAATGGATGAAAGGATGGATGTAGCTAGAACAGAGGTAAGTACTATTAGCAATTTAATCATTTTCATTTGCTTCCATGGCCATGTTAAAATAATGCATATAGATATGCATTTCAAATGAAGAAGATTGTTCACATGCACATAGAGAAGTGCATAAACTTATTCATCTTAGTGCATTTAAGGCATAGATGAATAAGTAAAAGGTTTCCAATTTAAGTGGACTCACTATCTCAATAGAGATAAAGAGTGAACATAAAAAATCCAGCAGAGCATGGCATGAGCATGAATGGAAATCACAAGCATATGTGGAATGTAGACTTATGTATATAATGGAATTCCAAGGATAAATTCCATGCATGCTTTAAGGATAAATTCCAAGAGAAGCTCGGCGGTTGGGAGGCGAACAAAAGGAATTCTCTGTGCATGTTGAAAGAGATGGTCGCGCGGCTTACTCAAGGATCCATGAATGGTGGCAAAAGGACTACACAATATTGGTATCAGAGCTAATCCACGCAGCTGCGCTAGCCAGGATTTGAACTCACGCCACTGCCATGAAGGGCGTTTGCTCTATCCAAGCTTCCAACCATGGAAGCCGACGAAAATTGAGGAGCGGTATCATATTTATTCATTACTTTCAGATGACATACACACACATAAAGCAAATTTCTTAGCACAATCTACAGAGATTCACCCTTATTGGATTTTCGTCGCCCAAGAAAGAGAAGGAGGGGAGTTTCTCTCCCTATTTGCTAAAGAGTAGAGGTCTGTTACCTAATGGATGTGATCACATGCACACCACGGTATGAGCTCTTTCCTTTTTCAACTTGAATCCACTATCTCATGCATGAGGGAAGAACGGGAGAAACGTGTAGCTGAGGAGGCCAAATCGGTGTACTCCAAAAATGAAGAAGATAAGGGAGATATCCCCTCAAGCTCAGGTATGAAAACTTTTGTTATTTTCAAAACTTTAAAGATAAATATCCGACTCTTTGAGAAGGGAAAGGAAAGAGGGAAAAGCACATGGAGAGAATGAGATATATACTCTCATCTTCAATCAAGGATTCCCTCAAAATACAACAAAGGGTAAGCTTTAGGAACCTCCAAAGTAGCCTATTTTTATGATTTTTACATAAATTTCAGGAGCTATTTTGGATAAATAGCCATTTCGGGAAGGGAATATGAAGCGGGATTTTCGTAGTTTGGTAGGAAAAATCATGGATACCTATAGTCTAGTATATGGACATATACAATTAAGAAATCCAAAATATACCTAGGTATGATGGGAGTTTGAAGCTCCATAAAACCCCCTTCCATCACAGTTTGAGAAAAAATTTCAGCACTTGAATCTAAGAAATTCCCATTTTGGAAAAGGGAAAAAGAGGTACAATAGCTATGGATGGATGGGAAAAAGTATATATATTGAGAGTATGGTGTATGGACTTCATAGTGGAATCATGAGATTCATTAAAAAGATAAGTTAAGGAGGAATTTTAGTTCCCCAAAAACCCCCTTCTCTCACTTTTTGCAAAATTTCAGATGTTAATTTTTGGCAAACTTCACTTTTGGGAGTAAGAAAAGAGACCATTTATGAGGCTTCCCATGGATTAGTGCACACGTACATGAACTATGGTGTATGAATTAGCATGGAGAAGAGAAAATCCAAGAAAAATCCACATTATGATGGATTAGAAGTTTACTAAAGTCTCCCAGTTAAGTTTTGGCGTGAAACTAAAAATCTTGATTTAGGCCTCTTTTTGGAAGCAAATTTACATGCACTAAGGGAGGATTGGAAAGATGAAAATAGGCCCAAGAATCTTCATATACCACTCTCTGAGGTTATGAAGAGAATTTTAAAATTTGCTTGATCGAAGAATGCTTTGAGGCACCCAAAAAATCACATTTTCACACTTTTTCCAGCCCCTCCAACAGTCCACTAGTTTAGCATGTCCCACGTGGAATGGCCATATCTTGGGCTAGGAAACTCCAAATTGGACGTGCTATGGCTCGTTTCGAAGAGCACAAGGTCTACTTTTAGTTTATCAGAAGAAAATTTGGAAAATATGTATTTTTGCAGGTTTGTAGAGCTCTGCAAAGTCTGAACAGTTTTTGGCAACTACCCTCCGAGAGCCATATCTTTCAAACCAGGAATGCGATTTGAGTAATTTCACTTCGAGCTCTTTGCACATGCTATATATTTCAGTTTATGAACATTTGCAAGTCCTAAAGTGGTTTTTGCAGGTCTAAAGAAGGATTACTAATGCATTTTTTTGACTAAATTTGCATTACTTCGGTAATCACCTCACCATGCTTCATGTTTTGGGAAGTGATCCGATGTTTTCGGACACTTCAAAGCTTATATTAGGATCTGAGGAGGAAGGTGCAAAGGTCTCGAAGCTCATTGAGAAGGATTGGATGCATGCAATTCCAAAACCAAAACTATTCAAAGACGTATGCTTTATGCTTCAGGCATCTTACTTTATGTTATGGCATGTTCTTTATGTACATGCATAGATTGGATTGCATACATCAAATATTGATCATTGTTTAAATTCTAAAAGTATGGATCAATAGGCGAGAAGTACACTTTTGGATTGTTTGTAGGAAAGAGGATTGCAGAAACTACATGGCTATGCAACACATATAATTGTTGCCCGCCTTTGTTTTTATGTTTTACAGGTTATGGAGTCCATATATGAGTTCATGGTGTGCATGCCATGGGCCTGTCAAGCCCTATATTGTTGGGTGGCCTGTGTGCCACTGAGGTTATGGTTAATTTTTTTGGGATTCCATTTCTTGGGAGAATGTTGTCGAAATTTTTCCTACCGCATGGTGTTATATACGCACTTACCTTTAGGTAAGAATGCTATGGCGTGGTAACATGCCTTTCTGCAAACATCAATAAGACCTACGCATGCTTGTAAGCATGTATTTGATGGACTTAGGACCATCATAGTTATATACATAAGGAAACTTCAGTAGTAACAAGATCCCTACACATAATCCTTATGGATTTAGACCATAGGATTGCTAAGGGAAGGAGCTACACCTTCACCATTAGTAATGTGCACAAGCAATCCTATAGGTTTTAGGAAGTTGCATATAGGTACGGGAGATACATATATGATATTCTCCAAACAAGTGAAGATTTACTTATCTTCACAAGAGTCTCATAGTATGATTAGGAGACTATGGGGGTATTATCAGGAATACCCAAACAGTGACTAGTTTCACTCATGCACATCACTTGACCAAGTAGTGAAGCGTTTTTGCTACACTACTAAGGAAACCAAATAGATGGGATCACAAAGATGGGTTTCATGAGAAAGCATCGAAGGGTGCTTATGTAATTTGAGTGATGGTTAGCAAGGCCAGAGGTATGGAACTAGCTCTATGATTCAGAGCATAGATCCCTCAGTTAAGAAATAGTTGGGGTCCCCAATACATATATGTATGGTAGGATCTATAGAGAGGTACTTAGACCTAGTTTTGGTACCTAGGAACAAGTTGGTTTGGAACAGAAAGGGATATCCATTGTCACATGTTGACTAGAAGCAAACTAACTAGTTCGAGGACATGGGACTCATTTGAGTCCACTGACATGATTTTAGGATATAGGATTCATTAGAGTCCACCTACATATTCCATTACATGGAATATATATTCAGTTTAGTGTAGGTATGACACCGTGAATTGGAAGAAGGTTCCATTGGTACGGGACGGTGGAAACGACTTCCCTTTGAGCACTCTTCTTCTATGGCCAGGGAGAAAAGGACTCATCATTCACAGGTCATGTCTCACTAGATTAGAGGAGAGCTCTTAGTAGACATCTCCTTAGGATTCGGAGTTATCCTTCATAGTTTAGGGAAGATTTAATCTTCAAGTAGAGAGTGTGATAGGTGATTTTATCACCATTGGTATCACATACTCATTTTAAGTTTTCCACGAAGGATAATTCCATCAGTTTGATTGAATCGTATAGATCCATGCACAGAGTATGGTTGGCAGAGATAGTTCTTTATTATGGATACACATATGTTTACGGTATCATGTCACATCATTGCTGACCATTTTAGTAGAGGGCTTTGACCCTTCACTAGTTAGGGGAGATCTGTTCTCCATCTTCATAGGAATATGTATAATGAGGGATTATGCATTAGTTATGGAAGAGAGGACTAAATAAATTAATGAGTTTCTCTTTTAAGGAAAGGTGAAAGTGGGAATCAGCTCAGAGATCCATGAGAGATCTCATTTTAGTTCAGTGGTCTCACTTTAGCTCCTTCCCTTTGAGAGAGAAAGAAGGAAAGGAAAACATGATTTCTTCATAGGAGAAGAATAGTATGTTTTCCTTTAGACAGAAGAGGTGTTTGGGAAACATCTCTTAGTCTTTATTTCATAAGGAATTCATTTACTCTACTTTTCAATGTAATTTTCCTTCACATGGGAGTCTCTTTCTCCACTAGTTTTGAAGGAAAACATGGAGAACTTATGTACATGGTCTCAGTTATGAGCAGAGTAAATGGATTCAACAGAATCTCTTTCAAAGGGAAAGGGAAAGTGGAATAGGTTCCATTGCTAGAGCTCTTTTCCTTAGAAGAGATTGAAGAGAGAGAGAGAGAGAGAGAGAGAGAGAAAGAAAGAAAGAAAGTCATATTAACGTCTTCTGGAGGCCAAACTTGGCCTATGAGACAAAAACCATGTACAAGTGTAGTAACCCTGTGTAGAAGATAAAATGAAATAAAAAGTATATCGCTACACAAAGCTATATAGGGCTGGAAAAGGCTGGGGAGATGTGGCTCTGACTCTGCAGATAGTGGCCACCTAATACATGGGGGGGGTCCAAAATGTGAGTAAAACGCCCTAGCTACTGGTGATGGGTGGAGGTGGGTGTAGTATGTGGTACATCGGTGGTCGTCTGAGTGCCTCCTGAAGGAAGACAACCCAGGGGGTGGTGGTACGCCTATGCTCCATCATGTGGTCGTAGGCAATCCTGATGCGTGAGATATCCTCCTGATATAGTCGTGGTCGACGATATCCGCCCATGCGTGGTCGGCGCTGTGCTCTCTGTGCTGCTGCCTGGTGGAGCGTGAGCCCTATAGATGGACCTCTCTGATGTAGCTCAACTCGCTGAAAGAACTGGGTAATGGTCTGCTGGGTACTCACCCGTGTCTGATGTATGGGCTGTAGTGACTGCTCTCGCCTCTCGTATGCTGCTGTGAGAAAGCGTCCCAAGCGTCTCTGGTCTCCCATAGTCATGCACAGCTGGAATGACTCCTCGATCTGGAACTGTGCTCGTAGGTCTATGTATGCTGGACATCTGATAACAAAATGCTCTTCACTCTCTACCTCTGTCTGGCATACTGGGCACCACCTCTCCTCACGGGGGACTCCCCTGGACCGACCCCTCTCAATCTCGAGCTGATGTGATGAAACCCGGAGCTGCCCAATGACGACTCGTGGGTGGTGGGGAAGGTAGGTCTGCATGTATCTCGGAATCTCGATGAAGCCCGTGCCCGATATATGTAGGAAATGCTCGCGGTAGTAGAGCATTTTCGGTGGCAATGTACCCCTAGGGCTCACCCATGTCCTCTGTATGTATGTATGCCATATCTCCTGACGAATGATCCTATTCCTCTCTTGATGAGAGAGCGAGTAGGTGGGTGCATGAGAGTCGTACTGTAGTGGTGGTAGCCTGTCTATGTCAAAGCCATGGTGGGCAAGCCAGTCTCGTGTCTGTGCATACCATGAGGAGGTGTCGCCTGCTAATGCCATATCACGTGATGCCTCGAAAGCACGATAAGCAATGCGCTCTGTATCCATGCCTCGAAGTCTGTGTAATAGGCATACCGTCTGGAATAGTGCCTCAACTAGCATCGGTGGTGCAGCGAGCTCTGCTCTAATGATATCATGTGGTACTGAAGGCTTGCTGCGGATAAGTCTGGCAATCATGAGGATCTGTGGCCTCTCTAATGCTGTCCATACTGATGTAGCTAATCCTGGTCCCCATATGGCTGCCCCATACATGAGCGCTGGCGTAACCAAAGTGTCAAAGAGCCACCCCTTTGTGCGGGGCTCCTGAAAATATGCCTGGTGGCACTGTCTCTCCATCAAAGCTAGTGCTGCGTACCCACGTGTGATGCGGTCACGGGCTGCCTGAGCCATAGAGAAGACCCCTGATGCTGCTGTAAATGTCACCCCCAAGTAAACATATGATCCCACCACCTCGATCGGTCCACCTGCTGCTGTGAACAAACTATGTCTGCGTACCTGTGCTGATGTATGAAAGATCAAGACCTTGGTTTTACCAAGGTTCACAGATAACCCTCTGTGTCTGCAAAAGTCATCTAGGCCGTGTAGATGATGCTGTAGACCTTCTGCAGAATCTGAAACCAATACAATATCATCAGCGTATAAAAGAATATGGACAGTGGACCCGTGTACCTCAATGCCATCTCCCCCCTGCTGCTGTATGAAATCCACTATCTCATCCATGTAGAGACCAAAGAGGGTGGGTGAGAGAGGGCATCCTTGCTTCACCCCGATAGTGCTAGCAAGTGGATCAGATAAGCCCCCTGGACATTTGACTCTACCAGATACTCTCTCGTATAAGGCGTAGATCCCCCATATCATCTCCTCCGGAGCTCCGATGTCAAGGAGTCGTCTGAAGAGTCGATCCCTGGGAATAGTGTCAAATGCTTTGCGAAAGTCCACAAAGCAACAATATAATCTCCTCTTCCTCACCCTGGCCTGGTCGATCAGGCATCTCAGAGTGAAGATGTGGTCAACGGTAGAGTAATCTCGTCTGAAACCTGCCTGTCCTGGAGCCCTGATGCCCTTCCTCTCAGCGAGAGTACTCAACTCTGTCTCTAGTACCGCCCCATATAACTTGGCCAATATAGGGCCAATCATGATCGTCCGGTATGTACCTGGATCCATAGTATCACCTGACTTATGAATGGGCACTATGGTGTGCTCAGTCCATGAGTCTGGGAACCCTTCAACCAATGCACGGTTGAAGAGATGGGCAATGAGCGGTGCGAGAGTCGTGCCTCCATAGATGAGGTGCTCTGCCTGTAAACCGAAATGATCATGGGCCCTGCCATGCTGCAGCCGGGCAATAGCGCGTCCCACCATAGTGGGTGTGAAGAAGTCAGAGGTAGTAGGACGTGAGCTCTGCGGTCTGGGAATGGGAGGCTGGCCTGGGATCTCGTATAGGCCCCGTGCATAGCTATGCCAAGTGCTCGGGTCTCGGATAGGTGTCTGCTGTCTCCTCTCTCTCAAATGTCGCCATGCCACTGCACTGTCTCGACTCATGAGCAAATGGTAAATATCCCAATACTGTCTCTCCTCCCAGTCCCGCCGTTTGCGGCGAGTAAGGCTCTGCATGCGACGCTGTGCCTGTGTGTGTGTAATATCTCCTCTATGCTCTAAAATCCGTAGGTGCTTCCGTAGCTCACGACAATCTGCATCAT
This sequence comes from Ceratopteris richardii, assembly GCA_020310875.1. Classification (NCBI taxonomy): domain Eukaryota; kingdom Viridiplantae; phylum Streptophyta; class Polypodiopsida; order Polypodiales; family Pteridaceae; genus Ceratopteris; species Ceratopteris richardii. The sequence goes on from CM035409.1 coordinate 167,385,583, forward strand.
ACCAGCGGTTCTGGGGCATGGATCCTGTGCGTGGAGGGTGCCTATGTGTGCGGTGTGGGAAGCTGCGGAGAGCTGAGTCCTGTAGGATGGAGGTGATATGTGATGTAAGTGTGTCCAAAGGTGAGAATGGATCAAGGGAGAGTAGGCGGGTTTGTAAATGGTGTGCATAAACATGTGAGAGCTCGTGTGTGTCAGCACCGAGTGGGCGTCGTCCAATACTAAGTGAAGGGATGAGTGAAGCTCCAGAGGTAGTACCCAAAATGTAGTCGACTGTGCTCTCACCTCCCCCGTGAGGGAAGCAAGTAAATCCGCCTGAACCTGGCCAACGATTCATCCCGTTATATATAACGAGATGATGTCGGCTGCCTAGCTCGAGTAGATGTCTGCCATAGCCGGTGGTGTCCTGACCCGTATCTGCTGATACCCTGCTCGTGCTTATCTCATCGGGGTCTCTGGCCCTCATGATCTGTGGGTGGTCCATGTCGTATGCCTCGCACTGATGCGACTGAGTGCGGCCATTGAAGTCCCCCATAAGGAAGACTTCACCTAGTGTGCTGTAATGTAGTATCTCATCTGAAAGCGCTGTGTATGGTGAGTCTCTATCTCGGATCGGTCCCCCCAGATCCTGTCCTGCGTATCGAGATCCGCCTGGTGGGAAGTAGCATATAGCAATGTAAATCGAGCTCCCCTGAGCTATCTCCATGCGAACCCACATGTATCGTGCCTCCTCATCTCTACCTATAATATGGATCCGACTCTGTATCTCCTGTCGAAATACGATGGCCACTCCTCCCGATCCTCGTGCTGTACTCTGTCTCATCGTGGTCCTGAATGCAGATTCCCAATGAAAACCTGCAATGCGTGGTAGACCTCTCTCTGGGCTCTCGTGTGTCTCTGTGATGCACGCAAAGTCATGTGATGCGAGGATCTCCTCGACTCTGTCTGGTCGCGTCCAGAGTGCCCCGTTGCAGTTCCACACTGCTCCTCTGAGTGGTGTCTCCTGGTGTAGTGATGTCTCATAGGCCGCATGGCCCTATTTGATAGGGCGTCCATCTATGAAGACCTTACCATCACGGTAAAAGGCCTTCCTCCCCTCTCGACGTGCCTGGAGTATCTGTGGCATGCAAGCGCGTCGGTGTGCCACCTGCATACGCGTGAGGTCCTCGTCCATGTAGAGGGTGCCGCCGGGTAGTCCACGTAGTACTGATCGACGTCTAAAAAAGGCGGTCCGTGCCTCCTCGGAACTCATCTTGAGGATGAGTGCTCGCAAACGCGATGTATCCCTCCCCACCCTCCATGCGTCTGTGTAGGGCATGCTCTCGTATCCAAGTCGACGGCAAATGTCAGTGGCATCTGCCTCCGGTGATACCCCTTCGGGTAGGCCTGTAATCCGAATGTGAAGTCTTCGAGTGTGTCGAAGCCTCTCCTCCTCAAGTGTATCCTGGACTCGTGTGAGCTCTTCTTTTTGCACGTCTTCCCTTACTTCCTTCTTAACTCTTTTGTGTACTACTTCCACCCATGACTCTCGAGTAGATTCTACCTCCGTTTTGATTTCCTTCTTTATTTCTTCCTTGAGTATCTCCACGTTGGAGATCTCCCCCTCTTCTTTCATGTGCTCATAAGCTGTCCTCCAGTGGTCTCGTTCTTCTGTGAGAGTCTTCACTTGTTCTTCTAGTCCTTTAACTTTATTCATTACTTGTTCTTCGAGTCCTTTGAACTTTTCCATCATCTTTCGTATCTCCATATTGAGGTTGCGGTCTGCTTCCTTTTTGGCCTCTTTGAGAGCTTTAGCGATAAGGTCGTCCACTTCCTTTCGGTCCATGGGAGCCATTTCAATGTTTAGGATTCGAGAGAGAGAGAGAGAGAGAGAGAGAGAGAGAGAGAGAGAGAGAGAGAGAGAGAGAGAGAGAGAGAGAGAGAGAGAGAGAGAGAGAGAGAGAGAGAGAGAGAGAGAGGAATAAGGTTTAGGGTTTCAGTTTAGGGTTAAGGTTAGGGTTAGGTTGAGAGGCTAAGCTAGGCATAGGTATGATAAGGGACAACATAGGGCAGGATCGGTTATAGGGTTAAGGTGGGGGATTAGGGATTAGGGTTTCGGATTAGGTTTAGGGTTAGGGGTAGGAGAGAATTTAGGGTTTTTTGGGCTAGGGTTAGGTTTAGGACGGGGTTACGATGAGAGGTTACATTTGGCATGGTTAAGGTTAAGGTTAAGCTTTGGCAAAAGGATGACGGAGCATGGCGGGAGAGGGCTCGGGGCGGCTGCAGCAGCAAAGGGGCGGCAGCTCGGTGGGCACGAACCCTAGCTCCTGAACATGACGGATGTGGATCCCATTGCTGCTCTGAGTAGATAACGATGAGCACGAACCCTCGCTGGCCAGAAGATGATGAGCGCGAACCCTAGCTCAGAGGGCTGGCGGGAGCTCGAACGCAGCAGACAGAGACTGGCGGCAGAGAGAGACTGGCGGGAGTTCGAACGCAGCAGAGAGCTCGAACGCAGCAGAGAGAGAGAGAGAGAGAGAGAGAGAGAGAGAGAGAGAGAGAGAGAGAGAGAGAGAGAGAGAGAGAGAGAGAGAGAGAGAGAGAGAGAGAGAGAGAGAGAGAGAGAGAGAGAGAGAGAGAGAGAGAGAGAGAGAGAGAGAGAGAGAGAGAGAGAGAGAGAGAGAGAGAGAGAGAGAGAGAGAGAGAGAGAGAGAGAGAGAGAGAGAGAGAGAGAGAGAGAGAGAGAGAGAGAGAGAGAGAGAAAGAAAAGAAAGAAAGAAAGTGTTTTTACGTCTATTAGGAGGCCGAACTCGGCCTATGAGACAAATCGATGTACATGGGTGTATCTTCTGTCAATCAGAAAAGATAAAAGTGCTGAAAAGAAACTGGTTAAGCTGATATAGATCTCCGTAGTGTGCATGTGGGGATACCCATGAAAGTGGTGGGGGGTGTATGGAGTGTTATATCTATGATAGTCTATATGCAAAAGGGTAGTACAACAACCATGAGAATGCATCTAAAACGACTAACTAGCTCCATCCTGTGCTAGTGGGTGGGATGTAATATGTGATACATAGGTGGAGGTGGAGTCAGGGCCACCCTGATGGCTGCAACGGGATCGGCCATCATCTGGGATCGTCTCTCCTCCATGGCGCGATGGTCACAAGCGTGGATCTCCGCAATCTGGTGTCGGTGAAGTCTCGGGGCCCGATATCCTATATCACGGGGTCGTCTCCTAGCTCGAGATATCTGAGCCTGCTGAAGAGTCACCCCGCTCGGTATGTGGGCTGAGGGGGGGAGGGCTGCAGCACGTCGTGGAATAAAGAAGTCAGTGAGCTGACTCTGTCTCCCTCCTGTATGGAGTGCTACAGTAGGCTGGAGTAGGGAATCTCTGTGACTCTGTATCTCTAGTAAGAATCGCCCGAGCTGTCGCTGGTCTCTAGAGTCCATGATCTCTCGGAGGGTGGGCTGCCCTGCAAACAGAGTCTCGTATCTGCCTCTGATGCCATCATATGCGCTACATCTGCATACAAAGTGCTCCTCATCCTCCATCTCTACTCTGCATACTCTGCATATCCGCTCCTCTCTGGGAATGTCTGCGGCTCTGCCCGTCTCAATCTCGAGTCGGTGTGATGAGACTCTAAGCTGGCCAATCGCTACCCTCAAGCTATGAGGCATGTGAGTATCCATGTAGCGTGGTCGCTGGATGAAACCGTCAGCTAGTATGTCTATGAACTGGTCTCGATAGTGCGATAGTCTCGATCCCATGTGTGGTGTGTGCCATGTCTGACTAATGTAGAGCTGCCAGAGATCCTGTCTGAGCACAATATTCCTCTCACGACGAGAGAGGTGGATGTGAGGTGAGTCTGGGTCATACTGAAAAGGCGGCAATCTGTCCATATCAAGTCCATGACTATCAAACCAGACTCTAACCTGAGTGTACCAAGCTCTCTCATATCCTAACTCTGATATCTGTATAGATGCCTCAAGAGCTCTGTGTGTGAGTCTATCTGTAGGGAGGTCCCTAATCCTCTGAATAAAGCAGATAGTCTGGAATAGTGCCTCTACTGCCATGGGTGGTGCAGCTAGCTCTTCCCTGATGATGTCATGTGGCACCGACTGTTTCCCACGAAATAATCGCGAGATCATACGTACCTGTGGCCTCTCGATCGCACTCCACTGGGTGACTGTGAGACCTGGGGCCCAAACCGTCGCAGCATACATCATAGCTGGTCTGACCAGTGTGTCAAATAGCCAGCCCTTCGTGCGGGGCTCCTGGAAGTGTGCTTGGTGACATCTCCGCTCTAACATGGCTAAAGCTGCATATCCGCGTGTGAGTCTATCGGTGGCTGCCTGTCTCATGCTGAAGGGGCCAGGCAAGCTCGTGAATGTGACTCCGAGATAGACATAAGAAGTGACCACCTCAATCTGTCCACCACCAGCTCTGAATCCTGCTCCATTCCTCACCATGGGGGAGGTGTGGAAGATCATGACCTTGGTCTTGCCAAGGTTTACTGTCAAGCCCCTCTGTGTACAAAACTCATCCAGGGCCTCAAGGTGGCGCTGTAATCCCTCGGGTGACTCTGAAATCAAGACAATGTCATCGGCATATAATAAAATGTGGACATGTGTACCTGCGAGGTCTGCACCCTCTCCTCCAGCTCGGAGAATGTAGTCCTCAATCTCGTCAATGTAGAGACCAAATAGAGTGGGAGAGAGTGGGCAGCCTTGCTTAACACCGATGGTGCTAGCAATGGCCTCGGACATACCTCCTGGACACCGTACCCTCCCAGTCACCTGCTCATAGAGTGCATAGATGGCCCAAATCATCCCTGATGGTACTCCCAAGCTCTGGAGGCGTTGGAAGAGCCTCTCTCGCGGCACTGTATCAAAAGCTTTGCGGAAGTCCACAAAGCAGCAATATAGCCTCTTCTTCCGCACCCTTGCCCCATCAATGAGGCAGCGCAGAATGAAGATGTGATCAATAGTAGAGAAAGCTCGTCGAAAACCTGCTTGGCCTCGTGCTCGTAGCCCCTCAGTCTCTGCATATGAACTGAGCTCTGTCTCAAGTATGGCACCGTATAGTTTGGCCATGGTGTGGCCAATCATGATGGTCCTGTAGTTTCCTGGATCCAGGGTGTCGCCAGATTTGTGGATAGGCACAATGGTGTGCCTAGTCCACTCCTCTGGGAAGCCCTCTCCTATAGCCCGGTTGAAGACATGTGCAATCAACGGGGCTATAGTGGAGGCTGCATATATGAGATGCTCGCTTTGCAATCCTGCGTGGTCTGTCGAACGTCCATGTCGAAGTCGTCGTATGGCCCTCTCAACCATCTTTGCTGTGAAGAGAGAAGAACTAGTAGGGCGAGGCTCAAGTGGCTGGGGAATGGGAGGCTGCCTAGGTACCTCATATAACCTCTGAGCATAATCATGCCATGTGTGTGGGTCTCCAATAGGTGTGGTCGGGCGTGGCTCTCGTAGGCTGCGCCATGCTGCAGCACTGTCCATACTCATAAAGAGATGGTATAGCTCAAGCTCCTGTGCCTCCTCAAAGGCTCGCCTCTTTCGACGTGTGAGAGTCTTCATCTGTCCCTTGGCCTCTCTCTCTGTGATCTCTCCCAATGCTTGCTGAGCTCGTAGTCGGCGGTAAAGATCTCTGCAATCCTCATCATACCAACGATGTTGTGGCATAGTCCCGGGAGGAGGTGTGTGACGAGAATGGATGGTGTGTGGGAAGGAGCTGATGGCTGATGTCTGAAGAACTGATGCTATCTGAGAGGTGAGTAGGGATAGTGGAGTGTCAGGATGAAGTAAGAGAAGACCCTGCTCGACTCGAGCCGCATATATGTGAGCTAGCTCGTGTGTGAAGTGAGATTCACTTTCTCACTTTTAGGTTGTCTAGATAGAAGTGGCACTCTTCTACCAAAGATAAGAGGGAGATCAATTAATCATGATGGTTAGATTGAGACTCACATGGAGACTCTAAAGAGGAGCAATTATGTTACTCCAGTGATGGTCTTTGACTAGATGAGATGACCTAGTTATTGACATTAGTTAGACTGAGAGTAGATTTATGACTCTTCTCGTTAGGGATTATAGGAGATAGAGATATATCTAACCTATTAGGGTACCAAAATCTTAGTTGGTGTTACATCATGAGTATGATGAGTAAACATCAGTTAGGAGGATGGGTACTTAGGGATTATCTGAATCTTGAAGGGAATGCTTTCTGCATTCATATGGCAAACTACAGGGAAGAGAATATTAGAGTTTGCACAAGTGCCAATAGATGCTCTTCCAATAGAACTTAGTCCAAAGGTAATGGATGAAAAACCACAGACTTCTTGGTTGGTGAAATGTAGAGATTGCATTTTACTACCGTGAGTTGGATGATGGATTTGCATAGTTCACAAGGTAGTTTAGATTAAACTATTACTTGTGATTACACTTAAGGTTAGGAAGACCTAGAGTGGTATGAGAGCAATCTATCATTTAGTCTTAGATGGGTTTCAAATCATTTGTTATGGGACTTTGCTCTATATCTCATAGGATTCTATGGTTTATTATCTCCATTATGGTATGGTCAAGCTTATGAGCTTGGCACTTTACATTTGCTTTTTATACTATTACTCCATGGAGGATACATCTTATGGACTTAGCTCATTTTGGTGATGCTATATGTCATGGGAGTGATAGTTTAGAAGTTGAATGTATATGAGAGATAGTAGACACCACTCATACGGTTTCCCACCTTTGAGATGATCTCATATGAGACTTCTTAAGGGGAAGGATATGGGGAAACAACACACACAGAGATGACCATGTACATAGAATACATGGGGTTCAAGGGAGTCCGAGCACTTTCTTCTACCATTACGAACATTTCATCTACATTTTCGAGAACGAAAATGCTCTCATGGGGAAGGAAATGTCATATCATGGATGCATAACTTCTTAAGTGAGATGGCACATATGGGTCATGGCATCATTTGAGGCATCTTACCTCACTTGGTAGAGGAATTGAGAGGAAAGCCCATTAGAACTCTCATGTGAGTCTTTATTGACTCATTCATTCTTTAGAGAACAAGAGCAGCTTGGCGGTTGGGAGGCGAACAAAAGGAATTCTCTGTGCAGGTTGAAAGAGATGGTCGCGCGGCTTACTCAAGGATCCATGAACGGTGTCAAAAGGACTACGCAATAGGAGGGGTTCAATTCATGAACCTTATGCATGCACAACATCTTCAAGCACAAATATATGTGTTTTTTTACATACATTATGTATGCATATAGATAATTTGACTCAGGAATTCACGGGTTTATGGGACACGAGAGAGGGAGAGAGATAAAGTAAATTAAGTTTAAGGTCAAGATAGGAAAAGGCTTCTTTATATGAAGTCAAAAGCATAAAAGCTTAATGGTACCTTGTAGTTATGTGACTCAACAACCATTAACTTTTATGCTTTTTATATGTTGGCTTAATCCAAAAGCCAGCAAAATTTATTATAGATACAAAAAACCTTAAGCTTCGAGTCCTACTTATGGACCCTGAAGTTCCATAATACCCATGGCATGCCTGGTCAGCAAGGCCAAGGACTTAGGTTACAAACTAAGCAATGTTAACCATAAGAAAGTGGTAATAAGAAATTGGATTGAAAGACATGCAAAAGAGAAATGAGAAACCTATATGAGGCCCTACACACATGGGGTAATTTTTTATTGTGAATGATGTTAAGAAGTTCATAGGAACTTCAACATCTGATCATTGAGGACAATGATCACACCATAGTGCATTTAAATCGCGATTTTTTGCTCTAGAATAAAAACCTTTTAAATCGTTCTCGATTTAAACCTCTGCCTACGATTTAAATACAAAAAGTTACGATTTTTATTTTTTTTGCCCAACTTTTATGAGGTTGAATTCACTCAAGAGAAGCTCAAGGATAGTCAAAGATGAGGTCAAAATTCCATCATAGTCTCCTCATAGTAAGCCTTCAAGCCACAAGCGGAAAAAGAACCTCACATTTTTTAGGGGGGAGAGAGAGAGAGAGAGAGAGAGAGAGAGAGAGAGAGAGAGAGAGAGAGAGAGAGAGAGAGAGAGAGAGAGAGAGAGAGAGAGAGAGAGAGAGAGAGAGAGAGAGAGAGAGAGAGAGAGAGAGAGAGAGAGAGAGAGAGAGAGAGAGAGAGAGAGAGAGAGAGAGAGAGAGAGAGAGAGAGAGAGAGAGAGAGAGAGAGAGAGAGAGAGAGAGAGAGAGAGAGAGAGAGAGAGAGAATAGGAGGACGAAAATGGATATGCTAGAGTTGTAGGATGTGTGATATGTAGAATCAAAGGATAATTCCCTACCCTATGAACTCAACTTACCATTTGAAGAAAAAAAGAAGGCTTTATCCTCGTGGATCACATACCCAAGGAGTTTGAAACACTACTCAAAGCTTATCAGGCTACGGAGGTCCTACTGAAGCCTATAAGCAATCATCAAGTCTTACTACCTATTGTAGAGAGAGAGAGAGAGAGAGAGAGAGAGAGAGAGAGAGAGAGAGAGAGAGAGAGAGAGAGAGAGAGAGAGAGAGAGAGAGATATATATATATATATATATATATATATATATATATATATATATATATATATATATATATATATATATATATATATATATATATATATATATATATATATATAATCATGCAAATATGTAAATATATCATTATTTTTTTGTAAAATAAAAACAAAAATCTCTTTGAGTGGATAAAAACCTCGATTTTTATTTCAAGTATGGACGACCTAAACGATTAAATCTTGATTTAAATCTAACGATTTAAATCTCTAGGTCACACTATGGATCACACTAAAACGGGGAAGAGAATGTCGTAAAATGACATATTAGGAAAAAAAATAGTTGAATCATTTTACCCTTTTAAGCATTCATTTCTTTCCCAATAAGCTTCTTCCTTCATTGACAAGAGGTAGGATCCATTTGGAGCTTTGAGAAAATTGCTTCAAGAGTGAAGAGTTGTAACTCATTAAGCATATCTAGAGAAGAGGAAGATTAAAGGGTTGAAAGAAACTCTTAAGACCTCTACTCCAAAATGTGCTCTATGAGTAAGAAACAATTTATCAAGATGGTTAAAAAGGTAACCATTTAACAAAGCTTATGATTGACTATATCCTTTGTTACAGATGCCTACTTATGTTAGTAGACAATATCTAGTATGAGAATACTAGCTCTATTATCAAATGACATAAACAAAGATAACTTTGATTGCATCTGATCAAGGAAATAGTTCAATGAAAGCTCAATTTTCAAAGACTTTTCAAGAACAAATCAAGACTCTATAAGAATATAACTTACAAAGATTTTGATTTTAATAAGACTAAAATGAATGGAATTTAATCCTTGAGTAAGAACTAAAGTTGTCTACACTAAGGTGAGATTATAAATCGGATGGTATGGGACGTCTAGGTTTACAATATCACTTAAGTGGGTTCAGTGGTATGGGACATTGAACTTAAGGATAATGGAAGCTTAAGCTCAAGGATATTTGAGAGCTTTTTCAATCAAGGATTTAGCATAAATGAACCTCCCATTTGGATAGGAAATTATTTTCCTGCAGTTCTCGAGGACGAAAACTCCTTAAAGGAGGAAAGAAGGGTATCATCAATATGATACTTCTAAGCAAAAGATATTCCTTAACTCTTTCATGAAAGTTAAGGAGTACATTGGATGTCCAAGTACCTAAGTGTGTTTGAATTAAATCTCAAACAAAGTAAGAACCAGATATGCAAAAAGCGAATTCATTAAAAAAATTCCAATTTGGCAAGTAAACTAAGGTAAGCTAGGCAAAGACTTGAAGCATATTAGAGTAGGGTATTTGAGAATGGATAAAGATGGATCCAAAGTTTGGATCGATAATCATGGCAACTTGCTTAAGTCAAAAGGGTGACATATAATTGTTGATCCCTAAAAGGAGAATAGTTAATGATTTGAAGAACATCAACATGATGTTGAAGACTTAAGCAAGGATATCAACTCATGAAGGTATGAGTTGAAGATCCCAAGAAAATCCCATGGGTAAATATCATTGAAAAAGGGATCTAAAGGAGAAAAGACTTGATCTTATCTCATATTAGCTAGAGGAATTTTGAGAAAGCCAAGTGACCTAACTTGGTCAAATATATCAAACCCTTTATGGTTGGATACTCCAAGTGGCCTACAGTGGTCAAAGAGATCAAAACCTTAAATAGTCCGATAAATCATACCAACGCAAGTTTAAAGATCAACCAAAAGAGATCTTTGAATTACTTGGCATGATATTTAGAAACCTTAGTCTTTGCTCTCGTAAATTTAATTCCAAGGAATCCCAGATGGAATTCCTGATCATAGCAAATCATCTGAGAGCATTAAAAGAAGGTGGAAAGATTAAGGACGTTGTTCTATGGATTGGAGGAAGAACTCCCTGGTATGGGACAGTGAGAACTAACTCCCATTGGAAAGAACTGGCTAACAAAGAACAAGGTAGAGACCCAAGAGAATGGTCTACCTGATAATTCCAATTCCTAAAGTCATCTTTGGATCTAAGTCTTGAATGTCAAATCTTCCAAAAGGATTAAACTCTATTTTGAGAATTAATCTAGGGAAAATCAAAGATGATCAAGATAGGGATCCACTTGTAGACATGAACTTTCAAAATTGGGTATATTGTCATTTGGAATACTTGAACTTTATGTTTCAAGAAAACCTTGATGATTGAAATAAGTCCACCTAAGTTGCCAAAGAATGAGAAGATAGTATTTCTTCAGCTCGCCAATCGCTACCCTCTAGCTATGAGGCATGTATGTGTCCATGTCATGTAGGGTGGTCTCTGGATGAACCCATCTGCTGAAAAGTCCAAGAACTGGTCTCGATAGTGTGACAATCTGGATCCAAGGCCGTTAGTGAACCACGTCTGACTAGCGTATACCTGCTAGAGATCGTGTCTAAGCACAGTGTTCCTCTCTCCTAGCTCCAACATTTGATGAATGGGAGGGCTTCCCCTTCCTTGTAACCAAGCTTCTTACATAGTGTCTTCCCATCCAGCTCGGGGGTGGATCCTTTTTTTCTAATATACCTGTGACTAGCACATTAAGACGTCGGGCTCGATGCATCCTCTCCTCCTCAATGGTGGTGTGTACAATGAGAGCTTCTTCTTTTGCCTCTTTTTTGATGTTTTTCTTCACCACTTCGACTGATCCCTCTTTGGTTGCCTCTAGCTTGGTATCAATGCTTGTGGTTAAGGCTTCGCTGAGCTCCATTTTAATAGCTTCTTTTGCATCCGTTCTAAGTTCACCTTCTTCGGGGGTGAGGAATGCAATTGGGGCATTCTGGGTCCTGTGACGTAATCTACTGTACTTCCCCCGCCATCTTCGACTCAGCGTGGTATGCATGTCAATCCTCCTGAGGTAGGCCACTGAGCCATCCCGTTATAGATAACGAGATTATGTCGAGAGCCTAGTTTGAGTAAGTGAGTGCCATAATGAGTGTGTGTAGAGTCCGCTGAAGCTCGGGCTGTAGACTCATCCTCTATGATATGCAGTATCTATGGGTTTTGTTGGTCAAATATCTCACACTCATCATTGCCTATCCTGGCATTGAAGTCTCCCATAAGGAAGACTTCCCCCAATGCAGAGTACTCCGTAATCTCTTCTGACAAGCAAGTGTATGGTGAGTCCTCTTGATCTATGATAGAGAACCACGAGCTCGAAGGAGCAAAGTAGCATAACGCTATGAAGATGATCCTCTCTTGTGAGAGGTGGAGTCGAATCCAAAGATATCTCGCTTGTGAATCATGTTCGACTATCTGTATCCTGCGCTGAAGTCCATCTCTGAAAAGTATGGCTACTCCTGCTAATCTTCTGGTGGTGTGTTGACGTGTACACTCTCTGTATCTGGACTCCCATTGGAAACCGTGAACTGGAGGTAGGCAGAGCATCTTGCAAAACGAGAGGGGAGAGAGAGAGAGAGAGAGAGAGAGAGAGAGAGAGAGAGAGAGAGAGAGAGAGAGAGAGAGAGAGAGAGAGAGAGAGAGAGAGAGAGAGAGAGAGAGAGAGAGAGAGAGAGAGAGAGAGAGAGAGAGAGAGAGAGAGAGAGAGAGAGAGAGAGAGAGACTTTTTAACATCTATTAGAGGCGAAAATCGGCCTATGAGACAAAACATATACATCAGTATGATCCAATCCACTGTGATCCCAAAAGGAAAATAAAGTGTGAGTACAAAAAGCGGGTATAAAAGGAGTGGATAATAACTGGCATCAAGGGTGTGGGCTGCTATGGGTATGCACTCTATATGCTCAATGGGTGTGATACAAATATGATATGCATAGGGAGGGGAGGCTCGATTGTATCACAACCCTCTAAATTCTCGGGGTGGGTGTAGGATATAATGCATCGGTGGGTAAGGCATCATGGCGATCCTCAAAATGCTCGGAACATCCACATCGACAGGGGTGCGCTGCTGACGTCTCCGTATCTCCATGTCATGGCATGTCCGGAGAGAGAGAGAGAGAGAGAGAGAGAGAGAGAGAGAGAGAGAGAGAGAGAGAGAGAGAGAGAGAGAGAGAGAGAGAGAGAGAGAGAGAGAGAGAGAGAGAGAGAGAGAGAGAGAGAGAGAGAGAGAGAGAGAGAGAGAGAGAGAGAGAGAGAGAGAGAGAGAGAGAGAGAGAGAGAGAGAGAGAGAGAGAGAGAGAGAGAGAGAGAGAGAGAGAGAGAGAGAGAGAGAGAGAGAGAGAGAGAGAAAGGGGGGGGGGAGTGAGAGAAGGGGGGGGGGAGTGAGGGTAGGCAGGCTGGCGGAAAGGAAGGGAGGGTTGGAGAGGGAGGGTGGGTGGGGGAGAGAGAGGGAGGGAGGGAGGGAAAAGAGGGGAGGGAGGGAGGGAAGGAGTGAGGGAGGGAGAGACAGAGGGGGAGGGAGGGTGGGTGGGTGGGCGAGGGGGGGGGGGAGAGAGAGGGGGAGGGGGAGGTGGGGGGGGGGGAGAGAGAGAGAGAGAGAGAGAGAGAGAGAGAGAGAGAGAGAGAGAGAGAGAGAGAGAGAGAGAGAGAGAGAGAGAGAGAGAGAGAGAGAGAGAGAGAGAGAGAGAGAGAGAGAGAGAGAGAGAGAGAGAGAGAGAGAGAGAGAGAGAGAGAGAGAGAGAGAGAGAGAGAGAGAGAGAGAGAGAGAGAGAGAGAGAGAGAGAGAGAGAGAGAGAGAGAGAGAGAGAGAGAGAGAGAGAGAGAGAGAGAGAGAGAGAGAGAGAGAGAGGGAGGGAGGGAGGGAGGGAGGGAGGGATTTTTTATGTGTATTAGGAGGCTGAAGTCGGCCTATGAGACAAGTCAATGTAGATGGGTGTCTTCTGTCAATCGGAAAAGATAAAAGGGCTGAAAAACCTAGTAAAGCGGATATAGATCTCCGTAGTATGCATGTGGAGATGCACATGCAAATTTTTTTTGGGGGGGTGTATGGAGTTCTATATCTATGATAGTCTATATGCAAAAGGGTAGTACAAGCATGAGAATGCATTTGAGGGACTAACTAGCTCCATTCTCTACTAGTGGGTGGGTGTAAGATGTGGTACATAGGTTGAGGGTTGAGGGTTGAGGGTTTAGGGTTTAGGGGGAGAGAGAGAGAGAGAGAGAGAGAGAGAGAGAGAGAGAGAGAGAGAGAGAGAGAGAGAGAGAGAGAGAGAGAGAGAGAGAGAGAGAGAGAGAGAGAGAGAGAGAGAGAGAGAGAGAGAGAGAGAGAGAGAGAGAGAGAGAGAGAGAGAGAGAGAGAGAGAGAGAGAGAGAGAGAGAGAGAGAGAGAGAGAGAGAGAGAGAGAGAGAGAGAGAGAGAGAGAGAGAGAGAGAGAGAGAGAGAGAGAGAGAGAGAGAGAGAAGGGGGGGGGGGAAGGGAGTGAGGGCGGGGGGGGGGGAGGGGTGGAGGGGGAAGGGGGGTGGGGGGGAGAGAGGGAGGGAGGGAGGGAGGAGGAGAGAGAGAGGGTGAGGGAGGGAGGGTGGGTGGGTGGGGGGGAGGGGGGAGAGAGGGAGGGAGGGTGGGTTGGGGGGGGGAGAGAGAGAGAGAGAGAGAGAGAGAGAGAGAGAGAGAGAGAGAGAGAGAGAGAGAGAGAGAGAGAGAGAGAGAGAGAGAGAGAGAGAGAGAGAGAGAGAGAGAGAGAGAGAGAGAGAGAGAGAGAGAGAGAGAGAGAGAGAGAGAGAGAGAGAGAGAGAGAGAGAGAGAGAGAGAGAGAGAGAGAGAGAGTCATATTAACGTCTGGAGGCCAAACTTGGCCTATGAGACAAAAACCATGTACAAGTGTAGTAACCCTGTGTAGAAGATAAAATGAAATAAAAAGTATATCGCTACACAAAGCTATATAGGGCTGGAAAAGGCTGGGGATACGTGGCTCTGACTTTGAAGATAGTGGCCACCTAATACATGGGGGGATCCAAAATGTGAGTAAAACGCCCTAGCTACAGGTGATGGGTGGAGGTGGGTGTAGTATGTGGTACATCGGTGGTGGTCTGAGTGCCTCTTGAAGGAAGACAACCCAGGGGGTGGTGGTACGCCTATGCTCCATCATGTGGTCATAGGCAATCTTGATGCGTGAGATATCCTCCTGATATAGTCGTGGTCGACGATATCCGCCCATGCGTGGTCGGCGCCGTGCTCTCTGTGCTGCTGCCTGGTGGAGCGTGAGCCCTATAGATGGACCTCTCTGATGTAGCTCAACTCGCTGAAACAACTGGGTAATGGTCTGCTGGGTACTCACCCGTGGCTGATGTATGGGCTGTAGTGACCGCTCTCGCCTCTCGTATGCTGCTCTGAGAAAGTGTCCCAAGCGTCTCTGGTCTCCCATAGTCATGCATAGCTGGAATGACTCCTCGATCTGGAACTGTGCTCGTAGGTCTAAGTATGCTGGACATCTGATAACAAAATGCTCCTCACTCTCTACCTCTATCTGGCATACTGGGCACGACCTCTCCTCACAGGGGACTCCCCTGGTCCGATCCCTCTCAATCTCGAGCTGATGTGATGTGATCCCTTTTTGGCCTCTTTGAGGGCTTTAGCGATAAGGTCGTCCACTTCCCTCTGGTCCATGGGAGCCATTTCAAGGTTTATGATTAGGGCTTGGGTTAGGGTTAAGGTGGGGATTTAAGGTTCTGGCTTGAGGTTAAGGTTACTTCGGGGGGGGGGGAGAGAGAGAGAGAGAGAGAGAGAGAGAGAGAGAGAGAGAGAGAGAGAGAGAGAGAGAGAGAGAGAGAGAGAGAGAGAGAGAGAGAGAGAGAGAGAGAGAGAGAGAGAGAGAGAGAGAGAGAGAGAGAGAGAGAGAGAGAGAGAGAGAGAGAGAGAGAGAGAGAGAGAGAGAGAGAGAGAGAGAGAGAGAGAGAGAGAGAGAGAGAGAGAGAGAGAGAGAGAGAGAGACATATTAACGTCTTCTGGAGGCCAAACTTGGCCTATGAGACAAAAGCCATGTACAAATGTAGTAACTATGTGTAGAAAATGAAATGAAATGAAATAAACACAAAGCTATCTAGGGCTGGTAAAAGGCTGGGGAGACGTGGCTCTGACTCAACAGATAGTGGCCACCTAATACAGAGAGAGAGAGAGAGAGAGAGAGAGAGAGAGAGAGAGAGAGAGAGAGAGAGAGAGAGAGAGAGAGAGAGAGAGAGAGAGAGAGAGAGAGAGAGAGAGAGAGAGAGAGAGGGAGGGAGGGAGGGAGGGAGGGAGGGAGGGAGGGAGGGAGGGAGGGAGGGAGGGAGGGAGGGATTTTTTACGTGTATTAGGAGGTTTAAGTCTGCCTATGAGACAAGTCAATGTAGATGGGTGTGTCTTCTGTCAATCGGAAAAGATAAAAGTGCTGAAAAAACGGGTAAAGCGGATATAGATCTCCGCAGTATGCATGTGGAGATCCACATGCAATTTTTCTTTTTTTTTTTTTTAGTTGGGGGGGGCGGAGTGTATGGAGTTCTATATCTATGATAGTCTATATGCAAAAGGGTAGTACAAGCATGAGAATGCATTTGAGGGACTAACTAGCTCCATTCTCTACTAGTGAGTGGGTGTAAGATGTGGTACATAGGTTGAGGTGGAGTCAGGGCCCGCCCTCATGGATGCAGCGGGATCAACCATCATCTGGGATCGTCTCTCCTCCATGGTGCGATGGTCACGAGCGTGTATCTTTGCAATCTGGTGTTGGTGAAGTCTTGGGGCCTGATATCCTATAGCACGTGGTCATCTCCTAGCTCGAGAGGTCAGGACTTACATCTGCCTCTGATGTCATCATGTCTGCTACATCTGCATACAAAGTGCTTCTCATCCCTCATCTCTACTTTTCATATGCTGCATATCCACTCTTTTCTGGGAATGTCTGCGGCTCTACTTGTCGCAATCTCTGACTCAATCTCTAGTCAGTGTGATGAGAACCTCAACTCGCCAGTCGCTGCCCTCGACCTGTGAGGCATGTAAGTATCCATGTAGTGTGGTCACTGGATGAAACCGTCTGCTAGTTTGACTAAGAACTGGTCTCGGTAGTGTGAGAGTCTCGATCCGATGTGTGGTGTGAGGCATGTGTCACTAATGTGGAGCTTCCAGAGATCGTGTCTAAGCACAACTTTCCTCTCACTACAGGAGAGGTGGATTTGAGGTGAGTAGGGGTCATACTGAAAGGGTGGCAATCTGTCCATATTTAGTCCATGACTATCAAACTAGGCTCTAACCTTAGTGTACCAAGCTTTCTAATATCCTGGCTCTGATATCTGTATAGATGCCTCAAATGCTCTGCGTGTGAGTCTGTTTGTAGGGAGCTCCCTCATCCTCTGAATAAAGCAGATAGCCTGGAATCGTGCATCTTCTACCATGGGTGGTGCAGATAGCTCTGCTCTCATGATGTCATGTGACACTGATAGTTTCCCACTAAATATTTGCAAGATCATACTTGCTTGTGGCCTCTCGATCGCACTCCATTGGTTGACTGTGAGGCCTGGGGTCCAAACTGTCACAACATACATCATAGCTGGTCTGATTAAAGTGTCAAATAGCCACCCCTTTGTGCGGAGCTCTTGGAAGTGTGCCTGGCGATGTCCTTGCTCTAACATGGCTAAAGCTGCATATCCTCGTGTGAGTCTGTCAGTGGCTGCCTGCCTCATGCTGAAGGGGCCAGATAAGCTCATGAATGTGACTCCGAAGCAGAGATAGGAAGTGACCACCCTCTATCTATCCGGCGGCAGCTCTGAATCCTGCCCCATTCCTCACCATGGGGGCGGTGGGGGAGGTGGAGGTTGAGGTGGAGGTGGACACACGTGTGTGCACACAGGCGCGCACGCACACACGCACGCAGGCACGCACGCACACACGCACGCACGCACGCACGCACACGCACACTTGTGAAAGAGCATTTGGGCTGTAGACTCTCTGAAAGTTTATTTGTGCTGAAACTGAATGTAAGATGCAATGATGAAAGATGACATTCCAATGAAGTCCTATGTGCTTAAAAATTTTTCTAGTATGCTTTATATATTGTGCATGCGTTATCTATGTGCTGTCTGATTAAGTTCGGATCGTAAATACCAAATATTTATTTTTTGTTTCTATGTTTATGTTTCCTTCTGAAGCATGTAATTGTTTTCATGTACTATTTATTTTTTACCTCACGCCTTATTCTTCTGGAACTCTGTGTGACTATGCCAAGGTACTATCTCAAGTGTGAGCTGTCTGTGTATACAGGATGATCGGCCTCCTGTTCATATAGGGCATTTTTCTGTGCCCATCACCCAAACTGGAGCTGCTATGTATTTTGACTTTCGAAATCCTATCCAGGCACGAAAACTTACATTTGAGTTGCTGGGTGATGTAACTGTATTCAGTGATGACAAGTTAGAGCAGCCAAGTGATGGACTAGCAAAAGGGTTGTCGATTCCTACTGGTCTTTCCTTGGCAAATAAGATTAAAGTGTACCGTTATGTCTCGGCATCAGAACGTGGGACATGGGC